>VZSV01000052.1:655804-709852 GCA_013398735.1 Nothocercus julius | reverse complement strand
GCGCCTCGCCGCTCCGCGCCCTTTTTAAGATGGAGCCGGCGCCGGCCGCCACCGAAGTGCTTGGGGGAGCCTCGGAGCTCCTGAAAGGTGAGAGCGGCGCGGAGACCTCCCGCCCGCGGGGCCGCCGCCTCCTGGGCGCCGCCGGCTCCTCTCCCGTCCCCCCGGGCCGGCGTCGCATTGTGCGCCGGCCTCGCTCGCCCCGGGCCGCTCCTCTCTCCTCGGCCCGGTGCTTTCGCGCGGCTCCTTTCTCCTCCCACGCCTCTCCGGTGGGCAGCGGCGCCGGCACCTGCGGCTTTGCCCGGGGCAAGAGCCGCCCGAAGCCTCCCGCGGCCCCGCCGTGGGGGGAGCGGAGCCCTCACGGCGCTGCCCCGGCTCTCTTGCAGATCGCCTGTATTTTGCCACCTTGCGAAACAAGCCCAAAAGCACGGTGAACACGCACTACTTCTGCACGGACGAGGAGCTGGTCTATGAGAAGTAAGTGCCGCGCTCTCCCGCGCGCGTCGCCCTCCCTGCCTCATGCCCTGCGGAGTCACCCGCGCTCCCCCGGCGGTCTCTGAAATGTGGGGGCAACGGTTTTGACAGGATTACAGGATTGAGGGGAAAAAAAAAAAAAAAAGTCAAGAAGAGCTAAATAACCGCCCCTCCCCCCACCTGAGATTATCCGAGCTTTGCAGGACTCGTGTATGAAGTGGGGAGCATCTATGTAGGACACCCCCTGAAAAGATGTAAGTAGCTGTAAAAGAGGGCTGTCGTTTGAAATGAAGCTGTAGCTTTATAGTTTCTATACAGGCAAATGCATCTAAAAAGTAATCACCTTTCATATGCTTCTTTAGATTCTGCAAAGCTCAGATTTGCTTTCATTTTTAAGATTTCAGAAGATTTTGAGAGAACGTTTCCGGTTGGTCTTGTAGTTTTAGAAGAGCAGGAAAAGTGCTGATGCTGAAATAAAGTGCATTCTAAAGACACAAATACTAACAGCAATAAAAGATTAATAGTGGAGTATAGTTTGACTAGTACTAAGGGACGTGAGGTAAGTATGCTGAAAGAATAAAGTAATTGCCCTGCTTATGTATGCTTATTCCTGGAGACATTCGATGATGGAACATAATGAGTGTTTCTCTAAAACTTGTTAGTCAAAAGTATTTTTCTGTCTTAAGTTTTCTTGTTCTAATATCTTAATTAGATCACTGTTGTCAGATTATCTGTTTCTATGTGTACGTTCTGAATTTAAAACCAAAAGTTTTGAGCACAGAATTGCTTGCAGTAAAGTAAGGCTATAGGCTTTAGGCTGTGGGTTGTACAATGGCATTAAACATCTAGAGGATTGGCCATGCACAGCTTTCCTCACAATAGCTTAGGGCTTTGGTAGAAAGGAAAAGTTGGGGGAAAGTTGACAGTTCTGGGCTGCCTTTGCAGGAATAGCAAGACCCACCAAATATCCAGTCCTCACATGCTGCAGTTTGTAGTCTGATATACTAGTTTAAACTGTCAGAGAAGATGACAACTTGGATAAGACAGGAGCTGTGTTTATAGCTATTTTTTTTTTTTATACTACTTTTGTTGGGGAGGAAAGCAATCTTAGTTCCTAGGTTACTTCCAGGGCAAACCTTCAGGTTTTAGCATTTAGTCTTTTCTAGAGACATTTCTAAGTCTTAATTTCTTCAGCTGTTGTGATATTTTTGATGATCCATATGCAGTTATTTTCAAATGTAACTGTTTGGGTTGAGAATGAGTTCTGTAATGATCATAGAATAATTTAGCATGGAAGGGACCCTAAGGCAGGGCTGATTTTATGTTTGCTCAGATTGCTCAAGGCCTTGTCCAGCTGAGTTTTCTATTATTTGAATATGTTTCCATTTTTTTAATGAGAGAAAAAATTGACCTCATATCTCATAAGACTTTCATGTTATGCCTGGTGTTCTAATTCTTAATATGTTTCTATAAGAGGCAATCTTTCCCCCCCCCCAAAAAAAAAAAAAAAAAAAAAAAAAGTGTGGGGCTTGAACTTACAGGGCAGGGTGTGTGTGAGTGACCTGTTCCCTTACCAGGCAGGGTGTGTGTCTGTGATTAGATACAGATGGTTGTAATAGCCAGGGGTTGTAACTGGTGTGGAGAGGCTGCGGTGTATCCAAAAAAGTCACTAAAAAGAGATTTGTAGTTATTAAAATTGTATAAAGAAAACCACATGCTAAAATGTAACCATGTTACCCGATATATTTGTAAGTTAATGAAAGGAAGTGCTTCTAGGACACTAAGAACTTGGAACCTCAGACGTGTAATTCTTTTTATTGATAGTTCCTAACCTATTTGAACTCTTTTTTTTTGTTTTTGTTTTGTTTAAGTGTCATCCTATGTTTGAAACAGTATTAGTACTTTTCCTTATGTGCTCTGAAGCTAAAATACATCTCCATATCACGAAGTAGACATTTAGGACAGTTGTCAGGTGGTATGAAAACATATTACACTCATAGTGCAAGTAATAACCTCACTGACTCTCCTGAAGAGTTCTAACCTTTCTCTGATAGCATACTGATATCGCCTGATTTTTCTCCTCTCTCTATCTCCAGTAAAGTTTGTCTTGCATTAGGGAAGTAGAAGTTGGTGTTGATAGTAGCATCTTTGTTAATATCTATCTGAAATCAGAAGGCTAGTGGCAAAATGAGGAATAGGTTGTGAGTTTCCTGGTTCTTAGGAAAATGCAATTTCCCATCCACCTTTCCTCTTCCTCATGTTTGTTGCTGGTGTCCATTCAACCACAAATATCTTGGTACCTATGAGATAAGTAATCTTGTTAACATGACCATTTACTGACATAATTTTGTTTTGATGCATCATTTTAGTGACTGGATAAAGGTACTTCATTATGTTTTGCACCATCTTTAGCAATAGCTCTAAGTATAAAGTGTGTTACATAAGCTTATCAGACTTTACTGAGGCATTAACTTGCTTCTGCTGAGGCACTATATGATGTTAAAACTAATGAAGTATGTAGGTTGTTAGACTGTTCATAAATCATATATTGTCGAATTGCTCGCTATTTAAAATCTGTTCCCTGTCTCATTTTCTTTTTCACTCTAAAGAATAATAAGGATGTAATGGTTTACATTATTTGTGTACCCCTGTTCAGTAAACAAAAGTGCTGTAGCACTAAAGCTGATGGTTTTGGAAGTTTTGGTCTGACAAATGCTGACTTGCTCGTGTAGTTTGTCACATGATTTAACACTGAATTATACACAGAGTATGATTGATTACACATGATCTGGAGTACTTAGCCTCCAATTTTCCCTTCAAGTTGTCAACAGTTCTAATGAATTCATAACATTGTCCTCACTTACTTAAACATTAACACTTCTTAAAATAAAAACAAGAACGGTTTAAATGGTTTTAAGAACATCTCAAATGTTAGCAGTGAGTTTCTAGTCAGCTAGAACTGTCACTATTTTATTTAAATGTGCTACAATTTAACCTTGAACCTGTCATGCTGAGGAAGAGCTTGTATGCAAATTCTTCAGCTGAGGGGGAGAAGAAAAAAAAAGAATAGTTTTATCCAGCTCTGAATTGTAAGCTCAACAGCTCAACTTTTTCTTTTTAATGGATCTATTTCTGCAAGACTTTTATGTCAATCTCTTTCTGAAACTCTCTACAGCCCCTCCTGAGGAAGTCTGCTCTGCCAGTCCTAAGTGAATATGATCTTTCAGGATAGTGTAGTGCAGGTAACTTTAGGGAAATGGGGTTGATGCGAAATAATCCAGCTTGAAGACTGTCATTTGGCAGGTAGACAAGCCTTGCCTTGGCAGGACCTCAGTTAATGAGTTGGGCACCAGCGAAAAGCTTTTTCTTCTCTAAGAATAGTGTCTTTTGTGTTTCACCTTTCGGTAAACAGATCTGTGTTGGGAATACTACACTTGACTGGTTAACTTGTAATAGGCTGTCACTTGTATTTTTCAAAGCAACTTTTTATGTTCTTTCAACCCTGAGTATGTGGCTCAAATACAAGAATAAGACTCTTAGATAATGAGAAACAGGAATCTCTCCTCTTGATTAAATTATAATGGCAGTTTTCATAAATCATGATGGTTTTTATACCCATTTATTCTGACTTGACCTCTTGCATAAACTACTTTTTTGTAGACTCTGTCTCTGTGACATCTTGTGAACAGCTATAAAAGTACTTCATGTGACATCCCTACTATATACTATCTTACACTGAGACTCTTTTCAGCCACACTATGTTACTTTCCCCTTTCACAACCGTCTTAAAGTTAGTGTTTTTTTTTTCCTTTTTAAGTTCTAGAAGCAATAGACTAAGATTCTCAATTGCTTAAAACCTCAAATTGGTTCCCCATGAGGCCTTCACTCATGGAGAAGCATTTAATTCCTTGCATGCATATAGTCAAGGAAGTAGCATCTCTTTCCTGTAAGAAGAGTAAATTTGTCTTTGTGCTTAGAGTAAAATGCATCCTTGCTTAACTGTGGCTATCCAGTAACAGCACTTGCATAAGAAGCCTTAACTTCTGTATCATTCATTGGCCTGTTTTGCTTGAAAGGAAAAAGAAAACTTAGTCGCCTTGTTACAACAAACAGAGCTGTTACTTCACACGGAGTACAGTGAGTACTTTGTTCACTTCAGCAGCTTCTGAAGATCTAAACTTGAGGATCAGATGACCAAGATAACTTGGTAGGTTAGGGCCTACAAAAAAAAAAAAGTCCTTGGAAAACTTCCTTAAATTCTACCTCTTCTGTCAACATTTGCCTAAATACTGAGTGACAAAACTTCATATACTAATAACAACTTTTGATATCTGGTTGTTTCAGATGATTATAAAGAATAATACTCTTATATTTGTTTTGTTCTACGGCTTAAATCAGATCTTAAACATGCTCTATACCAGAAGGTTGCTATGAAAATTAGAAGGATTGGGAATGTTAGTCCTCACAGAGGGCATGGATAACTGGCATAACTTTACATTTGAAACTTCTGATGTGTTATACCGTTACACCTGTGGTGTTCTCTCCAGTCTAGCAATTTAATAAATCTTGTATACAGACATTGTTTTAGGATATCTGTTCTCACTTCACATGGGAAAGCAATTGCCAAAATCATTGAAGCTACTTCTTTTGTTTGCAACAAACCAGTACAGGAACAGGGCAAACCTTCTGTTTTCTAGGCTCCTGTTTTATACTGGACAGAAAGGTAGCTTCATACAGAGAAACCCTTATAAGAAAATTAGGCTCTATTAAGAGGATGCCCAGCCACCCAAAGGGAGTAGGTTACTAATGTTCTCTGAATATTGGTCTGTAGGCAAACTCTTTGCAGGGGAATCTGTTCATGAATGCTTTGTTCTTGGCTCAAGGACAACTATATTAAAATGCATTTTTTAGAATGCCTTTTTGCTCTATAATTAGAGCTGTGCTGTATTTTTGGATTTTGAAGAGCCAGGTTTTGGAGGAGGATTTGGAACACACAAGGGGAAATGGAGTGAGTACCTGTTTCCCTTTTGCATAATTCAAAGCCTCTGGATTATTTTTGCCTCCAGATGCAAGTAATATAGCAGTATATAGCTTTTAGTGTTATGTTCACTGTATCTTCCTTGGTCTGTGCAGAAGCATGCCATCCTTAAGTCGTATTAAGTGTTAAGGATTGTGTCTTAGCCAAGATAAGAAAGCTCCTGACAATTCATATGTTGCTGGAATTACTGGGACTACAGAAGGGACAAAGCAGTATTGGGCTTTCCACGCTGTTTCACCCACTTGAGTAGTGGCAAGGAGGGACAGACCTGGGAAACAATAGTGGAAGAAAGATGATTGACTAGAGTTAAGTTATAATGAATTTGTGGGATTATCCTTTTGGCTCTTATCTAGAAACTTTCTGTGAAACTTAATGTGTTCAGTCTATGTTTGATGCGTTTATTTGTAGCAGCCTGTTGGCCACTCTCCAGTGGCTGTCTCTTCTGCTGCTTAATAGCTACATTCAGAGCACATGCTTTCAGTGTTGGCTTTCTAGGGTACAGTATAAATAATACAGTTTCCTATCTGAAAGAGAACTTGACACCTTAGCCATAAATAGGTTGACTGTGATGTCAAGATGGAGTTTACCAATTCAAAGATTGCATCTCCATAACTCTCCTTCACTTACCAAAACAGCATTCCAATAATTAATTTAATGTTCAGAAGCCGTGTATCATTTAGCTGTTGTGCTAGAGTCACTGGCTTTCAAATGCTAAATAGTAAGTGGTTTTAGAGTTCAAAAGAGATGCCCAAGGCTTGAGCTGGCACATGGTACTTCAGGAGGCGCATCACAGCTGAATAGGGGTTTAGTGGTTACTGGAGCTGCAGTAATTGCCTGCATGACACAGTGGGTGAATAACAGTTCCTGTGATGCACTTCACCAAATGCCTCTGGTGAGAAACTATCAGCCCGCATAGGAAGGGTGTCAGTCAGGAATTAGTTCTGAGGAAAATACTGATACCACAAACATTTGCTACCGCTCCTGAGAAGCCTTATTAATATCAAAATATCAAAGGAGACTGATTAAATATTTAATCTAGAGTATCCTGGGGTTTTCCTAATTCCTAGTAAGAAGTGTGTGTATGTATAGATACCACATGGAAATTTCCAAAATATGAGGGGGGAGAATAATTTTCAAGCTATCATCTAAGTACTTGATTAAAACAAAATATAATAAAATGCAGTTTAATACCATTTCTACCATCTTCTGCCTTATATCAGGCCCCCACATCCATCATAGATAGTTGCCTCAAGATCTTGACAGATAGCGTCAGCAAAGGCATCTTGATAGGTCTTTTATTGCATACAAATGCCTGGAAAAAATATCTAGGGGCAAAGAAAATCTATTAATCTGTAAAAGAGAAAAAAAGTAAGCTAATAATGGCTAGTTGTTGTTTTAATCAATGGCAGTCATGTAAACAGAATTGATTTTTGCTATGGTTTTTGTCTTTAACTTTTGCCAGGTAAGTCTTTATGCAGAGGATTACTTGGTTCTTCCCTCCAGTTATTTCCCATCTTTCCACTTAACTTTAACTCAGTGAAAATTCTGTTCTTAAGAAAATCCTCTGTCAGAGTTAGGATTAAGTATCTCAAATGAAAGTACAGAAATGGACTTTCACTACTAAAAATATCAAGTGTGGATTAAATAAACGCTTCTGTTGAAGCATGTCAGAGATTGTATTTAATTTTAAGGATATAAGGTAAAGGAGTTTGTAGATCAGAATTCATTAATTTGAACAAAAAGTGTGTTTTTTTTTGTTTTTTTTAGTATTGCAAAGCACGTGTTTCTCCTCGCCCCATTACACTTTTATTTTGGAACTTATTGCTGTTTAGAGGTATTAAGTAGAAAAATTCAAAATTATTTTTGTTTCATTGTCCACACAAATAGTGTTTCCCTTCCTCTCCCACAGTGTCAAAGTCTTTTACCAGCAGAGATAATGGTTGTTTATTCTGCCCACATAGTGGTGTGTAAATGAATTGGGACTTAGCAATGTGTTTTGGTGTTTAGGTAACGCTGAACTCTTGTGACCAGAAGTGCTTTTCCTTTCTGATTATGGTTGGATTCTGAAAAATACCTTGTTTTGGCAGCAGAGAGAAATATCAGTGTGTCAAACATTGATGCTTTTTCTCCCCTCTGTATTAGGGGAAATATTGCATACTTAGTAAGTGTTGGAGGAATAGCCAGTCTAAGATTGTGACATTTGTAACTTGGTTGGTGACACAACCTGAGTAGCTTTATTTTGTCAATTCTGTGTACAGGTAGAAATATACTGTTAGTTCATGGATTCACTGACTAAAATGTATTTTACCCTCCCCTCTACCTAGATGGAAAGAAAATGTTAGGACTATTTAAGCTTATCTTAATTTGTATTTACAAATGGAATTGTCTGTGGTAGACATCTTTATATTCTTTTTCTACACTTTTGTTTGAGATTAATCATGCGGAACAGCAAAAGTAAAGTATATAACTTCATGCTTGTGTACTTCTAACAAACAAATAGTAATAAAACCTAATTATCCTAAAGCAGGGCTGGTGCTCTTCAGTGCTTTATGTAAACTATGCGTTTCTAATGCTTGTAAAGGTGCCTGTATGATGGGTTAGTGAGGAAGATCACTGTGAATCCTTCCCAGCAGCTTCTACAGTGCACTAATTTCCCTGTATAAACTATGCCTGCTAGTGGCTTTTATCCTAAGGACAGTGGTAGAGTTTCTTCAAGGGTAATAAGAACAAAAGAGAATCTAGAAGGGCGCAAAGGATAATCTGAAATGCAGAAAACAAAATAAATGATAAATTATAAGAATTTAGCCTAAAGACAAGAGGAATGAGAGGAAAGGGAGGGGAAAAATAATAATATATAAAGCTTATGTATAACAAAGATTGTGAAGTCATGGAGGATGAGATGAAGAAATACCTCTGAATTTCAGAGGGGGATCAAACCTAGATATTTTTAATTACTATTTCCTATGGGTAGTAAGATTAGATTTATTTTGCCTATTCTTAATAGTATGTTATAAGAGAGATTGTGTAACTGTTTAAGATGGCTATATAACATGGATGTTACTGTCAAGGCTAAAAAGGCCTGTTTAGCCTTGGCTAAAACTAGATTGGATTTTCTGGGGTGAAGAAGAATCTGTAGTTAAACCATATGTGTTTACTGAAAAAGTAGATACTGAAGCTACAAATCCTTTCAAGTAGGATGTATTGCTAACTTTCTCAGAGGACTTATCTGGTGCACCATATATGTTGCCATGGCTATGCAGTATTGCCCACAGGTAGCTTTAGCTATCACTACAATGCTTGTTGAAATTTGCTTAGCTCTTCTGTATAAATAACAGTGATGCTCTCTTTTTTGCAGTTTCTATGGAGATTTTGGACCTCTGAATTTGGCAATGTTATATAGATATTGCTGTAAGCTAAATAAGAAATTAAAGGTAAGCTTTGTTTTAACCTTCATTCTAAATTTTTATTCCTGAAAATGCAACTTCACATGCTATTACCCAGTTTGAAAGCTGTTATTAGGTGTTCATTATCTAGATGGTAGCTGTCACAGCTGGATGATATGAGCAAATCTGGCAGCAGTCATCTTTAAACAAGGAGCTTATGCATGTTACAAAGGAGTGAGCGTCTGAGGCACACATCTTATTTTTAATGCTTCATCTCTAATATTAACAGAATATTTAACAAATTGGCAAAAAATCTGCACAAATGTGATTATTTTTGCAGGTAGATGTGTTTCAAAAATAATTTATGACTTAAAAGATTTTTATTAAGCATAAGGTTTCTATAAATAGGACAGGAGAAGTGAGAGAATACAACTTTAATTAAAAAAAAAAAAAAAAAACTCTTCCCCCTTCAAGTCCTGCAGCTACATTTATTTCTGTTTCTGTTTTTCAAGAGGGCTGAATGTGGAGGCAATTTCCTGCTTTCACTGTTCTTTCTTGATGGGGGAGGGGGAAGGGAAGAAAGGGTCCCAATTTGTACCAAAATGAACTGAAGGCAGATGCAACATTAAACTGTTATACAAACTGTTGTAGCTTTGTGCTGACTGATTAAAATAGGAAATAGCTCTGTTGTGAATTGCTCAAGAACTTTTGAGTATTTATTTTTTTGAGCAAGCTGGAGGTGAAGTACTGACGTTGTGCTTTACAGGAAAGCCTTGCTGACCTTGTTGCAATTGTAATGTTTTGATTGCTATGGAGATGATCTGCTGCTATTTTGACTAGCCCAGTGAACAGCAAGGAGGAGTGCCCGGCTGTACTTTCCTCCTGCTTGTTCTCGGCTGCTTGGCGAAACGATTTGGCTAAGCAATGGATGCCATTGAGAAGTGGCTGGTTCTCTGTCTCCCTCCCTCTCTGTCTCCCTCCCTCTCTGTCTCCCTCCCTCTCTGTCTCCCTCCCTCTCTGTCTCCCTCCCTCTCTGTCTCCCTCCCTCTCTGTCTCCCTCCCTCTCTGTCTCCCTCCCTCTCTGTCTCCCTCCCTCTCTGTCTCCCTCCCTCTCTGTCTCCCTCCCTCTCTGTCTCCCTCCCTCTTCTGTTTAAGTAAGACTGACTTTACGAAACTGCTTTAACAAAACTACTGTGTGTAGTTTTGTTACTACACACAAAACTGTGTTTTGGAGAACCCTGGTAGAAGTGAGTGTAATCAATTAGGGTAGTTGTGGGGATAAATGAAATTACAGAAGATCTAAGGCAGAAGGGGGAAGTTCTTGCAGACATATGAACTGTGGGGCTTCTCAAAGCCAGCTGTGTTGCTGAATTGGAGACTTTTGTTTGGCTTTTATTTTAACAAAAATAACCTGCTAGTCATATGTGTGAAACTAGTAGTTACAAGCTCTCTCATTAGCATGGCTTAGACTTTGAGTGATGCTGCATGTGCTAGTTAACACATCATTTTCCATGACAGTTTTACAAGCTTTATATTCACATATGTGTGTGTAGTAGTTGTATAGGTTCAGGTTTATTAAGCACACTGTGGTAACTGGGTTACTTCCTACTACATGAACTGTAGCTATTTTTAAACAAATCTTATTGCAAACTTCCTTATTGACAAGTTTTTGGTCTCGCCTTTTTTTTTCTTTTTTTTTTTTCCTCTCCTTGCCCTCTGTCTTTCAGAGTTGCAACATATTTAAGGGAGCTTAAAGCCTCCATAATTTGGATGGAACTGTAAAAGCTAGTTACTCTTTTTTTAATAATAAAAAAAAAAAAAAAGTTTAACTCTTGATGTAGTTGAACATAACCTGAAGACTATATCTGCCTAGCTTGTTAAACATGGTAGGGTGCTTTAGTTCACAACTTGTATAGCTTAGAATTGAAAGAGTTACTGGGTTGAGCAGAGAATTTGTGGTTTGGTATTCATAGAGTTATAGTTGCATTTGATTGTGTTTGGAGAATTTTGGTAATCTTGTCCCACCTAAACATTATGGGTGGAATTTCAGTTATAGAACACTAACATGAAGAAATAAAGGAGAAAAAGGAGGTCTTAAACTATTGTGAATAATTTTCAGGTTTAATATTAAATTAATACTTCCCTAATTAACTAGTTACTTATGTTCTGTATGTTTATGGCTACACAGAAGGAGATGCTGCTTTTTGTCTCAGATATGACTCTTCGAAATGACAGTGAATCTCTTTTGAGGGAAAAATAGTCCCATGTAGATGCATTCAGTAACGTTAATTCAACTCTTATTTTTTATCCACCTACTAGGGCAGTGGGTGATAAGACAAGGTTGTAATGTACAATTAAAATGACTATTGAAGGGGCTATTTCTAGGGGGGAGGATGAAAGGATGCATTTATTGTAATGCATACATTGATTTCTCCTGAGCTCATCAGCTATTTGTTTTTTGAGGGGAAAAGTTTAAGGTACAAACACCAAATTCTCTATGGCTTTTATAAAAACTAAGTACTAGTTTCAGTAGTAACTTCTGCAGCTCTGACTTTCTTAAAATTTGCATAAGCATATAAGGTAAGAATCAATGTTTGAATTTCTGCAAGATATGATTGGCACAAATTTATATACGAAAACACACACTCCTATAAGCAGTTACCTTATTTCTCACCCCGCAAATGTTCCCGGTGCTGAGAAGAAAAAAGAAATTGTGTCAAATAGAAGTTAAAGAACTGAAGCTGGGTACCACTAGTATTGGAATAAAGGTAGGCCAGCAAATGCTGCACAACTCGTAAAAATGACCTTCATATATGTAGAACCTTAACCCAGTGTAGCTGTTCATGAGCATTCCTTAAAACTGTATTGGTACTGTGGAAATCTGTCAGGGAACGCATGTATGATAATATTGCAGAAGATAACAAAAGTATAGCAATTTGTGAAGTAAAGGGAAGGTTGTGGTAAACTGTCCAACTTGCCATTGTTTAAGTGGCATAATTCTAACTTTCTCTGGCTTTAAATAGTTCTGGTGCAGCCTGCCCTTATTGCTCTTTTCAGGTGGGTGTTTGATCTTGTTTTTTGTTGGGAACTGTGTCCAGGGGAATGCTGATGGAGGTTTTCTTTCTGTCTAAAGAAAGAAGAGCCACAAGGATTTACTAACTTTTTTCCATTTCTAGTTTTGTCTCAGGCTGTTCACTTACACAGTCAGCTTTTTGAATAGGCTGTGACTTCATAAAGTTTATGAAGTTACTTTACCAAGTGACTTTTCAAAAAAGTTTTCAAAAAGTGACATTTTAAAGTATATTCTTTTTTATTATATATAAGTATATTAAAGTATATCTCAGTAAATGTGCTGTCTGTTTGTATTTGCTTCACAGTCTTTCAGTCTATCAAGAAAGAAAATAGTTTACTACACCAGTTTTGACCAGCGGAAACGAGCAAATGCAGCGTTCCTAATAGGTGCATATGCTGTAAGTACCACTGACCACATGGATACTTCTAACCTTCCTTAAGCAATGCTTGTTGTGTGTGAAGTAGCATCTTAAGGGATACTCCTCTAGGGAAATAGATTTACCATTTAATTCTTCTCTAAGTTATCTTTGAAAATTCTGACATGTGGGTGTTAGGGAAGTCCTGTCTTTGTCAGTCAACCTCAGTTAAGTTTCTTTGCAAGGTAAAGAAGTCTCTCACTTGCATGCATTACCAAGGCAAAGTGGAAGAACCTGCGTTCTGCCAAGAGATACCTATTTGTGCAGCAAAGGGAAAGGAAAGCTTCGGCCATTCCATTCAACCACTATTTCTTTTGTGTTTGCGTGCTTATATTTCCATTTTAAAAGTTAGGTATTTATAAAGATTCCCTTCCCATTTTAAAGCTGGTCTAACTAAGCTTCTGGCTAGGGAATGCTCATCTAGCTTTTATGTAGATTAGAGCATCTAATTGCCTTCACTAGATTGCCTTTGTCTGATCGTGCCTTCACCCTCTGATACTTCCTAGAAGCCCTGGGAAAAGCAGGACACTGACGTTTTGAAGGGGATGAGATTATCTTTTTATTCTCCTTGTCCAATTCTTGTTAAATGACTGTGTAGTTGTCCCATTTTTGGATAGGGATTCAAATGGATCTTATGAGTATTAGCTAGACCCAAAGAAACCTGCTGTTTATGAAAAGAATTTCCTGCAAAGCCAAGTTGCTTTAGCAGCAGAAAGGTAAGGTGACGTGTAAGATGAAGGATGGAGCGCCAAGCCACAGACTGATCAGCTGAATAGAACTGCCATCTCCCGGTGAGTGTGGCATACAAAATCCACTAAAGATATGGTTGTAGTTCAGTTTCCAATAAATGGTGCAGATTTACAGTATCTTAAGGCGAAGCCACAGGCAGTGTTTTGTGTCTGGTAGTCCTTACTTGAATGAGCTGCTCAGCAGCCATAGCTAGGGATAAGGGAATGCAGCGGTGGTGGAGGAGGAATTCTCCTGAAGGAAGATAGGTGGGAACGTGCAGTGTGTGTACTGTGGCGGGGCTGTGTGCGTGCTCCGTAACAGATAAAGGCAGTACATTGCACACTGAGAAAAAGGAGCTTATGTGTATAAGGCAAACTACTGTCACCACAGCTGCATGCACATTTAACCCTTGTTTAGCCAGTGCTAGTGGTGTTTATAGCTCTTACTTGCTACCATGCAGGGCAATGAGAGTATCTGTGCATTTGATGCAGCCATTCTCTTGGAGAAGCTAGTAGATGTCCTAAGTGCCTTCTGATTATTAGAAGCTATTGATGTAGTAAAGAGTAGTTATTGCATGAATACTACCAACGCTGGAAAGTATGAGCACACTTACTAACATAACACATTTATATGGAATATAGTCATTTTCTGTTTTATCTCAGTTTAGTAAAACATTGAATAGTAGTTTAATATCTAGAAAGATATCCAATATATTACATAATTAGTTCTACAGATGCCTCTTCCCAAGTCTGCAAGTGTTATGGAAATACATTCACATTCTTCTATAATAACTTGTAACAACACAGATAAATTATTTTAGAACAAATACTTATTCTATGAATTTAGGAACTGCCTAAGATCTGTTTTTTGTTTTTTAACAAAATAGAAGCCTAGCTTTTGTGATCCAGGCATATTCATTTCATATTTGGGAGATAAAATTTTAATTTAATAATGTTCTGCCTGTAATTGGCACATTGTTGTGCCATAGATGTGTGCATTCTTGGGTTATGTTAGTGTAGCTTCTGATTTGAAGAAATAAAGTAATCTTCAGTAGCAGAACCGTGTACACTTGGTCATTTGAGCCTTCTACATGTGTCTTCTGATTTTATAAACTTTGAGACCAGAAAGTCTTATAGCTTTGAATTACACTAATGTGTGTAAAGAAGGTTGAGAAGGTTTAATTTGTCCAGAAAAGGCTTGTTGAGTTTGTTCTGATGCTAAAATATTAAGTGTAAAATGAAACGTGGAAAACAGGGGATCAGGTTCTAGGACTAGGTTTCCAGTGGTAATTATGCAATTTAGATTTTTCCATTAAACAGCTTCTTATACATGTTGAACTGAAATATCCTAATAGCTGGTAAAACACTTTAGTGGGAGTCATAAGTTTAAGAGAAGGCTAAGTCTTAAAACTGTATTTGCAACACCTTGTCTCTTTGTTAATTGAATCTCAGGAGGATATATTTTCTAAATACCAATTTTTGCAACAGACTTTAAATACATTTAGGCTAATCATTTGCAGCTGCTAAATTAATTTCCAAGTTAAGAACTCTGCAAGGATTACTTCCCCCACACTTTAAGCTGGATTTTTAAAAGACCATAATTTTGTCTGTAGTAAAATTCATGTTGCTTAGGTTGAGATCCCTCTGCCTATTTCTGGGGCCTTTGCTGTCCCTTTCCCGGGTGGAAATGGGAACCATGCCGTGGGCCAGGCGGGATGGTGCAGTGCCCAGCAGGTTGCTCCGGCAGCCGCTTGTGCTCCCAGCTACGTTTAGCCCCCTTTCTTCCTTGGGACTTGTGCTCCTGCAGGCAAGCCTAGAGCTTTGGTTCTGTCCTGTCATAGAAGACAAGGAGTATCTATTTCGCCCTGTTCTTCAAAGGTGACAAGTTGATTCAGGGACTGCAGCCTGACATTGAGTAGCCCTGGTGAAGTATTTAATGCCGTAAAACCCCAGATAAACCCTGGAAAGAGATCCAGCAAACTCATTCCCTTGTAGATAGCAAATGGGCTGGTCCTATTCCTTTCCAATGCTTACTTTAACTGTGTATTTTGGCACTAATGCCTTTTTATTAGACTCCTTAAGGCAAGTAAAAAGGCAAAGGTGTCAAGTTTCTAAGTTTGTAAATTTTATCAGAGAAAACTTTTGGATAACAGTGAGCATCGTGTTCAGTCATCTGCATGCAGGAATATCTTTGCTAATTTAAAACCTTAAAGAAGACTTCTTAACCCCCAGCAGCATTGTCAAGATTATTCTCTCAGAGTAAGCATGTGGCACTGCTCTGAGGAGGAGGGTCTGCAAGGCACAAGGCTTTTTAGTGCCGTGGCACATGCAGCCTCTTGTCTCTCTAAAACAACATCTTTTTTCAGGTTGTTTCAGAGTTGCTTCACAGCATTCTGATGATAACCGAGCATTAGGGAAGGGATTTGTACCATATAATCTTAATGAGAAAACAGAAGGCAGGGATGTGAGCTAGGCACATGCAAACAGTATTTGAAGTGTTGTGGGCGAATGCACAGGCAGGTTGCAAAATACTGACTTCCCTTTCTCTAAACTTTTTGGAACGAGTGGCATGTGTTTTCTTGGCGTGCTGTGTGCAGTGCTGCATGTCATATGCCTACACATTGCCTCAAGTGTGGTGAGCTTTACCTTCAATCACTTAACCTTTCAGGAAGCTGAGGAAATAAAAGCAGGATTGCCAAAGCAAGGAAATAAAAGCAGGATTGCCAAAGCAAGGAAATACTTTGATTTGCAGTACTGGTGCATCTCTTTTTACAGGTAGCAACCAGTCATGGTGAGAGGGGAAGCCTGCCTGTTGTGAAATGACCTTTGTTAGAGAATACTTGCCATCCACAAAGTGACACTTTTTTAAAACTTTTATTCACTTCTGTTTCAAATACAGGTTAAATTTGGTACAGGTTTGGTTAATATATTTGGTACAGGTTGTTTTTTTTTAATACTTCTATATGTTGTGGAATAAAAGCATTCTAAAGGATTCAACATATCAAATTCAAACAAAAAGAAGTTACATTTCTGTTTTCATCAATAAAGATGAGTCAGAAAACTACCTCCTACATTTTTCTTAATGGGTTCACTTCTGTTTAAGAAGATGTGTTGCTATAATGTTTCCTTCTCCTTTAGAAGCTCCTTCCTCCTTCAGTTCTTAAATGTTGTGGAAATTGAGAATACTTCTCTCCTGCGCCCCCCTCCCGCCCCGCCAGCTTTTTCAGTGTTTATTTGCATCTGCTTCCTTCCATGTCCTTAACATCTTCATTCCTATTTTCAGGTGCCTGTTAGGAGCTTTTGAAGAACTAGCAGTGTTTGGTTCAAAGTTTCACTTCTTAATGCTTTTGGGCAGAAATCTTTGAGGTGCTCCAGTTTTTCTGTGGAAAAAAAAAACTGCAGCAGGTTCAGTGGGAGACATTCATACTGCTTTTTTCCCCCCTGCTTTGGTAACTGTGTAAGCTGGAATCCCTTCTCTGCGTTACCCTGTAAGGCAATCTGTTGAATTTGTAAGCAGTAACTTGGGTTTTAAATTTAAGTAGCTAATTGACATTAATGTTAGCATTAACTAACATTTTTTGTTAGCCTTTTAGTTTGTTCCATAATTTCAGTCAAACTTCTTTTGCTTTATCCTGTTCTTGTCTTTCCTGTCTGCAGATGAGGGAAAAATGCAAGAAATTCCATTTACTCTTTTTTTGTCTTCTTACAAAATAGCAAGAATACTTTAACTTGAGATAATACTTAAGATGTTTAAAAAAAAAAAAAATTGCAAATACTTTGGCAGTGACCACTACTTACCTGTATTCTAATGTACTTGAGGTCAAAAGGTGAATAATAAAGCTTTTGCATTTGGAATTAACCTATTTCTTGTCTTAGAAAATAACTTGCATGTATTTTATTCAATAGTTGGATATGTATAGAATTGAAAAACAGAGATAAACATGCTGGCTTCAGGATGGCCTGGAGAGAAGTGGGTAGGAAAATTCTGTGGCTTTGTTCACATGTTTATGTGCATGAAGTATCTCACTTCAAACTAGATGAACCCTTTTTTTTTATAAATAATGTGCTTGTTTAATTTGCATTTGAAGTTAGATATACTTTAGGATCAGTTTTCTTGTGCAAATAAGAATTGGACTTGCAGCATGATGTTGCAGTGCTCCAATTTCTTTGTGTTCAGCTGGTAGTGTTAAGTAATAGTAGAATAAGCCTTGGCTTATGGTGTTACCTTAACTATAGGTTGGTCTTGTATAGTAACAGGTTCAGCTTGTTGAACCTTGTTGAATTGGCCATCATTGATTGTTAATAACAGGTTTGATATCGATAATTAAGAGTCGGAAAATATTTGTATTAGGAAAGTTTCCAACGAGGCAAAATGTAGAGAAATGTTTCTTGTGTTGTTCGCTTTAATAATACTCTTTTTGAATCAGTTTGGACAAAGACCTCCTAGTATAGATACCTGTTTTTCATTTAAGCATGATATTAAGTCAGTCTTAGTGTTTCCTAGTTGCAGCAGTATGGGATTTTATACAAACTATTTGTTGATGGACTTCTGTTCAAGCTTTTACTTAGTGTAAATGGCATAAAAGTTTGTCACAGAGGAGTATCTTAGGAGTTTAGCAGGGATATGTACATGAGTAATGATTTTTCAGGCATGGGGCTAATGTCTTGTTTTTGTTTTTCCTCTTCTTCCTCCCCTCCCCCTTCCTTAGGTAATATACTTGAAGAAAACACCGGAAGAAGCTTACAGGATACTCTTATCTGGATCTAATCCACCATATCTTCCATTTAGGTATGTAGCTAAGTGGAAATGAACTTAACTTTTGACTTTTTTGGAATTTGTTAAATACAAAAACATTATTTTAGATTCCTCTTCCTTCCCAGAAAAATGGTACAGACACTGTATCAAAATGACTAGTTCCCAAAACACTCAATTTTGACTTTGAGTAAAATTACTTACTCTGTGGAATAATAAAGCCATTTTGGTTGTTAATAAGACTGCCAGTCTTGAAAGTTTTCTGTTTTAGAAAATTGCTGTTAGTATTTAAGTTTATTTTAGCATTTAAGCATGTTAAGTTTGACCTATCAATTAAAATTTTCCTTCATCCTGTATTCTGTTTTACCATTTAGAAGTCATTCTTAATCTTTCCTGTTAGCTAGGAGCCAAGCAACTAGACTTAAATGAACAAAGGGTTTCTTTGGCTGTTCTATATTCTCTTATAGAGGGTACTGAAGTTCAAGCTACTTTGCCTTTCTGTGCTGCCAATAGAGGAAATTTCTAGCTATTTGTACTGCCAGTAGTGTAGTTGTATTGCATCTTCCATCTAAGGAGTTTTAACTGTCATACCCATATAGAGACTTTCAGATTTCTTCATGGTGTGGACCATGCAATGCCCCTCTACTTTATGAACCAAAATCCTCATGCTTTTCTTGTGAAAACTCAGGTTGCATCTTATAAAGCAACTGCCAGTAGATTTAAGATCCTCTTTCCTGAAAGTCAGCATTTTAAAAGTGGTAGCCTATTCTTTTGTAAACATAGACCTACCTTGTTTAGAGCAAAAGCTTCAGCTGATGCCAAGGCTGTGCAGCAAAGGTAGGTGCAATTTCCCCCCCTTGTTGTGTTGAGGAAAAGCATCACAAAAGTGACAGGCATTTTCAGGAAGACTTTACCTAAGCTGACCTATATGAGGAGGGAAAGGAGTGGTGAAAGCAGTTGGTTTTTTGACTTCCTTTAAAACTGAAAAAAACACTGTAACATGTTTAATGATCAGGAACTTTTTTCCAGTCTTAATTATTCAAAGCAAATCCTCTGAGTCTGAAGTCCCAAAACTATATTCCAAGGAAAAATCTGCTACTCCAGGGCAGCAAAGGAGGATTTCAAAGAAATTTAAGAAATGCAAGGATTTCTAAATATAGCCTTCACAAAGAAGAACATTTTGCGTTACCCAAAGGAGGGAATACTAACTGAAAGCATTGGGGAGGACAATGCTCAGCAAAGGGGCTATTCGATTTTATGCAATTTGGGTCATCAAAAGTTTTACAGAAGTGTATTCTTCATGCAACTTGTCATCTTCGGGGGAAGGGAGCAATGATTCTGAGATAGGTATATGCGGAGTAGATAGATAGTCTTCTGATATTTAAAGCTCTCTTGCGTTCTCTGCTGGTATTTTCGAAGCTGCAGGTTGCTGGGAGATCAGTTGATGTTGTTGGATTTCTTTAAAGCAATTAATATTGTCCACAGTCACAAGCTGTTTTTCTACCTCAAATCTGCCCACAGTGCTATGGACTGTTGTAACCCAACTATGAGAACTCATGGATTTGAAAGATAAGTTTCCAGGATAATTCTACTGCACAACAAATATCAAATCTTTGTATTTTAAAATATTGAATTTTAGAATATCGTGACTGACTCAGGACAGAGGTTAGTTCTGAGTTTGTTCTGTAATAAATGCTTTTTTCCTTGTCTAGAGCTAACATGGAAAACAAAGTAGGTGCTGGAAGTGAAAAGATATTTCAGAAATATTTTTTTATGTGTAAAATGAATAAAAATCTCTTTTGACATCCATCTTCCAATTGGATATGAAAAAATTTAGAACCACAGTAGTAGTACAATATTTAATTTTGCATAAGCCAAAACAAGGAGTAGTAAGAGGTAAATCATTGAGAAAACCATATAGCAGGCAATATTAAGTATGCACAGTGGAGAAATCTGTAAAATTGCTATCTATGTTCTGGATTTACTCTGCACTGTATGGCAAAGAGATTCTCTGAGCAGTAATCTCCTTTTAGTGTGTTGCTTCTAATATGTCTTAATGCCCATGTCCCTGTCCCCAGCTTATAAGTTCTGTTCATTTTGGCAAACAAAATGGCTAATTAAGACATTAGTGTCCTAATACGGATGGCTACTTCCATGGCTGTTTGCAGAACAAAGTTCAAATGCACCATGTTCTGATGAAATTGGAGTCCTAACTTAAACTACATTTGAAGTGGCTTGCTTGGCTTTTCCACAGGTACGAAGGGGGAGTTCTCACTTCCATCGCTGCTGCTAAAGTTGCAGTTACTGGTCAGAACTGGGGCTTTTTGCAGTGTTGTTTTTCTTTCATCCCAAGCATGCTTAAATGAAAGAGTATGCTCTGGAATGTACAAGTTAACGGTAAGGTTGTCTTTGAGACAAGCCTTGCAGCTTGAAATACTGGAGCACCTTGAAATATTTGCATAATGCCCATATTAACACATGATTTGTTGGCGAAATTGTGTTCTTTAAACTTAGGCATTAATGTATATATGACTTTATGGGACTTGATTTCACTTTTTACTTCCTGTATTCAATTGCCTGTTTTTATATACTTAAAACACCCTGGCAAAAACTCAGCCTTATCTTCGAAGGTTGTGGTTTGCAGCTTGGGGAGAGGTTGGTTGCATCTTGCTGGGAGGGGAGGATTTCTTTCTTGTTATTCTTATTTGACGTGGGGTTAGGAAGTGCTTCGTAAGCTGCTTTCGGGGCTGCGTTGGGCTATGCTGGATCTTGGCATGGGATTAGAGACTAACCACACTGTTACCTGCGGTATGGCTTGCCTTGCTGGGAAGGAAAGCTGCCCAATCTAGCTGTACAACAGGTGAGATGAAGGGCAGTGAGGGAATAAGAATGAAAAAGTGACACGATAGGAAACTAGTTAAGGAATCTGATGGGGAGGGGACATTTGGGAATTGAATTCGTAAGGAGAGGTTAGAAATAGCAATGTAAGGAGCTTAGGAATTAGTGAGGTGAGAGAAGGGCAAGTAGATCTGATGAGGGCCTACAGTGGGAGAATTAGCTGAGCACAGGGAAGAAATAAATTTTCCTTGCCTGGATTTCCAAGACCCATTCCAAGACATTTTAGGTTCATTTAGGATGCTCAAAATGGAGCAAGATACAGAGGCTCAAAATGAATCCATCCGTCACTGGAGCTGTCTTGCCACTTTGGGGCTTTGCATCAGTCTATACTGTGAGGAAGCAAGTTGGTGCTAGGAGGAAGATTCTACTCCTTTCATTGCTAGTGTCTTGAGCAGGACTAAAATGATGCTTGTATGCAATGAAAAAAACATAATTCACATGTCTTAACCCTTCACTTTTAATGTCTCTGAAGGAAATAAATAATTTGGGCTATCAATTGCTGGTATTCAGTACTACAGACTTGATATATTTTTTCCCCCTCTTCCTTTTTATGAGCCTAGAACATGAACATTCTAAGATTCTTTTTCCTAGTGTAGGTCATCTATGTTTAAAGTATAATGCAGTGTGGAGTAATGTAAGCTACACTGGAAAAAAAATCTAAGTTTATCAGTGTGTAATGATTAAAGGTTGCAGCTAGATTATTTAGAAATGTTAGTTGGATGTCTGAAGTATCTTTCCTTTAGAGAAAAATAGCTTTTAATAGGTAGAAGGGGTAGGATGGTTGGATTCCTTATGGGACACTGAGGTGTGTTTACATGAAGGGATCACTAGGAAACGGATCTGGCTTTATCTAGCTCAGTGACCTCAAAAGGCTTTAATCGGCTTAGATCTTCAGCTGTGTTTCATTTAAAGACTGCTTCAGTAAATACTGTTCAGGAGTGGATGAAAATCGGAATACATGCCTTACCCAGATATGTGAAAGATGGGGGGTGGGATTTGTTTTTCATAATGGAAGATATGACACAAACCAGGGGTATAAGGGATTATTGCTGTCTTTGGACCACTTCCATCTTATGGCTGATTCAACATCTCTGCAGTGAGACCATATAGTCTCTTGAAGACTTTGTATTGTGTCGTCTTAATTCTGCATAATAAAATAGCACTAATGCTAATTTAAACATTGATAAATACTTATTTTCTATTATAAAACTAAGTTTTAGATTTTTGCCTCAAATAACTTTGTATTGATTTTTATATTAAAGATATCTTAGCATTGTGGTGTTCAATCTCTAAATATGACTAACTTCAGAGGTAGATTTTAGTTTGTTTTGGAGTGGGCTGTCTTATTTGCAAAAGCTGGAGAAGCAAACTATTTTGTTATTGAACGTGTTGTATTGAAAGCCTTATGCAGTATTCAGGTCAGCTATGATAACAAAATCTGATGTGGGATTTGCAGCTCTGTAATACCAATTCAGATTCATACTCCATCTGTAGTGCACAGAGGTGCTCACTTTTTTCCTCACTTTATATTTAATTTCAAAATATTGTCATATAACAGCTGGCAAAAATACAGTTTAAAAACAAGAGGGTCAAGTATTTGGCTAGTACAGGGCTAAAAGGCTACTGAAATCAAGTGTGTGGTTGGTAACAAATCGGAGCAGCCATGCTGTAAAGCTCTGCAGGAGATATCTGCATGGACTCTAGTATTTCAATATCAACTGAGGTGGCCTCTCTTTTCTCAGCCTTTTCTCAGCATTGACTTCTGAGTTAAATGAAAAGGAGGGTCCGAATAGCTGTATTTCTGTCACTAAAAACACACCCCTGGATCCTCATGCACACATGAAAAGCTGCAGTAACTTACAACTGACTCCTCTCAAACCTAAGCACACACACAAATTTTGTATGATGAAATGCTGACTATGGGCGGGGAAAATAAGCTTATACAGGAAGGATGTCTGGACTTAATCTCAGTTATACCCAAAATGCTGTTTCTGAGGTCAGTAAAAATATTTTTTCTTTACAGGACCCTTCCTCATTAAACACTATTCAGTATATTTGGTCTTATCATTGTATAAAGTTGGAATTGGAATTTATCACTAGCTAAAAAAAAAAGCTAAAAACTAATCTTGCTTATTATTGTTTATTAGTTATTGCTCCAAAATGCTAAAATAGCCGTCTTTAAGAGCAAGGAAATTCATGCTAATGTTCTACTGTTGACTAATTGACTCCTAAAGTCCCTTTGGTGTTCAAACTTTGGTGTATAGCTGTTTTTCTAGCAGATTTTCTGTGAAGATTAGTACTAGTTCTGACAGCTGTATGTGGGTGGGTGTTTTTGTTTGTTTTTTATTTTTAATCCATGATCTAAAGTAGCACAAAATTGGTAGGTAGAAGGATTGATATACAGAATGATGAAGTAGAGCCAGGTCTTCTGCATTACTTCCTAATTCTTTCTGTTTTTCCAGCAAATGCATGAATTTTAGGATTCAGAAAATAAGATCAGGTTTTCTAAATATTTAATAAAGCTTCTTAATGACTTGACTTCTGATATCGTGACATACAGCATGATGGAAAAGCAGAGGTTTCTTTAGGCCATTTAGCTTGGTCACTTATCTTCATCCTGGAGAAGCTCTAGATATTTTAGAGCTTTTCTGTTTTGTTTGGCCTTGTGTGTTTAACAAAGAATCAAAACAGTTACTGACTAAACTCCCTCTAAAGAAAAATATTTATCAGAAGTATTTTACTTAAGTAGATAATTTAAAGCATTTAGGAAATTGGTTCAAGATAAATCTTTAACCTTTGCCTGTGGAGTACTTAGGGACGCTTTTAGATACGAGATTAGCAGTAAGATTGACAGTAAGCATCTGTTCTGAGTAATACTTGTGCAAAGTGATGTTTGAATAAACTCTAAAGGAATTTTAATACTCCTTTTTGGAATTGCATGAAATCAGCTATTTGATAGATTGAATATAAAAAAGCATCACTTCACAAGTGGATTACTACTTTATTTCATAAGTAAACTAGTTTTTAAAATTGGTTTAGTAGTTAAAAAGGTGAAATAAAGTAAACGCAGAATAACATTTCTTTCTAAAACTTGTGCACTGTACTGCAATCCTGCTGCTTGCTGTGTCTTCTGAAAACAGGGAACTTGGGTTTTGTCTTCAAATACAGCTTTCACCAGCATTTCCCCAGTCTGTACTTGATTCCTCCTCAATTTTGACTGTAAGTGCAGAGATGGGAAAAGAAAAGATGCTTTCTAGTATTGTGCTTTCTAGTTATTGAGGAAGTTTGAAGTTTTAATACAGAATAGGCACAAAGGCAAGTTGGGTGCTGCAGAATGATGGGATTAAGTGACACTTTTACTTTCAGAGATAACTTTTCTTTGTTTCAAATTAAGCTTTAGAGTCAACCATTGAAAATAGGCCTATCTAAAATGGAGCATCTGGATTACTATGCTCAGATTTTTCTCCCTCCTGTAAAATAACCAATATGGACACTTTTTTTAAAGTGAGCCTTAGCCTTAATATAAACTGTGTTTGTGTACAATTTTAGAACTAAAAAGTACTAAAATTTCCCTCTTTAGCAAAAAGCAGCTGAGAGGGAGAGAGATTGGTTACTATCAGCATGTATTGTAGCTACTGGGATGTGTGCTTGCTATGCAAGATTGCTCTGGGGATATCTTTCTGCAAGGTGAAGTGAGAACAGCATGTGGAGTCCTAATTGATTATACATGAAAATTAGGCAAGATTGACTGTTTACATCTGGAATTTTACATCTGGAATTGATTCTAAGCAGGTAGCTGAATTTTTGGAAACTGAAAAAAATTCCTCCTGAAAAAGACTGGGCAAGTCTAAAAACTGAATGACTATGAAGAAGCTTAAAAACTTGCGTAGATTTTGTTCCATTTACTTGTTTTTCAAATGAGTTTTTTTCTTATTACTAGTTGGTTAAATAAGGGGGGAGGCAGATTATGGCAAGTCTGATAGAATATATTCAATATTTAGTTTATCAAAGATGGTGATCATTTTTAAAGCACGAAGTGTTTTTTAGGCACAGCTTCCAGGAACTGTCATTACGGTGTTCTGCTGTCACCAATATCTAGTGCTTATTGTTTCACAGCATTGTTACCTTTACCACAAAAGGTACATGGAGGTTTGAGTTTCTCAGTTACCTGTTCAGTGTATTTTATATTAAAACAAACAAATACTCTACATAGGACTGCTGTTTGAGCTTTTAGGAATTTGGCATTAGGTGTTACCAATTTTATTTGTTCTTCTAAAGTTTTACCTCTTGGGAATTTTCCCAACTTTTGTGGTGGTGGTGTTATTCTGTTGTTTTACTGTACGTGAATGACATGCATTAGCAGAGCTGTTCTCTTTAATTAGAGTTCGCCCACCTTAATGGCTAGGGGTGCAGCAATGGCAATGAGACGGCTGAGACTTGATGGCGTTGGCCACCAGCATCGCGGCGCGCTCGCTGCGCAGGAGTAGGAGGGGGGCATCCGTGAAATGATTGCTCAGTGATACCCAGCGACAGGTTCATCTTGGGCAGCTAGGTCAAATTCTGTATCCTCTCTCTTTCAGAGCACTTCCCATTGCTTTGCATGGCTTTTCCTTTTTTTTCCTCCAGTATTGTTTTATATATTGTAATATCAGATATTTTATCTGCTGAATGAGTAGTTTTATGTTCATATGAATAAGAATCGAAATTGTATTCTTGTTGCATCACAATAACATCAAATAGAGATTGTCAGCCATCATCATACCTTCCCTCTGTATTTTTCTAAAGTTGCTTCTGTCAGCTCTCTCATAAAACTATTACAGCTTTTAAAGATTTATTAGGCATATATTTCCATTTGATCTTTAAGAAATTTTGCTTAGCTGAAGTTTTGTACCACAATGATCTGTTTTCTCATTTTCTTCTGTCATATTTATTAATATTTTACAGATATGCTGTGCTTAATTAAAATACCTTGTGGCTTTACATTTTTGAAACCTTCCTGTTAGTTTTTTTTAAATGTATTTACACCTTAAAATATCTACTTATGATATTGCAGATAAGTATTTCTTAATGCATAACTAGTAATGAATAACTGGTCTAGGTTGGCCTGTCCATAATATGACAACTACAAAGAAATTGTAGTTTTCAAATTTATTCAGTACACTTTCTGTGAAGACTGGTTAATTGAAATGACTACATATGTNGAGAGAGAGTTCCAAATAATAGAAATTAAGTGCAAGATTCAAGTGATCCAGTTGTGGATTACTGATACATCTGACTTAACCTGAAAGTTTGATGTGATTTTGATAAACCACTGCAGAGTTGATAAACTGGAGTTCTTTGCATTCTGAATAAGATGATTTAGTGCAGAATTGTAATGGATTTCATCAGTGAGTGATTTGAAAATAATCTGCCAAGGCAAGATTTTGTCAAAATGCAGATTGGCCTTAAGCAGTTTTTTTAATTAAAAAAAAAAAAAAGTTTTTCACTTTTCCACAGTGCACTTGCTGTATAGATGTGGTTTGAGGTTATGCGCTACTTGTTTGTCTCTTGCTTTGCAAAACCCTCTCATCCTTTAAAGGGAAATTATGCTATTTCCATAGTGGCACAAAACTGAGGTCAGAAGAATCCTCCGTTTCATTGTATCTGGTTTAATTCTAATCACCTCTGCAGTCAGGCATTGTAGTGAGAGCCTGTAAGTGAAAGTCAAGTTAGTGATCTGCTCACCTTCCCGTTAGACAGTAACTTGATTAAAACGTAGCCGCTAAGGAAGTTTTGCTCTGTCATGACTTGTGTGCAGCTGAGGATGCAAAGCTCCCTGTTCAAGGACAGGATAGCTTGGTACAGAGCTGTGCTGTCTGCTGGGTAGCAGCAAGCACTTAAATCAGTGTGCAGTGTCTAATGGCATTTACACAGAGTTGCAGCCTCTCTGGGTTAGGGCTTTATCATAGTTGAGTGTAAGGAGGTGTCATCTTTGAACTTTGATTCATAGGACTCAGATGAGATTGAATAACTTTAAGAATATACTGTGTGCTTTCTTTCTCTGTATTATTAAAAATAATGCTTTGTATGTTTAATTTGTGTCAAACTTACAGGGATGCTTCATTTGGGAACTGCACATACAATCTCACCATCTTGGACTGTTTACAGGGAATAAATAAGGTAATGACACTTCTGCTTAGTCAAACAGTTTTAAGTTAGCTGTTAAAATAATGAAGCAAAAATACATATAAAAATCTGCATTCAAAGCAGGATGTGTGTGAATAGTATATAGCTAATAACTAGCTGCCATGAAGCCTAAGTTACTGAGACCTGTGTTTTGAGTAGTGACAGTGGAAGAAGGTGGCATTTTACCTAGCTGGCATGGAGCCCCTGCAGATTTCCAAAGTTCACCTGCTACACTACAATGTCCAAACACACCTGTCCTACTGGGGTGGGGCACTTAAGTCAGGAGGGCAAGATAATGCATTGGATCTGCTAATAAATAGTTTTTGAACATTGATGGTGGGGGCTAACATAGGTTAATACCTCTGTGTATCTCATCTAAAATTACTGTGATTTAATCCGAGCACTATTTTCATGCAGTTCTGGCCCTTACTTGGCCTCATATTTTTAGTTCTGATACACTAATCTTTACAACATTGCTTAAAAAGAAGGGAAACTAACATAATTTTACTAGTGTTTTGGTATGTCGCTTAAGCAAGTTGACTGCTAATGAAAGCACTGCATTCTTTCTGTGTTTAAAAATTCCAACTTTGTTTTTTGCACAATGTGAAAAGCTAAACTTACTGAAAAAGTTTGTTTAAAAATTTAGATAGCTAACGTTCTATCATGATGGAGATCCTGGAGAAAATTAAGTTTGTGTTGCATTTTTAAAAATCTTATAGTCTATCTTAAGAATTGGCAATTGTGTATTTTAGTATATGCTTAATACTGTAAGCAAGGATCAAATTTTGCTCATTTAATTTTGTGGTAATCTTGATGGAGGGGAAAGGTTATATAAATGGCTTTGTACAGACGGATCTTTTAAGGACCATTTATAACTCTTAAGAACATGACAAAACAAATATTTCTTTAAAAATTGGAAGATGGCAGTTTAGGTTTAATATTTTTAATTCTATATGGGTGGGAAAGGAGCTGCCAGTTAACAATACTATGATTAATTTGTGAGGCATTTTACAGATACTAAAGCTCTCTGAAATGCTTGTGAATTTACAGTAATTTAACAAACATATGAAAAGAACTCTAAAATCATTTTTCCCCTCATAGTTCCCATTAAATTTATTACTGATTTTTTTTGCCCAGTTTACCTGCAGAAATAAAAACACTTCCAGTAGAAACTATCTCTTATCCGAAAGTAAATTCTTGGGTTATCTGTATAAATTTGCCATGTGTGCATATATCTCCATATGTGTAATTCCAGTGACCTAGAAAATTGAGGTATGGCCAGCCAGACATATTTAAATGAATTATATTTTCTAAACCTGCTTTCCAACCCAACCAACATCTCAGTATCTTTCTTTTATGACAGGTCCAACATTAAGCCTGTGTCATCTATAAGGAAACTATTCTTGTTCTGCCCCTAAAAAAAAAAAAAGTGGCGATTTTTAATGTTATTTGAAGTGATTGGTGTGTGGTCTGTTTTTAACACACCCAATTCCACAATGTTGTGCAATATCTGTACTTCTCAGAATGTGACAGACGTGGTGTAAATATATGCTGCAGAAATTTACTTCACCTTGTCTACAGAAGAAACTTGTGCAGTTCATAACGTACACATTTTAGTTTTTAATAGGGTATTATGTGCAAATATTTAGTTGTTATATTTAATAGTACAGTAATCAAGTACAATATGTAATTTAGTCAGTTCTTTAGTAATCTTTTAACAGTCATGTTAGTTTCATTCTATTAGTGAGTTATGTTAGAAAAATATTAATAAGATATTACAAGATACTGGTTATATGTAGTACTGTAATTTTATTGCATTTTGCCTGAATATTATGATAAAATCTGAATGTCATATTTCAGTATAAGAAACTAATGCTCTGTTGTATGGCCAACTGCATTAAAATGTATTCAGCATTTTAAAGAAAAGAAGATTGAGTATACAACAAAAAGGCTATTGCTTTTAACTTTTATAATCTACCTTATAGAAAGCACATCCAGGGGAGTTAATTTTATGACTTAATAGGCTGCAAGCTTATGCCCCATCATAACATCTTTATGGACAGGTAATAAGGAAACTGAGATGCTTTATTGCCATTGTTGTAGTCTTTGGTTGCCTGTGTTGTTAATCTGTGTAAAATTTAATGTTGTCTTAACATTTGTACCTGTAGTCACTTGGTTTTGATTCTCAAGAGCAGTATTATAAAATGGGATTGCATGTCATACCTAAAAATAAACTGACACCTTGTTGCCTTTTAGGCCTTGCAGCATGGATTTTTTGACTTTAAGACATTTGATGTGGATGAGTATGAACACTATGAGGTTTGTACATCTAATATTGAATTAAATATGTTTGGTTTACCTAAAATGAATATGGAATGAATGTGGAATATCCAGTATCCCACAGCCTAAAACATTAGTGGAAAAACATTGTAATTCTAGTGAAAAGCGGTGTTTATATATAATGTATGCACACAAAAGCACTTTTATTCTTGGTTAGATATTCCTAATAGTTTTAATACTAACATCCCAAGCTGTGTGCATGAAAGGTGAGTATCTAAATTCATGCTGTTTAAGTGCCTTCACACTGTAAAGAAATTAAGCTTTTTTCCTGCAAGCCTTTCTGATATATCATGACTCAATCTCAGTATCATGACTCAAAATCTCTTAGCTGATCTACAGAATAGCATAGCTGCTTTGAGGCTTGCAGAGCTGCTTCTGAAGGTGCTGTTAGTCTCAAATATAAAACAACTTTTTTGATGGTAGCCACATAGATTCAGAAATCTCTGAGCTCTTTTAGTACCATTATATGGGGATTCTAGTAGTGAAAATACATCCAAAATGTCTTGCTAATGGACCCCTCAAAAGCTGACAGCAGTTGTCTGTTCTGCCAGCCTTGTCAAAATTGAGGAGCAGAAGCTCTGTGTGTCTCTAGGGCTGTGCTCTGTAACTTGCACAGACCTAAACCCTTTAAGTTGTCCTGGCTCTGTATTCTAGTAGCAGGTGGTTGTTTCAATCTCTGTTGCTGCAGAGAGTCTTTAAAGTAGCCCCGTGCAGCACTGCAATCTGGGCTGTGGCCAGAGAAAGTCCCTGGCTTGGTATTTGTATCTCTGGTGTTTGCATCTCTGGTCTGGAAGAGCTGCATGGTCTTTCCCCATCTTTTCTCCACCTCAAAGGGAGGAAAAGGTCTATAGACGCAGAAACAACTATGTAGTTGTATTGAAACTTCTTGGAACTCCTAGAAATGCTTGTAATTGCACTGGTAAGCAAGAAGGATACACAGGGTAAATATGTATTGTTTAAATATGTATAAAATATTGTCTTTTTAAAGACTAAAACTATTTAATTGTAGCCATTCTTTCCGCACTCCCCTCTCTATTGGTATTTTCAGAAAGCTTGGAATTGATGAAAATAAATTTATTTCATTAGCCTGGAAATGCTAGTTTTTAAATTTGTCACCTTAAGTTGAATGTATCTAATACCAAGCAAGTTTTAGGGATACTTGTTCTTCTAAATGTCTAGATAGTATTTGCTAGGTAACAGTTCTGTTTTTACACACTGAACTACCCATTCCTCACTTGTATCACTTAAGTCCACACAGTAGTAGAAAATGGTTTATAAATGCTCAAGAAAGAGGGGAAGACCATGAAAGAAATGGGAAAAACACAATTTACAGCACAAATTCATACTGTAAGAATTGATTGTAATAGATGCACTTTAACATACAACTGTTCTTGAAATCCATCTCAAATAATTAGATTTTTAGATACAGTAGTGGTCTATGGTGGTTAGACTGGGAAATCTATTCTCTACCTCCCAGACAAAAAGTGATTAGTTTTGTATGTTTAGTTATGTCCTTTGCTACAGTTCTAAAACTGTAAATGTCCCAGGGTTTCCTGTATTAGGCCTTTCAATTTATGGTTAGCAAAAAGTTGTGTAAGAGTTAAGGGAGCAAGCTAAAGAACTTGGTTTCATATTTATAGTTCAGCTTCCCACAGAGGCAGCTAATTCTCCTTTTGCTGGAGTAGATGCAAAATATTTTCTCAGTGTGTCTGTGTTTTTTTTTTGTTTGTTTTTTTGTTTTTTTTTTTTAACAGTGATGTCATTTATATACAGTGCTGAATGTATTTTCAGATAGGATAAAAATTATCACAATAATCCATGTAAATATAAACAAGTTATACAACTGGTAATAAATATGTACTTTTTAACTTGCTGAACAGGACTTTCATTAGAATGGGAGGGGAGCTGCTAATATATTGAGCTTGCAGTTGCCAGTACAAGCTTGGAGAATTTGGGTTTGTTTTTCCTTTTTCTGACTTGGCAGCACAAGTTGGGTCACTACTCCTTACGCAAGCGCTGTGTGAGGATGTTGGGAACAAGCCTAATGGGGATAGTTGGCAAAAAGCTAATGAACTGACTTCAGTAAAGTCCATTATCAGAACCCTGTGCTCATTAGGGCACTTCTGCTGAGAACTAAAAACACCAAACTTCCTAATGCAGTAGATCCAAGTGCCATGTCCTTAAATGTCACGTTGAGATTATGTTGCCACATAAGGAATGAACATGCTTCATGTGGGGGAGGAGGGAACAGCGTTCCGTCTTTTAATTTGATTTATATGTATGTTTTTGTGATTACTAAGCCAAGCTGTAAACTTGTTTCTACACAGAAGTTATAATTGTTTTGAGGCTAGTTGGTCTCAATTTTTTTATTGAAAATTGTGTGTTTTTTTGTTGTTGTTTTGTTTTTTGTGTTTTAAGCCAGTAGATTTTTCCAGGTTCTTCACTAAGCCATGTAGGAACACTGGTGTTTGCCAGCGCTGTTATGAGTAGGTGCCTTGAAATTCTGAATACTCTAAGGGAGAAATATCTTAGGTAATAGGATCTTTTTGCTTTTACTTGAAAATCTTAGCAAAGATGAGGGCTTGAGATGGGGAGAGTTGCCAAAGTTTATGGGTAATAGCTTGTGGTGAGTTAGCTTCTTTCATATGTATTACATTTAAATTTTTTTTAATGTGCTTTATACTTAAAAAAGTTAATGGCCTTGATTTTTTTAAGATATTACAATGTTTTCCTTTTTCTCTCTCCTGAAATTTTCCTAGCGAGTAGAAAATGGTGACTTCAACTGGATTGTTCCAGCAAAATTTTTAGCATTTAGTGGACCACACCCGAAAAGCAAAATTGAAAATGGTATGTTGCAGTGTGTTAATACACATCTTAATATTTTTCAGTCTTGTTTTCAGCATGTTAAATATAGTAAATAAGCAAAAGAAGGCAATGACTTGGGGGAAAGTTTGTTGTTCAAAAGTGATTGTTTGTTGTTCAAAAGTGTTCAAAAATGACTATTTTATATAAGGTCATAGAGCTTAATCCCAGAGTTTTCTAACAGTCCTTGGCATCCCATCAGGGACAAAGTGCCTGAGGAACATAGGTCCAGACCACTGATATGACAAATAATGCAGAGTTGAAGATGCTCCATGCAAAAAAGTAAATGAAAATGTGTTGTCTTGTAATAAAGCTGCATGCTTCTTTGCAAGAATGAAGATAAATATTTATCCAAACAAAAAAACATGGGAGGGGGGAAAAAGGTAGTAGTTAAAGGTAAGTAAAAGTGCAGGTGTGTTGATAACAGCATTAGTTTCCCTTATTTTCACTCTACCTTTTTGAACTCTTTGAAGATCATTTTTGTCCTCACTGAATCAAGGGACTAAAGCTTTTTATTTCATGATGGAGGAAGAATATTTCCAAAATACCTTTTCTTTCAGGTGTTCTTCTTGTGTATGCTGTAGATCACCAATCTAGCTTCTCCTTAAAGTTTCTCTTAGAGTATCCTTTTGAGCCTTCTGATCTGTGGATTGATTTATACAGAAGTAGCTGTTCTTACATGATTCCTAGTTTTCCAGGGCAGTGAGCTAAGAAGGTTACAGTGTGGTGCTTCAGATGTATTGTGCTTTATTTATTTATTTTTATGCTAGTCTTTATGACTAGCAGCATTTTGTAGACAATTTATGTGTTTTGTTTTAAATATCTGTGTTTTGCTTTGAATAAGATAGTAAAACATTTGTAGTATTAGAATGCTTTAACATCCTTTAAAATGTTTGGGGAGAGATTTTGGTAATTACATTAAATGTTTTATTTGTAAGAGGTTTTGCTTTAATTTTTTATAGGCTATCCTCTTCATGCACCTGAAGCCTACTTTCCTTATTTCAAGAAACATAATGTCACATCAATCATAAGGCTAAACAAAAAAATCTATGAGGCAAAACGCTTTACTGATGGAGGTTTTGAGCATTTTGACCTGTTCTTCATAGATGGAAGCACACCAAGTGACAGTATAGTGCAGAGGTTCTTGAACATCTGCGAGAATGCTGAGGGTGCTATTGCTGTACATTGTAAAGGTATGTTCATTGATTTATTTCTCAGACTGAAGTTATTCCAGGGGAAAAAAAAATGAAAAAGCATCCTGGTTTTGAATGTAGTATTACTTTACAATATATGACTAAATGTATGACAAATACTTGATACTTTAACATACATATTAAATTTTGTAGCCCTTCACCCTTCTCCTCAAAGCATGTGACAATCTGTTGTTTGCTTTTTTTCTTAATTCTGTGTAACGGTGTGGGTTTTAGTTGATAGAAATTTCTCTTGCATTGTGTACTTTCACAGCTAGCATTCTAATAATTGGCTAGGAAATGCTGAAGACTAAAAGGTTTTCTTCATGCCTTTACATTTTCATGTTCATGGCTACCACATTTCAAGCTGATGAGTGTGATGCTAGTGTTTAAACCAGCCTGTTTCAGAAAATATGCAAAGCCGGATAACAAAGACTCTGAAAAGTTCAGTTTATTTTAATAGAATTGTGTAAGGGCATTGTAGATACACATGGTTTGCTGATCTGAAACAAGAATAATGTTATTCATTCACCAGTTTCTTCTCTGAAGAATGGTGTTCTAATGTAAATCTATCAAATGTAAATAAGACTATTTAGTAACAAGGTTTTAGTGCAGCTAGAATCCCAAACTTCCGGTACTAATGAGATGGCTGTTTGCTATTTGACATAATCATAATTTAAATTGCAGATTTGCCACAGTAGTCTTGCACTCTTGTTACAGAAGTATTTTAGGCACAACTTCTGCACTGTAAATCACTTTTCTGAGGAGTAAATGAAAAGGTTTCCGAGGTTTAATGTAAACAGTTGCTATAGAAGGCTTGTACATTAGCGGGAACTTGCAGGAAGGAACAGATGTCTTATAAATGTATGCACTTGGTAGATGTTACCTGTGCTTTTTTGATGCAATTTTCTTCCTCAGATATGTACATAGCATAGTACAGCTTTTTAGTAATCTATCTGCAAACTGCATTCCTTTTTGTATTAAAAAGAAAAACAAACAAAAAGAGATCTGAGAGTACTCCTGACATAATTTTATATGCTGGTCAGTATTTATTGCTGTTTATGTAGAAAAAAGTGAATTGTCACACAAGTTGTCTCATTTAAACCAAATCTGATTTTAAAAGTGAGCCAGTAAGACAGTAAAACATGGACATGTATTTGCACATATCTGAGTTTTGTCTTGGAAACTATGCATGTTGGCCTTTGTACATGGGTCCTTTGATTTGTTTTGTTGTTACTAGATTTGCAAATATGAAACTCTTATCCAGTATTTCCACAGCTTTAATGTGAAGCTTAATTTTTTTGAAATAGAATTACATAAATAAGGATGAACACTCTTGTACATTTTCTTAAACTCTACTGATGCCTTCTCATAAGCCATAGTGAAAATGAATTCGATAATTATGAACTCATGATTTTGTGAAAGTTTATGTAACATGAAAGTAACATGTTTATGAATTTTGTGTCTGAATATGTGCTTCTGTAGCTGGCCTGGGGAGAACAGGAACGCTGATCGCCTGCTACATAATGAAGCACTACAGGTTCACACATGCGGAAGCCATTGCTTGGATAAGAATATGCCGTCCAGGCTCTATTATAGGTCCGCAGCAACACTTCTTGGAAGAGTATGTATGCTCTCTTTGTTGCTAAAAATCAACTGTTTCTTTGCATCTATTGTCATCTCATTTTTAGGATAGCAATTGTACCAATTAAATGATGGTCATTTTTACCATCTGTCTGAGGGGTGTAATATTCTGTTTTCTGAAAGCTGATGTTTCAGTCCTGTTGCACTTTGCTTGATTATGACCAGCTCTGCTGTGCAGGTCAACTGCAACTTCTCTGCACAATGCCTCTATATAAAAAAAAGTCATGCTTCCAGTAATATACTGCACAACACCACAGCATTTATTCTACTCATTAAATGTGCATTATTATTTTTTGTGCATTTTTAATATTTATTTTAAGCTTGGTGATCCTTTTACCATTCAAAATGATACTTTTTGTGATATTCCTGCAGATTTTGCTTTCTCCACTGAAGAAGAGATACAAATAGTTCAAATATTGGCAATCTGAAAGGGTGGTGTATTTTCTTATTGTTTTTATCTGTGTACAAATGTACTGATGATAACTTAGTTTTCCTCTCTGACAGGAAGCAAGCAATGTTGTGGCTGCAGGGAGACCTCATTCGATCAAAACAGAAACGATGCGTAGTTGATGATGGAAATATGAACAGAGTTCTCTGTGGTTTGGATGACATTTCAATCGGTGGCAGCTTTAATAAAGTACAGGAGTTGGATCAATATGGGGAGGTGAGTTCTCAAAGGAAAAATCTCACATAAGCGGAGATGTGCAGAGATTTTTTTTATATATGTGAGTGTGTGTATGTGTATATAAAAATAGCTATAGGTCACTTTTAGATTTTTCTCTTAGAATTATATTTGTATTGGATTGCTTTTTCACAGCTAAACTGTTCCATTTTTCTTTTTGAAGAAGGGGTCTTAATTAGAACAAATCTCAAAAAAAAAAAACTTGTTTCACAAAGTTCAGCAGGTTTTCAATATTTAAAGTTATTTGTTCTGGGTTTTCAAGTATTTATGGGAGAGTGGAGGAAAAAGAAGTAAAGAAAATCAGTGTCCTGTTTCTCCCCTTCCCCTCCCCTTTCCACTGCCCCCCAGTTAGTAGTTTAGGAAAGCATTGTTTCAGCTCCTGTTGTCCTGTTGCAGAATGGAGACTGTTAACTAAATTTTTCCTTCATATCACAAAATTGCATGCTACTCTCCCCTTCACATTAACAATCTTAAAAATAGTGATGTAACATAGAGTTGGACTTGGAAGTTCCATAAAAACAGAATTTAAGAAAAAAAAATTTATATATTCTGATATTAGACTAGAGCATCTTGAACTGAATTGGAGATTGGATTTTGCAAAAGGCATCTGTGAGTACAAGATCACATTAACTTCACTGGAGCTAAGCAAAGGCAGAGTACTATCCAAACAAATGTGAAGCATTGTATGATTAACTTTTAAGTATTAATCTTTGCACTCACAGATACTCCTGTTTCGAAACTGCAATGTGCGCTTATGTATTCTGTATTTTTCTTTGCATCTTCGGTGTTTTCCAGAATGATTCTGTAGACCAAGCAGATATGGAAGCTAAGAATGGCATGACACAGGGAGATAAACTTCGTGCCTTAAAAAGTCGGAGACAGCCACGTTCTGCTACAACTGGAGCTCTCAGGTAATTTGCAGTTCTAAATTCAGTCTGTCCTATCTGATCTTTTTAACTAGTGTATGGTCTTGTTTTAAGGATGTTGCACTGCATTCTTAGTAGTGGTAGAAATTTATATCATTTCATAATTTATTTCCTGTCTTCCTCCTTAGGCTAACTAGCTATTTAGCAGTAAAAGTAGAAAAATATCTCTCCCTTCAGAGCTGTCTTTGTCTAGCATTTTATAATTTATGTACCTAACAAAATATTCTTTGGAGACCTTGGTTATGTTTCTGAAATTATTTTTCTGTATTTTTATATAAATCTTGAATCTTTCAAGAACGTTAAAAATTGAAGGTGCAAAAATCAACCTGAAGTGCCTTTACTTAATTTGAAAAAGATTGTTGATGATTTTTAAATCTTTCTCTTGAGTTTCATACTGTAAGCCTTATGAGATGTATACATATATACTTAAAAAGTTATCATGTGATCAGTTGAATTTCTGATATGGTTTCTTTAGGCTGGAAGAAATGAAACTGCACACCAGGTCAATATCACAGCCTTTCAGGTATTAACTTGAAATTAATCATCCAGTATATTTAATAATTAGTCTCAATGCATACCATTCTAGTTGTAAACTGTCAGCACTGGTGTTGTATTCATTCACATGGACTGATTAGCAGCTTCAGAATGCTTCTTAAAAGTGGCAGGAAACAACTTTGATTTAGTGTAAAAAGTGTGACATAAGAGCTATATGAATGGTGTCTCATTTTTGTAACCAATGGACTCTTTATCACTGAGTTTAAAATTGAGTATGAAAGATAACACTTTATAAAGATAAATATTTTAATATGAAAACACAATTAGTTTTATTGCAACATGTATTTTTTAGATTAGTTAGAGAAGTCTAATTTGGAAGACTTCTGTTTACCCTTTCTGAGCACAGAATGAAATCTGTCTCTGCTCAGTACCATCCTTTCTGTGCTTGTGGTTAGTCTCATAGCCAAGGCCTTTGATCCCTAAGAGCTGATAATGATAATATTCCAGTCTAAGGATGGAGAGAATTTCAGATTACTGATAAGATATTAGTTTATTAAACATTGTTACTGATAAGGTATTATTTCTATATTAGTTTATTAGCTTAAACATCTATGACTGTATTTTGTGGAGTATCCCAGTGTACCATAATTAAATTTTTAAGAAAATGTGAAGAATTTAGTCAGAGTTACCTCTTAGAGCAGTTTTTTTATGCAGCTTGCAAAAATTCTAGTGCTGTCATTTGAAAAGGGGAATGTTTTTCATTTCATGAAAGTTAGTGTAAGAATTTCTGCTCATACATGCATAACAAGCACAAGAACCATTCTTTCATGTTAAATTTAAAATAAAATGCACATTTATCTTAAAAAAAAAAAAAAAAAAAAAATTACCTAATGAAGGTGAGAAGTAGCCCATAATTGTGTAATACAGTATAGCAAGGAGAAAAACTGGGAAGAAGATAATAAAGTTCATTTGAAACATAAGATTCCCCCTTCTAAATGTCAGTATTTGTAGACTATATGTTTGAGGTGTGTATTTCAATTATAATAATCTTGCTTCTCATTAAAACTCTGCTTTTTTTTTTTTTAAATCCTTTTAGACTGAATACTTCAGGCAGTACAGAAGGATCTATGTCTCCTCTGAAGGCCTCCAGAGTGATGGCAGCTATTTCACCTTCTGCAAAAAGAATTCACAGAAGCTCCACAGCCTCAGGCTCAAATCTTAAAAGGTTTTTGTTTTCCTTTTTCTGTTGGGGTGCAAATACTTACCCTATAGTATAATGCTTTTCGGTATTTTTCAGATCTGTGAAGAGGTTACTGCTCTTAGTTGTAGGACAGCTTATGTTTACTTACAAAACGATTTGCTGTTCTAACAGTTAAATGTTAGCTTTTTGCAGATCAAAAAGAAAGCTACCGATATAAACCTTGCAGGAGATTATGTCAATTTAGAAGTAGTAGTGTGCTGCTGTTGATTTTTTTTGTTCGTTTGTGTGTTTTTTAACTCTTTGGAGTTTATAGACTTTCAAGAATATTTACAAAATTTCTAAATGCTATTAATCCCAAAAGCATACTGAGTTGTAACTAATGATTTCTATTAACCTTTGAGTTATTGGTATTCAATTCTGTTTTTACTACTGTACCAAGTAATTGTGGATGCTAAATAAAACTGATTTTTAAATAACTTTTGGATACAAACATGTACTTGAAGAATATAAGTATTAAGACATCCTATTTTATTCTTGATTACCTGAAGTCTAGTCTTTATGTTATGGCTTTTAAGCAACAGAAGTTCCCAAACAGTTACGTGTTCACAAAATAATTCAGGCATGGATCATGTGCTGCCTGTACCTTTTAATACCATGTCTGTCACGTATAGGGTTGGACACAGGTAGAAGCTGGCAGTGATAGTGCTTAAATATACCAAGTTTGGGAACTCCTGACGCAGAGTTCTGGTTTTCATTATTTGAGAGAGAGAAAGGTGAGGGTGTGTGCAAACATGAAGTATTTCATAATGGTCCATGTGATTTCCCCAAATGTCTTCTGAACTGTCTGTTAAACTTTCATGTATCTATACATACCTTGTGTGTATCTTTTTCCCCACATGTGTTTTCCATTCAGCGTTTCCATAAACTCCAGACTAGCCAGTTCTCTAGGGAACCTGTGTGCTGCTTCAGATGATGAGAGCAAAATGACATCATCGTCCTCTAGGACAGGTTTTTCTGTAAGCCAAATCTCCAGCCACTTGAACGGCAGCTTGCAGCTGCCTCTCAGAAATAACCGTGAACTGAACAACAACTTGTACAACACAAGCAGCAGTAGTGGCAACAACCCGGGCAGCCAAACCAGTCCTCACAGCGCCGTGGCAGATGAGTACAGCAGCTATCAACCCTCCTTTGTGGGTCTTGCAACTCCTCCAGCACGGTACCTGAGTCGATCAATTCCTGTAAGTTCACAGATGCCCTTTCAGGCATCTGACAGATACTTAAATTCCTTGCTTCTGCAAGAAAAGCTCTCATCCAAAACTTGTAACCCACCATAACTTTCTGACCTCTTGCTGACCTAACAGCACCTTTATTTGTTACTTTAAGTAACTATCACTTCAGCAGCTTTTTTTCTGCTTCTTTCAAGCTTCTAGATCATGGAGGTTTTGTGAAAATAAATAATTCCTAAAGTTAAACCAACTATAATACCTTTTCTCTTTTTTTGCCACCTTTTACTTTAGACTCTTATTTCATAACATAGTACTTTTATGTTTACTATGTAGCTTAATCTTCATACAGTAACAGGTAACTTTTGCATTTGTCATACTAAGTAGAAAAAGTTACTTTGTGAAAGACAAGGCTCACTTAAAAATTGAGTACGCTTGACTTGAAATATAGAACTTTTCTAACACTGATTAAAAAGTACTTTAAGGCTATGTATTTCTGATGCTATCATTTTAACTTTAATATTGCAGTTTTGCCTAGAGGTTATTTTATGCTCACTTCTCTATTTAAAAATCTGCATTGAAAAAGCTGCATGGATAGCTTAGTGCCACTTTAAAGTGGATCTGTGCAAAATCCAGAGGACAGACTAAGGAGACTTTAGTTACAAAATAACTGCAGTTATGGCATGTTGATTTTTAGGGTGGGGAAAGTGAGCTTATATAAAAGTCAGCTTTTAAAACCTATTTAAAATATCTGGGTATCCAAAGATTTGATATCCTATTAATTATAAAAATTACCGCAGGTTTCTTTATGATTTTCCCAGGAGTTAATCAAACTAGTAAATCTGTTTAGTGGCACTGACACTTCATATTTTTTAACTTCTGTTTGCAGTTGCTGAAATAATTTATATGATGATTATTTTAACTTAAGAAATACGATTCCTCTTCTTACTTCAGTGCTGCTATAGCTGCTACTATTTTCCTGTGTGCAACTGGAATCTAACTAGAATAAAAGAACATGATACTGTTTAGATGTTCTGTATTGGTTTGATGGAAACTTTCACTGGAAAAGTTGAGTTGCTGTGCTAGGTTTTGACCTGAAATATCTCTTTAAAATCTTTGATGCTTTCAGAGTGTTTCTTTGCAAAGACATTTAGCTTATTCACCACGACATACCTGCAAGTAAGTGTTAGTATTCCACAGTTTTAAAATCAGTGTGTTCTGCATTGAATGTAAAGTTCCATTTAAATTTAGTTAAAACCTGAGTTTAAAATCATCACCAGTAACTTATTTGTTGTGGATGTCTTGAATATTATCTCATCCTTTTAGTTTTATGAAATTTTCCTTTAGCTTTTGAATTTGATACTACTTCGTTATGTGGAATTTGTATGAGAGAGATTATTTATAGTTCTTTTTTTTTCCCAGTGAGATGTAAAACCATCCTAGTTATGAGAAATCTGGTTTGAGAGCAGTAGTATGATACTATTTTTAGTTCAAAACACTAATTTGGTTTAATAACTTTTGGGTGTAGAGATGGGGAGGAAAGAAAATTCAGCTGCATAGCAAGGTAGGGGTATTTGAATAAAGATAGAGCCATGAATCTGTCATGATTTCTGATTCTGAAAAGCCATTTCTGTTAGGTGTTGCCATTTTTCATCCAATGTGCTTACAGAAATCTAGTCCTCAGAAGGAGGAGTGATAGAGGCTTTAATAGAGTCAGTTTTGAAATTAAGAGAAAATGATTGAGCTCAACAATTAAGGGATAGTGTCTATTTTGATTCTTCTTCAATGTGTCTCTTATTTGGTATATTTGAAAAATAATTCTTAATTCTCTGCAAGGTCCATACCCTTTCTCTTCTATTGTAACTTGTGTAGTAATTATTGGGGTGTTTTTCCATACTTCCATGTTTTAATTAGTTGCATGTTTTTTTGTATAACTATGTGCACCTGTACACAGAGCCCTAAGGGGAGAGGTGCCCAGATAACTGTAATGTGACTCAGCTGTGGCAAGCAAGCTGCCACTGTTCACAGTGAGTGGAAGGTTTTGAGTGCCATAATGTAAGCTGCTGGAGAAGCAATAGACTCATTTCCTCATATATCCAAACCTTAAAAGGGCTAATGAGAATTCATCATTTCAAAACTGGCCTTGTGCCTCTGTCACAGTCAATGTAATACACTGAGCTGTTAGCTCTTACACACCATTGATCGAGATGCTGAGTGCAGTTGCAGAGTTTGTGCTTGTGATGACAAATCAGAGATTATTTGATTATCTTATCTGTGCCTGCCCTTTGTCTGATAGGGAGCACATAATTTATTGGCTAATGCACATCCTTCTTGATGGTGACCTGTTTTGAAGATGGATGACTTTTCTTGATAGTTTGTTCCACTGGTTGAGTATGTTCACACTTAAAACTTTTTTTAATTTTAAACTTGCTATATCTCTTGCTATTATGTTATTGTTATAATCCTTTATTACATTATATTTTCCTAGCTTGAAGTACCTTTGACAGTCATCTCAACAATGTCTTTTGAAGCTAAATTGAACTCTTTGCATATTTGACACTTTCTTTGGCTCAGATCACTTTCGATAGCTTTACAGCCCTCTGCAGTTTCTAAACATCCTCTTTCAAGCAGCAGGTGCAGCAGTCTTAACACTTGTCTTCCAGGTACAGAAAACTGCTGCACAGTACTGTGCTGCTTATAAATCCTGCTATGTCTTGAGTTGGCCTTTTAAGTGTGATGTAGTGCAAGCTCATACGGAAAACGAGAGTTCTTGCTATCTAAGATGCTGTCTCTCATATTAGTTTAAGAGCCACCATTCTTTGTTCTTATATGTAGAACTCTGCATTCAGCTATATTAAAACCTTATTTTTACTGGATTCTATATGCTTCCCAAGGAAGATTGTTTTGTCTTATCACTTCAACTGCTGTCATCCAGATATTTTGTTTGTGGCCATTTTTATCAGTGGTCTTAAACTCATGAACAAAATCAGAGTAGCAGAAGCCTTGGTAGTTTTGGTATGGTTCTGTTACAAACAGGGCTCTTCATAAAGTTTTCCACCTTGCTGCTTGATGTGGGATCAGGTGCAGCGTGGTCAGCAGCCCCTCACTGTGCTGCAGTAAGTGTTTGTGTCGGGCGCTGCCTCGCGCCCTGCCAGCCGGCGCGCGCCAGAGAAGGTGACGGGCAGGGAGGGGACGATCGCACGTGCCTGTGGCTGTTTGCTCACGTGGCCCACCTCGTCAAAGTGCTCTTGAATGACAGGAGTGTTATTCCTGTTCATTTTAGTAGCTGAATCTTATTTTCCAGTGTTAGATGTGGCACTCTTGTACTCTTTTCTGAAGTTCCTTAGTAGTTAACACACGTGGTGCAGGAAGCTTCTAAAGACTGGTAGGACTATAACTGTTCATCTCTAATGAATACACTTTAATTTCATTAGTGAGAGGATCAGGAACATTTTCATTTGTGATGCTAATGTTTTCCTCTCATCCTTCCCCCCTGCCCAAGACTGAAAGATAAATAGTTACTTGGTATTGTAGGGTGTGGGGTGCTGTGTGCTTTTTGTTTATTTTAGTTTTTTGTGTGTGTATGTGGTGTTTTGTTTTTTTTGGTCTATACTGGAAGATGCTAACATGACCATTGTTTTCCTCTTCAGTTTTGTCAGCCATATTTTCCCAATTTTTTTTCCTTCACTGGTATAACTTTTTACTTTTCTCATCTGTATTTATTGTCATCAGCATCAGCTGTTATGCTGATAAACTAGATGGCTTGATTTTTCATACAATAACTTGCCATTCTAGCTAATAAGTATTTGAAAATACCCAGTTCCTCAAATTTTCAAATAAAACAGAATTTGTCAGCTATAGTTTGTAGAAATACCTTATCAAATATGGGCACATTTAAGGTACTTATACAATTTTTGTTTTACTTTTACAATAGTTACATTGCTAATCATTAAATAGTTACATTAATAAATAAAATAAAATAAATAAAATACATTACATTATGACATTATTAAATAATTACATTGCTAAACATCACCTTAAAAATCTTTGCTGAAATGTATGCATCTACGTAGCTTTAAGATGAGTCACCTTATGCTTCTGTAGCTGTCATGGAAACTGGCAAGATGGAAAATTTTCAAAAAAGAATAAGTATAACAGTATCTTTAAATTCATGTATATGATCTTTATACCTGTAGGATAGTTTTATTTAATAGTGACTTAACATTTGTGAATGCAACACTCTTTGCCAAAAAAAAGACAAACTAGTCTTACTGATCTATACATCTTAATCAAAGGATAGCTTGTGTGTAATATATATGTGTGTGTGTATATACAGAAATAGTTTCAAATTAATTTTCTATATAAAATCCTCCTTTATGCCTTTTTGTCTATCACTTGTCAGAATATGTAATTAGCAGTTTTGTTTAAAATATTAGAAATATTAGAAAATGTTAATTTTAAAAAATCCTGATTTAGTTGCTGTCATGTGTTCAGAGTCATTCTTGCCTGCTGCAAAATTCTTGCTGCAACATATGTTTTTGTGAGTGATGCACAGTCAAAAATTTTAAATTCCTTGCGAGTAAAGATGAATGTTTGAATCTTAAAAATCATGACATACCATTAGAATTTTGCTATTGTTTGGGGAAAAAGTGCATGTTCAAGTCCTAGCCGATAACACAACCCTGCAGGATTTAGTTATGACTTTTGAGTTAAGTTGCAGCTGAGTTAGTCCTGCATTTACTTCAGGTGTATTCAGTTCAAGCCTTTGAAAGGGGTCTGTGGCTTGTTTTCCGTTCCAGGAGTCTGTTGGTGCCTCCTGCAGTACAAGAAAAAAATACACCGATCTCTCCTGTCACTTCAATGTGCACTTGATTAGAATGATTTCATACAATAGCAATTGCTGATTGTAGCAAAACGATCTAATACTTAGTTAGCTTAGATGGCTAGTATTTGGTATAAAATGCAATGTTTGACACTGCATGGAATCACTACAGGATTACAAATAGATTTTCCTTAAATGTTAATTCAGCAGTCTGTTTTATATCTTTTAACATTTTCCTTTATTTAAATAATGTTGAATACTTGCATGTGACTGTGAAGGTGGCTAGGGGTGTTTGTTTTTAACAAAGTGTTCAGAACAGCAAGCAATAGTTTGAGTCACCACAAACAGGAAGTAGGTATGTAAATATGAAAAGGAGAAAAACCCTCTGAGACAAAACAGTTGCAGGCTTTGAAACATTAGTCAGTCCTTTTGAACAACATGAAAAGGTGTAACAGCATAAATTGTTTAATTGCAGAAGCCAGAAAAATCCAACCCCAGCTTTAATTTTTCACATTTAAAAGTTAGTCCCTATCCTTTGCAACAATTAAGTTGTTATAGCTGCCATCCTGTTTTTTTAGTGACAGAACTTTAATGGAAATTAGAGCGATTAAGTTTACTCTGGAAAAAAATGCTTCTTATTTAATTTGGTACCTTTCTGCATTCAGAAAAGGCTTTGAAACAGTAAGAAATCATTGCTATGTGGAAAAGGATTAGGGTTAGGCTGGAAATATTTTAAAACATGTTTATCTTAAATGTCTACCCATTTGTTAAAAACTAACAACACAAGCTATCTGGTGTTTTCAGCTGGTCTCTGCTGCATGGGTATTCTTTTTATATGTTGCCATTCATTTTTCTTCCATATTTGTATATCTCATCCTGTGAGAAGACTCTAATACTTTCATTAGTTCTAGTTTAAGTTCCAGAATGTAGCAACACTTGAGTTGTGATGCAGACTCTCTGGTTACTACTGCCTGCCACGTGAGGGGTGGTGGTTCATTGCCAGCTGTTGACCCCTGAATCTGCGAGCACCAAAAGCGTACAATACTTTCTGCTCACCTCTCACCTGTCCCAGCTTAGAATGTAATATTACATTGCAAATCACATAAATGTATATCATGAAACTTCCTGCATTCTTTTGGTGTTTATTAATCAACTTCTTGGAATTGAGTTGTCAAGGATCCATTTCAAAGATTGTTTTAACTAGTAAACAGGCATCATTGTTCAAATACACTATTGAAAATGAGAAAGCCTCAGGGACTTACTCAAGGGAATTTTATGTGCTCATTAGTGAATTAATGAGGGGGATATTCCTTCTGTCTCTTAAACTTCCAATAAACAGCTTGACAAATAATTCAGAACTAGAGTGCATAGTGGAGGGAAATAGTCTTACATGATAGACTATTCAGTGGTGATTTTGAGCTTATGAAACAAAGACAGTAGAAGAGATTATGCCTTAACTGCATAACTCTTAACTGCATTTACTTTCTTTGCTAATCCAGATTAACCATTGGCATCAACAGTTTCACTTCCATTTCTGCTTTCCTAGTAACTATACCTGAAGTTATTTATGTGCCTAATTGTGCTGTCATTTCTTCCTCAGTGATTAGCTATATCCTATGTTTCCTATGTGGATTATCTGAATCAACATGTTGCTGTATGCACTATTTCTATATCAGCACTTTCATTCTTATTGTTCAGGAGAAATGAAAGCACTTCAGTTACAGTAATTGCAATCAGTTACAGTAATGGAATTGTACCTTTTTCCCAAAGGCTTTGGCATTTTCTGGGTTTTAAAGGATTTGTAAAACTTTTATCAAAAATTTCTAGAAAATCATTTGGATGTAAGTGAGGTTACAGAAAAGCTGATGGACTTTACTCTATCCAGTTTTTGAATTACTTGTATTTTATTGCATTCTACATATGTACACAGATTTTCACATTTCTCCCCCCCTCTATTCAGCTCTCTGGATTTGTTTCTTCTCTCTCTTCCTCTGCCCCTTATGTTTTATTGCAAAATACATCTACCCAAGTATGACCACTCTGAGTTTTAATCAGTTTCTGTTTCTCCCCTGCACAGTCCCTTCAGTCTGAATATGTTCAGTACTAAAGCCTTGCTGCTTCGGTGAAACCTCTTGCACTCTTAAAAACCTAAGTCCATCATGGAGGAGAAGAGCTAAAGGAAAGAAGCTACTTGAGTTGTCTTCAATCCAAGATATATTAACATCTTCAACACCAAGACAAAACTTCTTAACAGCCAGAAATTTCTGGTTAATGACTACTACAGATGCACTGAAGTTGAATTTATGGAGATTAATAGCCTGTGTTATACACAAATTTAAAATTTTAATGCTGAGTCAACTTGAAAATATTTCTAATGAATTTAATACATTTATAATTTGTGTACAGTGTTAAAATATGTATGTATTAAGAGACTATTTTGATAAGCAATATATAATTATGTACAAAATTAGAATATATTTTAGTGTTCTTCAATTCTTTGCTACCAAAATGCATATTTTAATGACATTTTAGGTTTTTTCTATAAGATATGGAAAGTTCTTTTTATGAGCAATAAGATGTTTCTGTCTTATGGGCCCGTCGTTATTGCTTAAAGCCTAGTGTAATTACTCTCTTACTAGTTGGTCCTTTGGTAACTTGATGGAAGTCTAACTAGTGGGAGACTAGTTAGGATGAACTGAAAGCACTTGATACATAGTCCTCTTTCCACTTTCAGCTGCCGATGTCTCATAAGGAAAATAAAGGGAAAACACATGATTCATTGCAAAGAGAAAGTAATCTAGCTAATTGTTCTTTTATACAATTAACACTTTTTTTAATTTGTCTTAAATTGATATTTTAACTTTTCAGTATAGAATGTAAAATCTTGCTGTGCAATATATGCTGCACCAGCAAAAGAAGACCAAATTTAAACTTAGTAAGAATGTGTACGTACAGTGAATTTGGCAGAGCTGCATACTTAGGTGTTTAAGCTACATTTGGCAGGATGCGTTCAATTTCATTAGCAAAGCAAGCAAGAAGTTAATGTAGAAGTGTTTTAAATATTTTCTCTTCAGAAACCCATTCTTTGATTATTATCATGATGGAATCAGTATTGTAGATGAGCTTGGGCAGTAGTAAAGATGCTCTTCATGTAGTTTAATTGGGTTTGATTAGAGATGGAATCCTGCAAGAAAGTGTTCTAGTGAAGTACTAGAGACTGCATGCTAATCTTCTAGTTAACAAAAAAGAATTTAAACAACTGTAAAAATTTGATTTGTCACTATAATTCAAAAACAGAAGAGAATTGTTACCCTTAAGCTTTGCCAATATTTTTTATAGAAACCTGAAAATGAAATTTGGCTGAATTGTCTGTCATTATTCCTAAAGATGTGAATGATGTGCACTTGCTCTGCAACTGAGTTAAAGAAAATGGCATTTCAGCTTTGGGAAAAGTTCAGGTCAGAACTGCCATGGAAAGTTACACTTAAAGTGGTAATAAGCAATACTGAGCACAGCTATATAAATCACTGAATAAACTTACATGCAATACTGTACTTTCAAAACTGTGTATATGTAACATATACACACACTAAGTAGCATATGTGTGTGCATATATATATACAATACACTGTATATAAATTTTAGGTTAATAGTAAGGTAATTCTACCTCCTACAAAGAATTTTGTCATGTATTTTGTTATAAATAGTTTTCCTTAATAAAAAATATTGTTTTATTTTGAAATGTAGATATGTGCATATATACATATATATATACAGCTAATTGATAATAAAATGCATACATCAGCCAGATTCCTATCTTGTTTCTTGGCCTTTCCTACTTACATTTAGCTTTTTATTCCTTCTTAAATGAAGAGTTCCTTTGGTTTTAAAAACTAGCCACAGATGCTTCTAATGTGGTTTCACTCTGCTCTATTTTCAGTGAATTTGCTGTGTTGCCTTATTATTTTTCTACAGTTCTTATCTGCTTAAGTCTAGATTGCAATATTAATTTTATTTTATAATGAGGTAGATGATGTATATATACAACTGTTGCATAGCCACTCTGAAGGAATGGCAAAACTAGGAATGGAACAGAGTTGCAGATGCAGCCTGAATTCTAATGTTTGTCTATTCCACTATACAGTAAATGCTCTGTTAATGGATGCCAATTTGGGTGTGTGTAAGTACAGAGCAAAACCAGCTTAAAATATCTCTAATCTGTCAAAAACAACAGTCTTGTTCCCTGTTTCCCTCTTTTAAACTTGTTTATATGGATTTATATGATAAAGTGCCAGCCTAATGTGGCTGTTACAAGAGAACAAGTTGTGGCACATGAGATTAAGTTTCCTAGAGGTTAAAGGAAAGACAAGATAAATCTAAAAGTCTCTAGGCCTGCAGTTCTATGGCTAATGACTTTACGAAACTCTTAAATGACTCTTTAAAGAGTCGTTTATGAAGCTTTTCGGTCTGATTATTCCCACAAATTTAGAGAATATTTTTGAATTACAATACAGCAGAAAGGGAAGATTTTAGTTCCTGTAATAACGGTCTCTGCTGACAACTACACAATGAGAGGCCCCAGAAGGTTGACACTTGATTAGCTCTTCCTGTGAAGTGTAACAGGGAAGAAATACAGTAATTAAGGGTCTTGTCAAGTAAATTGCTTATGTATATCCTTAACCTGCACCATATGAGCAATCTAATTAGAAAGACCAGAGATAATTATGTTTGTAACAAATCCATATTCAGATTGATTGTCCTTTCAATTGCTAATATGAGCCTTTCTGTCAAATAAGATGTGCTATTTTGTAGCAAAATAATCCAATGACACAAGTTAATTTAATTACCTTGACGAAGTTGGATTGTAACTGTAATTATCTCTTAGCATATTGGTATTTTCATTTGTTAGCATCATAAGATTAACTGTATCTAAAAATACCTTACATCTAAATGAATCTTTGGTCAATGCACAGGTAATTCCCTATTAGATAGATTATTTTTGAAGCCCACATAGAATCTACATGAAAAAGCAGTTTTTCTCTTAACCTCTCTGCAAAAGTAGTTGGAGTTCCTTTTTTCGCTTTTGAGAGAAGCAAGTATTTTTACTGGACTGAATCTTGTCCAGAGTAGGCTCAGCTAACACTTCGTCCATCTTTTGATAGAGCTGTGTAGAATATCTGGGGGACCCACTACTAACCCCTCTCCATTTGAAGGTAACTGTCTTTTTTTTTTTTCTTTTTTTTTTTTTCTTTATCTTTTTTCCCTCTCCTCCTTCAAGCAGCTTCAAGTACATACAAGAACCTTTCATTCAGCCCAGTGGGACCTTATTTTATGAATAATTTTTGATGTGGGACTGTTAGAAAGGCTTCACTGATTCCTTTTTATCTGTGTGCTTACTGACACCCACATTCAACTCCAGCAAGAAAGCAATGCAGGATTTCCCATTATGTCCACTCTTCCAACAGATACAAACATAAGTTGCTGACGAGCAGCTCTGCCACCTCGGGAGCTGGAGACACTAACTCCATGTTGCACGAGCCCAAGGTGTCTCTGATCTGAAGTGAGGATCTCCCATGTGTCCTGTTCGTCCTCTGTTATCCCTTCTGCACAGAACAAGTTAATGCATCTTGTGAGAAACAACTACTCTCTGTTTACCTGAGGAGGTGGTTTGAGCTGAATTGGTGTATCCTTTTGGAAATGTTTGATTTTCACTGATGTTTTGCTTGCAGAATCTACAGACACGCAAGCAGCAGTTTGGAAGAGCTGTCCCCACCTAATGCTGAATGGGAGCTGAAAAACACTCCTGAGGTCGTCTTCCCCTGTCAGAATCAGGTAAGGAGAAAAGGGTCTCCTACAGACCTCTCCCATTTCAGTTATCATACTTGCCCTTAGGCAGCAAGAATATATGCCAGGTAAAATTTTTTTTTTTTTATTCAGAAAAAAAATATAGTACCTTAACAAATAAAAACAAAACTTGTTTTAGGAGCTGCCCAATCTGTTAACTATTTGTTTTAATTTGGATTTCAATTCGGGTAATTTAATTTGGATCCTACCTAATACTGGTGAAGCAGAAAATCTTGCACTCTGGTCACTAGCAATAGCTTTGTAGTGATTTCTTTTCTAATCGTTACAATTTCTAGTGGCTCCTCGTAGCCTCCTGCCTACTTACTTAATGTTGTGTTCTGACAGCTTTGGGTTTTCCTATATAGCTTATTTAATTGCCATAGTGAAATGGTGCCACAGCTGCTATTAAAGAGAAAATAGAGTTGCTAGGAGTTTAGTCTTCATAGAACTCTCTTTAAAACCGAGTTATGTATGTTTTTTTGCAACTCATTAACCTCAAATCTTCATTGTACATGTATCTAAGGAGGCAATGCCTTCTGGCTGCTAGGCAACACGGTGCGCTCTTCAGTGTTGCCACCTTTGCTAATGGCAGCACAGTTATCATTACGGAGGCTTTAATGTTACCCGACTCTTCTACTGGGCATTAGCTGTTGGAGAGCACTGCATGGGACTGTGGTAGTGCAGACGGGCTTTCTGGTGCTAATTCACTGCTCTTGTCTCTCTAGGGGTCTAAAATACCATTAACATATCCATCCATTCACTTCCCACCTCTTCCAGATGGGACAGTACATCAACAGGATTGAGTACTGTAGAAAGCTCCAGAAGGAGGACAGTTACTTGGTACTGGATGAAAAGCCCTCCTCAGCAACAGTCTTCAGTTCTATATTCTGAACTCAATCTAAATTGCGCGAAGCGTATGATACCTGCTCAGTTTAGATAAACCCAGAGAGGCTAGTACTGTTCATTTCTTTATGGGCATACTTAGGAAGAGGTCGTTTGATATCAGATGGCAATTTAATTTTATGAGTGAATTGGTGTGTTAGGCCTTTGACTGTGACTTTTATGTTGCCTGGTCTCTGTGCCCCAGTGGCAGGAAGAGGAGGCTTTTCCCTCCTGGAGGCTGCTCCGAGGCACCTGGCCAGGTGATTACAAGGCAGCCACATTCCTGTAGCTGAATTCCCTAGACTCCAGAAATTCTCACGTGTGTTATGGAGCCTGTCTCAGCTCCATGTGATTAATGTCATTAAGAGTCTGACCTTGTATGTCACCTCTCCATGAAAAGGGCTCCCATGAGCTGTGGAAGTGCAGGTTCTACACACTTTAGATGTTTTCAAATGTAAATAGTTTGGCCTGCTAAATGAATCAAGATGGCAGAGCTAACAGGTAACAGAAGACCTGACTTCTGACGAATTTTTCTTTGGTAATCTAAACCTTGTCTCGGCTTATAGTTGTTCTCTTTGCCTGAATGGCTGGGAAGGAGCACACCTACCAGTAAATCCTGTTGACTGTGCACAGATCTGGGATCACAAGCCACTAGTGAGTCCTGGCTGAGCAGTAGGTACTGCTGGGAGGGGATTCCCATATTCAGCAAGTGTTTTATTTGTGCTGAAACCTGAGTGAGCCATACACTGGGAATATGGGAAGGGTTTTTTTAAAAAAAATATAATTACAATATGAGAAATCAACCCTCGGAAGAGTCAAGTTGGCAAATTGGAAACAAAATGAGAAAAAGAGAAGCAGGAGGAGGATGTTCTTTTGGATCCTCTATGTGTTACAGGTTTTAATCTGAGTAATTTGCAGGTTTAATTGTTGTTGCAGATTATCTCATCTGAGCCCTACTGTAAGGGCATTTAATGAATTACACCATTTCAGTACTGCTTTATGTAAACAGCCTTGGTTAGATGAGATTGGCAAAAGGAGAGGCAGAGCTGTTTAGACTTGTCACTTTAAACTCTGCTTGTTGCTGTGCTGCAGGGTGGGGGCGGCAGAACCTTTTGAGCATCAAAAGGAAATGAAATGTATTTCTGAAGTGACAAGGAACTCAGGCTCTTGCCTGCAAAAGGAAGGTACTAAAAGGGAGTTTGAGCTTGAATGGGCTTTGCCATTCAGAGCTGTGACATTTCTCAAGACAGTTTCTAAACATAGCTTGTCCCTTATTTTTGTTTTTTTAGCATGTGCAGATTAGCCGCTATGCTCACACACGTGCTCGCACATGTTCACTGACTTTATCGACCACATAAAAAAGCTCCAGGCGCCCTAGAATTCTCATTCCCATGCAATTCCTGCAAACCACCAGTTGAATACAGCAACAGGCTTTCAGGAAATTGTTAGTGACAGTGTGTGTGGACCTTCTGACAAGTCCAAAGTTAGGTCAGATTCCTGCACCTGAGAGCCTATTCGGAAGTCCACAGTGCTGCTCATGCACATAAGGACTCTGGAGTTGTGAGGTGTCTCCAGTCAAGACCAGTGATAGCTCTAAGAAGAATATGTTAGGAATTTTCATTTCATTTGCCATTCCCATTTCTCATAAATATATGAAGAAACATAAAATATATAGACAGAATATCAGCTCCCTCAAATACCATCTTAATCAAAGACCTGGTTATCACCTCTAACAGCAATTTAATTTGGAACGCATTGTTATTACAGACTAGTTCTAAAAGAAAAAAAAGTTATAGAAGCATAGAATGTTTTCTAATAACTAAGATTAAAAAAACAGCTTAAGTGAATATTTAGTAGAGGAGTTTCTACAGTAAATGGACTGTGTTAGAGACAGAAGTGACTGAAATGGGTATTAGTTTGAAAGCTTTCTGAAAATGAAAGTTGCTGTGTAAATGTGTTAGAACTAAGAAAACCGGTAAGACGAAGAGAGAAAGAGTCAGACTGTGCAGTTTCAGTATTTCTAGAGCATGGTAGGGTTTGGGGTTTTTTTCTTCTTGATTTAACAAGTTGAAAATCTGCTGAATAATTCATGAAGAGTGGAAGGGCTGAATCTTCCTGGAATGATATACAGTGTACGTAGTGTGGCACAGGAGAAACTGCAAAGCTTTGTATCAGTTGCTGCCGTTTCTGCTGCTGATTGCAAGGTGCTGCTGCTTTTGGCATCTCCACAGCTACAGACTGCTTGGTCCCGCGGCTGCCGGCTCGCAGCTCCCTGTGTCCTGGGGACCCACTTGCACGAGTTACAACCCATGGGATCTCCTGCAAGCTACCTGCCCTGGACACTGCTGGTCTTTACTGCTAGCTGCATTTTTTGGATCCAACAGCTCGTTTGACTGAAACCTGCCTTACAGTCTGTCAGCGGCACCTCGTCCCTGGTGTTTGGTGGGGGACTTCTGCAGTGGGATATTCCCACGTGGGGGACTTCTGCAGCAGGATCTTCTGAGCCAGGTGAGGATGGGATTTACAGGGAGACAGCAGAACTGAGCTGCACTCAGCGAGATGCCCAACGCATCTTCCTGGAGCGCCGGCTCGCCACTGCTGCTGCTCTGGGAGGACTCCCCCGGGACCCGCATCCTCCTGTCGCTGCTCTACGCGGCGCTAGCCATCTCGGGCACCCTGTCCAATGTCATGGTCATCTACCTAGTCTTCTCCTTCAAGAAGCTGCAGACGACCAGCAACGCGTTCATCGTGAACGGCTGCGCCGCCGACCTCAGCGTCTGCGCCCTCTGGATGCCCCAGGAGGCCGTGCTGGGGCTGCTGCCCCCCAACTCCTCCTCCCTCCGCTCGGCCGAGTACCGGCTGCTGCGCGGGGGGCTCCTGGGCCTCGGCCTCACCGTCTCCCTGGCCTCCCACCTCCTGGTGGCCTTCAACAGGTACGTGCTCATCACCAAGCTGCCCAGCGTCTACCAGGCCCTCTACCAGCGGCGGCGCACGGCCGCCATGATCGGCCTCT
>VZSV01000052.1:622607-654814 GCA_013398735.1 Nothocercus julius | reverse complement strand
CCACCACCAAGGAACTGCTTCTTTTCCCTCACCTTTACATCTTCCCCATGTTCCACCACCAAGGAACTGCTTCTTTTCCCTCACCTTTACATCTTCCCCATGTTCCTGGGGACCTTCTGGGACACACCTCTGGGGGTGCCACCTGTGGAAATGGTTGCACACAACCAAACCCCTCATTTTTAGCAGTCTGTTTTGGATTTTTTTTTAACTTTTTGTTGTTGTTGTTGAAAGCTTTCTAAATAAGAGGCACTTTCACAAAGGTCTCTGCCTACAGCAATGAACTTGGTGAAAAATACTGTAGTGTGGGGACTAGAATTCTCCATCTGACCTTATCATCTGTTTGATCACCAGTTTGTGGCATTTCTGTTAAATGCGTTATTGTTACAGTCGGATTTCAGAGCCTTGGCTAAATATAAAACACCAGATTCTCCGTAGCATGTGGAAAGGCGACAACTCCCACTCAGAGCGTCGTGGGAAGCGGAGCTGCTCTGCGGTGAGTACTGCAGCCTCGAGGTTTCTGCCAGGAATGGACCTGCGACCCGTTGTGCCTGGCTCCTGCCACTCGCTTCCTCTTTGCGCCTCGGGTGATGTGGTTCGGGGGTGCTGCTGGTGCCCAGCACTGATTGTGTTAGTCTGAATCACGTTAGTCTGAAAACAAAGATAGGGATGTGGGAGCATAGAAGTTTGTTGTGTTGGGTGACCGAAATGATTATAACTTTAGCAGCTCTCACAATGATATTAGACTAGTGAGACGATAACAGGGAAGGAACAACACGTCGCCCTCCACAAGGAGTATAGCATAAGGCCATATGGCCATCTGTTATAATGTTACATACTTCCCTTACCTGAAGTGGTTTAAGATTCAGCAAAATTGCTTTAAGAGGAAAGGAGGACGTTTTTTTTTTCCTCATCCAAAAACCTGTGGGGTAGCTATGATGTATTTGAAATTCCTGTACCACTGTTTTATTTCTCTAAATAGCGAAGTCACCATCCTCACAGAAAAGCTTCTGCTTGAATTCAGGATTCAACAAAGACAAAAAGCCAAGGCTTTAAAACGAAAATAAAACAAACAAGACTACATATTTTGGCACAGACAAATAAAGTGAAAGCAGCTTTATTCTTTGATGAGGACCTGTGGAAAAGTAGGAGACATTTTCTAGAGTCTGAAGCTTATGTTTTTTTTTATTTCCTTCATATTGTGGAGACAGTGTATACCACCTGAGTGGCAGCATTAGGGAGATCAGAGGTTTGCAAGATTTATTTTGTCAACACTGTGCACTTATCTCAGTGAGTGGAGGATCCTCAATCTAATCTCACATCCTAATCGCGGTGACTGTGCTTTTGCTAGCTTTGTGGTGCAAATGGAGAAGAGGAAGAACTGTTCCAGCCACCCACTGTTCCAGCTATATCAGTTCTGGAAAATATCCAGGATTGCTGCCAAAATAAAGCTAAACTTAAGGCTAACTAGGGCTAAGATCTCATTCTACTATGAAGTAATCTTTGAGCCTGAACTCACCAAAGGATGAGCATCACCACTTCTCACATATCTAAAGGAATTAGACATTTGGTAAAACCACTTTGGCCCGTAAGCAAAAGAAGAAACATTTAAAACAGTAAAACTAAAAATCTTGTTTTTCAGCAATGGAACATGTTAATCTGGAATTAAAGCAATAACCTGTTTCAGAATTCAGTGTCCGAACATCAAATAACTGGAATTTCTGGATATTGTCCCTTACAGAAGAGCATGCAGTTAAATCTGAAATGCCTGTATTTTATATTGAAAATGTTTCAAACGCAAATATGTATAAAAATGCTATTGTGTACAAAACTTTGGTCAGCTATCCTTATGCTATGCATTAATTCCAGAGAACAGCTGGAAATCTTTTGGAAAGTTTGATGCAATTACATCTGACATTGTGTCTTTGACTGTTTTAATATACTCAGGTGACTTAAAAATAGCACTACACAGAAAAGAATTTCAAGTTAAAGTAATTAAGAAAGAATAATTTTCTCAACTTCAGATCTTAGTCGCTGAGATATTACTGCTCAGAAAAGTCCTCTATGCCTTGTTCTACAGCCATATTCTTTAAATTTCCATTATATAAATAGTGTGTGGTAAATGATAATGGAAGCTTGGCCTAGCTCAACCTAGCTCTAGTTATAAAGAACAGCTTCTGTTGGTTCTGTATAACCAGCACTTCTTGTCTGAGCAAATTACCTAGTTCTCAGATTTTGGTATCTCAGCTGTGGTTTGTGCAGCTCATTTAAATGCACCCATTGCAATTTGATGGCAACTTTTCTTCAATTTGAATTTCTTTTGTGTTCAGACAACTAACTTGGAGGTGCCAGTTATCCTGTAAAGTGTTTCAACCAACCAGTCCTTCAAGAGGTATAAAGGAAGATGGTGGGAAATGCCATCGATGATTCCGGCAAAGTGCTCCTTTGTTCTGATGCTCTTCCGAGTAAGTTGTTTTGAGCGTGGCTTAAAACTTCCTTTCCAAAAATGGCTGGTCAGTTGCTTCATATGCATCAGATAACATTTGTAATCTTACCAGACCGTTGGCTTTCTTAATACAACAACAGGTCAGTCACATTATTTATGTGAAATGGGTGCCTTGATATTTTCTCAGGGCTTCTGGAAAAGAGAGCAGCTCGGAGTCAACAATAGGCCCAATGAATTGCAGTGGCTACGAATATGGCTTAAAAACATCCTTTTGATACCAGCGCCTACATCAAGCTGCCTGTAGTTCAGCTGCTTTGTAGTTTGTCACTGCAGAAATTCAGCCTTTCCCTATGGGATCTGCTTTTTTTGAGATAAAACTGCAATGCATCAGACTGATACCCTAAGGCAGAAATATTTGTGAAATAGCTTACAGAGAAGGCATTGGGATTAAAACTTGCAAAGTTTTCCTTAATTTAAGGTAAAGAGGCAAAGAGCTGCTTTGGGCAATCAGTTAACTACAATAATACAGACTTCACCAAACCTAGACAATCATTGTCCAAAGTAAAGGCACAGTAAAAATGTTCAAGCAGCAAAAGGAGGCTGGGAAGGCATGACAAGAGGAGATGAAGGTGTCAGGAAAGGGCACGGACAGTGTGATGCTGAGAAGCCATGCAGAGAAAGTCTGAAAGCCAAAAGTCACCTGGAATAATGGTGAAATAACTCATCTCTAGTTATTAGACTCCATATGTGTGCCAGGGAGCATGATTCTGTACTTTTCTTAAGAAGTAAGGCAACATAACTATTCTCAATTTCTTTTAAGAAAGCATTCCACATGCCAGCAACTTATTATTAACCTCTTGAGTCAAAAAGGCTAACGTATGAATTGCACCAGCATGCTTGTGGAGGCTACGTTCACCAGCAGTACTGGCCTTACAAGCTGGAATAAGATCTTAGTTCACCTCCAGATTCAGTCAGCCATAAGCACATTGTGAACCTTTTTTTTTTCTAACCGCCAAATTGCTGCTATTTTTAAAAAACCCACATACAGATTATTTTCAAATGAAGACATTTAAGTGTAGCATTTCATTAAAGAAAAAAGTGACAACATATACTTTACCCTTCTATTTCATCTTAAACCACATAACTAGATTATTGCAGAATTCTTTAAATTCAGAAGTCCCTTTTCCAAAAGAGAGCAAAAATAGCTTTTCTCGTGACTTTAAATTCTAAGAATGCTACTTTTTTTTTTCTGTCTCTTATGCCAATCCTTCCCATGCCCTGTCATCATTTAGCAAAGTAATAGTTTCTTTATTCTTTCTTTTTCTCTTACTTCAGTATCTACTGTAACGTCCTTCACTGGGGTCCCTGCTGACGAGGGAATTGCTCCTTGAGCAGTGGCTTGGGAGTCAAATGTCAACAAAAACTGAAGAGTTGAGGGATGGGTCCCAGATACTTAGATGTCTGTTTAAGACCAAGTAGGGGTTGAAAGTGCTTTTTTGTTTTCTTTCCTGTGTAGAGTAGTGGTGATACTCACTGCAAATAATCTCTGTATTACTGATATTCCTATATGATTAAAACTTGAGAAATTGGAGGTAATGTTTTTTTTAAAAAAAAAAAAAAAATTGCACGTAGTTTGATTAGAGTAAAATTGCTTTGTAGTTAAAGAGCTTGTTATGATTAGCTTACAAAAAGTAACCTCGCGCGCCTTTATAGAAGTATTCAAACTAATATGTTACTAATGGCTTTTTCTGAGATGAACTCTGGAAAAAAATAACTCTGCTTTACAGGTGTGGATCACCTCTCATATATATAAGCTATGGAAGCTTCCCTCTGAAAGAGTTCCTGTGCAGTCTCTGCACTACATCTAGTCCAGACAAGTATTCAAGTTATTCACGAAGCAAAAAAGTTGGAAACACAATAACCCTGAAAAAAACTGCTTGTGCCTGCTTTCTGGTCTGAAGTTTTGACTTTCTGAAGAAAAATATAATGAATAACAAAAATATTTTTAGTAAAACTTAGAGCATTCTTTAAATGCCTTTTTTTAAATCCCTGTACTTCTGAGATCAACCTCTGCTTCAAAGCTTTTCCTGCCACTTTAGAAGTGACAGCACATGAAACCCATTTTTGTATTATTTAAAAAAGGAACAGTGTGACAGAAGGAAATCTCATTCCTTTGATTCAAGGACCGTTGTACAAAGAACCAAGGCAGGAAACCTTTCTGTTGGAAAGGCTCTGGCAGGAGCAGAGCTGCCTCATGTTCAGGAATGGCCCTACAGCGTGAGCCATTGCGGAGCCCTAGTGCAGGTGCTCATGGCATTTACCTTCCTTTCTCAACGGACACACCAGTCGTGTTTGTTTCTGATGCTGTGACCAGAAAAGGTTTTGTTCAGAAGGTCAGACCAGACCAGAAAATGTCATGAGAAATGGCTCTGTGGGTTGCGCTTCTCAGTGAGGCCAAATGCTCATCCCTGCAGCAGGACTTGGCTGCTCTCTCCCCAGGGATTCAGGGAACAGCTGAGTGAGGAAAGGGGAGATGGAGCTCTGGGGGAAAAACAGCAGAGACTGCCATGCCTGAAAGGGGTATCTTCAATATCTTGTTATTTCTTTCATAGCTTCATAAAGGTAGCATTTTGGGTGGAAATTTTTTAGAGCTGGCTTAAGGCTGTCTGGAGTCTTCACTAGTGATGTTCTCAATGTGGAGTTATGAATGCGAATATGCTTGAGGCAAGAGCTGTATCCATCCTGATCCCACTTGCTTGAGGCAAGTCCCGTATCCATCCTGATCCATCCTGATGGTTGGAGCTGCAATGCCACTCAAAAAAAGTGAACATGGGCAACAGAAGCAAGCTCTAAAAGAGGCTTGAGAGACAAAATTGGTGAATCAAACAATAAGCCAGAGTTTTGTAGAGTGCCCCACAATCTTCGCTTCTTCTGCGTTCCAGTGAGGTGTCTGTGAAATACCCTTTTTTTTGTCCCCTTTGTCTGTCTCCATTGTACCTCACTGCTGAAACAACCTCTTTCTTTAGCACTGATCTTTGTATTTTTTCATAAAACACTATTCCTTTGCTTCCTTGAAAACTTTATATTTTGTTCTTAGACATAGTGAAATTAGTTTGATTTCTGTAGCAGTTTGTAGCTGTGCAGACAGGACCAGTAAGGTTTAAACAGAGGTAATATCTAGAAATACTGTTGAGATATTTTAGTACTTCATCCTTATGTTTGGATACTATTTCTGCATACAGATTTCCTTCTTTTATCCTGTATGGTACTGTGTCCCTCTCTACCTACCTGTATTGGAATAGTCTCACTGAAGGAGCCTTCTTTTCCATAGAAATTTCTCATTCTGGTCAGAATTACTGGCCCTTTGTCATTAAGGAGAACACCTTGTTTTATCAGTTTAGGCTTATTTAATTTGTAGCATTCTCTCTCTCAGGATCACTAAATCAGAGAGTTGGTAGATTGCAATGTAGAAAAAGAAAAGGACAGCCTCACTACTGCTTTCAGCGATCTGCAAGACAAGGCAAAGGGGTTTTTCATAGCTTTGCTGTGACAGATTTTTTTTTTTTTTGGAAGGTGTTAAGACGGTGGTATCTATCTGTTGTGTCAAAAAAGCCCTAACAGTATAATAGGAACATGCCAAAAATATATTCATTGTATATGAGGGGTGAATGTAAGCTCTCTGGATATTGCAATAGATATCTTGCTTGGCTCATTGCTGTTTATTGTAACTGTTATGTACATGTTAACAGAATCAGGAAAGTCACACTCAAATATAACAAATGATGGAACTGAGCTGAATTAAAGGCATGAATTAATTTTCTTCCATCTCATGCATCATTAAATGTTGCTATTGTACCTTCTACTGATTATCCATATTATACCTGTCACCTGATAGCAACCACGGTCGTTATGGTAATGTCAAGATTATAATTATAGTCCCTTCTGCAATGTAGTCATGCTATGCTAAAAAATGCATCTTTGAGTTGGTAGCATCCCAAGCTGGGTCTTAGCCCAAACATATGAATATACTTTGAGATTTTTGAGGAAAAAATATTTTGTTTCTAAGTTACTGGCATTCAAGGAAAACTACATATATATATATGTACATATGTGTGCATATATTAAAACTATACATATATATATAGCTTTCTGAACTAGTTTTTATTTCATTTGAGATAAGCAAAATTTGTCTGGATTTCTTATCCCTTGCTGAATATCCCTTATCCATGGCTGAGTTTGGAAATTCAAGAATTTAAAAACCCATGCAAATGACTCGGGGATCAAAGAAACCACGTAAATAAGGGCATGTCAGGCAGCACGGGTTGCTCTCTCGGCGCACGCAAGCCCTGGACACTCAGACCACAGGTGCTGCATCGAGTGCCGTGGTGGAGGCCAGGGACCTCCGAGGCCTGAGCCTCGCCAGGGAAGCAGCCCCGTGAGTCGCCTGTCGGGGAGACTGCAGGTTGCCAGTGACATACATGTAGATGGAAGACTTATCAGAGGGTAAAATACACAATTTCAGAGAATTATTTGATTTCTGTGGAGTGCAAGTACAGAACTCTGAGAATAAATTTAAAGTTATCAAATGCTTTCTTCAGGTATTACCATTTTCCTGTAGATTTGGCACACAATTACTTATTCAGTTCTGAAGAAAAAAAAAAATTATGTATATGAATATTTAAAACACTTCTCTTTCCAAATGTAGAAAGCCTCTAAGGAAACCATATTCAAGAGCCTGTCTGCATGCAACTCTGGGAGCAGATAGTTCAGAAGGAAAAACCCAAAGGAAAAAGTAACAATTAAAGGTCTTGTAATCTTGTAATTCTTACTTAGTGACATCTAACGCTAAGTAATATGTTAGAATAATGAATAAAGTAGCTCATTATAATAAGTATATCCCTAATTTGAAAATTATTGTGATCCCTAAAATAAGTTAGAATGGCATGTACAAATTTTTATCTTTAAATGAGATCTGTAGAAATACTGGAACATAGTTTTGTTTCCTGTTACCAACACTTCCATAGCAAATATTGAAATAATACTTTTTATTGCTTGATTTTGAAAACAAAATCTGGTGTGGTGTTTTTATGTTTTTGGTAATATTTTGACATCCAACTTTGGGTTCAAACATGAATGCATAAAGCTATTTATGTGCCAGTAACTGCTAGGCTGGCAGAGATACCTATTACATAAATCCTTCCATTTGAATCGTTTCTGAACAGACATTTGAGAAGAATATATGTGAAAACTTTTCAGTGATCATGAGGCTGTCTGCAGGTGCCTGATACTCGCAGGTGCTCTCAGCAGTGAGAACAGCTGTCTCCATATACTCTTAAGGAGCAAAAAGGATGGTAGCCTGTGACCTTCCCTTGTGTGGTGGCAGCCAACCAATATAAAAAAGGAAAGCAACCAAGTCATTCTGCCTTGTGCAAGGCAGCTGCAAAGCTGGAGCTCATCCCTGTGAAATCTGCATATACTGCCAGCCTGACATGCTGCATAGCAAGCTTTCCTCGTGTATCTTCACTGATTTGAAGTGGGTTGTCTGAAAAGGAAAAACATGTTTGTTGATTATTTAGGTATTTATCTGTAATTTTTTAGGCCTTATTTTACTCTAATCATTTGCAAAGCTACATTCATCTGTGGAATCCATGGAAAACCTTTGGCCTCAGCAGAAGTGAGAGTGTGAAGGCTTGGCTACTTCACTGCTGTTGCTTCTTCTGCATTAGCAGTGAGAGGTTTGTTAATGGTGCCGGTGTCTGTGGAGCTAACTGTGCTGTTAGCTTTGGCAAGGAGACGCATCAGGAAGTACACCTTCTGACTGGGAATAGCCTGCCAGCGAACTGGCACAAAATGGCAGAATTAGAGTGGATGTTACATGTTCCTGGCTCACCCACGGGAAGCTGCCAAGGGCGTGAGTAAGGCCCAGCCGTGAGGGCACTTGGCTGTTCTGCCACAGCTTCTGCGATGTGAAGACAGCTTTAAGAGGACAGGATTTGCTGTTCCAGGCTTCCGTATAGGCAAGTTCTGTGTGTATTGCAAAGCCAGACACCTGTGTGTACATCTCAGAGTCCAGATGTGTACAGGGAAGTCTGTTACCCGAGAAGGGTTCCTGTTTGAAGTGGCCTCTTTCAAGATGTGGTGGATTATTTCATGTCTGCTCTGCACTTTTCAAAAAAGAATGAAAAGTCTTCATTATCAACAAAAAACCCTTGTGTTCATGAAGGGTGCCTTCCTCTGTTCTCCATTTCTTGGCACATCAGTGAATTTGCCTCATCTTTTGGGCATGGCTCCTTTGGGAGCACGATTCTTCTTTAAGAGATAACTGCCTTTAGTGATGTGAGAGGCTTTAGCCCCTTTTCCTCAATGCCCTCTGAAGTGGTTGTGCTATTGACCGAGTCCCAGAGCTTCTGCTGCAATATCTGTTGTATCTATTGCAATAGCTTCTTGGGACTATTTCTTTTGTAGTGCCACAAAATTATGTTCAATGCAGCCTACGTGAAGTCACAAAAAGAGGAGCTAGATGGCACTGTGCTCCAAAGAGATGGTGTAAAAGCTATAAAAGTTATCTGGTCTAAAAAGCCTCTAAAATTTAATAGATACCAGCAAAAACAGGTAGAACTCTTAAAGTGGGATTAAGGGAGAGCAAGCTTTCCGCTGACGCAACCATATAACTTTTGTTTTTTAACACTAATGACAAATTGAATTCTTTAGGAAACAAGATTATATGTAGGCATATGGATATGAAAGCAGGGAGATGTAAAATGCCTCTAAGATTGTCTGTGCTGATAACTGAAAAATAGATTATGCATCATTACCTCAAACTACCTTACATGTATTTGTGTTTTTAAGCATGCACTCCGATGCTGGTACTCAGATATGTTTATATATAAGAGTAGATAAGCTATACAGCATATCTATGAAGTTAAAAGAAACCAGCAGATTCATCTTAAAAGGCTATTTGGTGCTGGAAGCTAGAGGGGAAGAAATCCACACTAATCCTCTCATGAAACTTTTCTTTGATCATCCTTTAAGGATGGAGATAGAGAGACCTTCCTTCATTGCTAGAGTATAAATTTTGTACCATTAAATATCTGTTTTTTTTTTTTTTACTGCAAGACGTTCACTGAATCATCTTTATATAGATTTATTTTTAACTGCCATCTGCTGATTTTTCTAATCCCTAATTTTTTACTAACTTAAACTAGTTTTTAACTCCACTAATATGCATAATTCATCTTTTTGTATTTTTATTAAAAATAGAAGCAAAAATGTTTTAATATAATTTTCACTAGAAGTGTAGGACCAAGTAAAGCTTGGCTGCTTAAGTGGCAAAACCTTACCTGACCTATAGTTAGTACTAAGAGTGCAAGGAGGTAATACAAGGTTAAGAATTACTTATAACAAATATCAGTTATTTAAAAAGCAAAACAAATAAAAATATTGCTAACTAATGTCCTCTTCCATAGGAAGTTCTTCTTTTTAAAGGAGTTCAGTTAGTTGTTCATTTAAAGGTAAGGTTTTGTTATACAAACAAGGTAAGTGTCAGAAAACATGTAATAAATGATTGATTTTGCAGTATTTCACCATGGCAGAAGGTATGCATGGAATATTGTACTTGTCCTTTGGGATTCAGTATTTCATTAATGTCCACTGTATGGACAATGATGTAACAAACTTGGAAATGCTAAAAACATTTGGAAATCAGTCACAGTTTGGGAGGTTTTTGAGGAGCTTCAGGACAACTTAACAGAGAAGATCTAGCAAGATAAAATGAAAAGCTTAAAATAATTATGGAATTGTAATGCCTAACTTGGGAAATTAGGACTGCAATACTATCAGGACAATGATAAGGAACAGGCAGCTGGAAGAGAAACAGCTGAGCAGGAACAGGAGAAAATGGAGTCATAGGAACAGGAGAAGAATTTGTTTCTTTGAAAGTAAAAATGAGATAATAGATGTATTCATTCAGGATTGAATTGCTGGCAAGGAACTGGGAAGCTTATCAAAGGGTCTGCAAGAGAAGAGAGAGGAGAAGAGAAGGAATTGCTGTAATCGGAAGGCATAGTGGAAGGAAAAGGCAGATTCATACCAAGTTGGCAGAGAAGTAGCTCTGTGGTATTGGCCACAGGATTGGAAATATGAAGAACCAGATGTTAGAACAATCAGGTGCGGGGAGCCATTCACTGGGCATAGCCCTGACAAAAACACAGATTGCTTTTAACATGGTACTTTCTTAAAAAAGAAAAGTGTTAATTTCACAGCAATTATTTTTGAGGTTTTCCTACCATTTTAAGATGCACTGAATTTATCAGCTCCTGCTCTATTGTGGATTTGATGATTCATGTGTCCTTTTCAGTTTGCTGTGCTTAGTACATTAGGACGACATATTTCAGCTCTAAATGGGAAGAATAATGCTTTCTAAGAGATGGAAAACATTAAGAGCCCTAGTCATGACCAAAATCACCACCCAAAGGGAGTTAGGAAGAAAATTCAGAATAAATTACAACAAATTACGTAATCTTTTCCTTCTGTCAACAGCACGTGAAAAACTCTAGTGCCCATTAACATCTTTGAAAAAGGCTGATCTCCATACATATGAGCTGAAGATGGAACCTGCCATGGACATCACCAAAACACAAGGATCAGCCAGTGACTCACACCATTCTTCCAACTTCTGGTAACATGAGAGATCAGGAGGCTCCTGCTTCTTTAAGCATGTATCTGCGCTGCTATTAAACACCAGTGTTTAACTTGGGATATCATTTTAACTCCATGGGAAAGATGAATGAGCCCTTTATAGGGACTGTACTGTGTAGTGTCTTGTTCAGCTCCTGGCTCCTGAGAATTGACTGCAGGATTCAGTCTTCAAAAGCACTGAGAAATATGATAGTGCTGATGCAGTAATTACATAACTGTAACTTTTATTTTGTGCTGCCTCAGCAGCAAGGAGGACAGGAATGTCTACAGAATACTATGTGACCTAGCAATGTTTCTGTTCTGTTCCTTTTTTGTCATTCAAGTACTTTCCCCTTAGAATTCAAGGAAACTCAATTTTTCTTTTTTTCTGATGATGTGTCAAATCCATTTAAAGCAACCTGGATGTTGGCTGAACCTTTTACAGATTCGGTCTATAATGGCTTAACTGAGTGAGAGCCAAAAGTTCTCTAATGTGTCTTGTAAGTCAAGGGTCAAGTTGTATAGGGGCAAAATACACATATAGTGTCAGGAAGCAGACTTTTCCCTATGTTTTAAATAAACAATAGCAGGTCCCATTTCTAGCTATTGGTGATAGGAAGATTTGCTTGTTGCATCTGATTTCCATTTCCTTAACACTGTCTGTATTAGGGATAGCAGCTTCATATTTGCTGGCATTATTTGTATTTTTTAAATGTGTGATGCAGCAAATTCTTAAAAATATCTGTTAACTTTGTATTTGTTTTCAAGAAAGTGCTGATGCTAAATAACGTACTAATTATGGATTGCAGCAACTGTCCTAAAATGAGTGTACTCAGCAAGAAATACAGTATGATTATTTTGGGGGTTTAGTGTTATAGGTGAACTGAATAAAGCAGAAGCTGATACCCCTTAAACCTGGGAGAATGATTAAAAATAATTGTGGTAAAAATTCATTTCAAATTTTGTAGAAGTTGCTTACTGAGCACTGGAACTGCTCATTTGGCTTCTTAGATTCTCATTGCCTGCATAGATGAATTTACCTGGAAGAAAGTTTGTGAAAACAGTATCTTTTTAAGGAGAAACTGCAACATATTTGTAAGTAATAGAATAATAAATTTTGATTGTTCACTGTTCACAGAACGTCCAAGTGACATCTGGAAATCACTTGGAGACTTTGTGAATTTTGCATAAGATGGAGAGCGTTCATGAAAGTAATAGTATTTCTTAAAGGTATTGATTACTGTAAGTTAATGAACAATTACTTGTTTCAATAATTATAGAATTAATTTCTGAGCAGCCCTGTGCAAGTATTTGCCATTAGAAATATATTGGAAATATGACACTATAGTATATGGATCCTTGAATAGGCTTTTCAGTAATGCAGCATTTTACCACTTACTAATTGAGGAAAAACACATTCAAATTTCAGAAATTTATTATAAGTGCATTTATATAACAAGAACCCCTTAAAATCACTCTTTTCCTCAAAAAGTTTTTGTGATAAATTCATTAGATTAGTGTTCTTGGAAGGTGCCAAGTGAATTAAGATTTCTTATTTTAATCCTTTGAATATTCATCGCATTTTTTATGTTATTGTATTGCAGATTACCTGATAAATTGACAACCCTGCCCTACAGTTTCAGAGATAACCTTAATCGTTGCAGTAGCCGAGCTACAGTGTCTTCTAAGCTAGTCATTGAGGAAGGCAAGCCAGAAAAAACAAAGCTGAGATTGAAGGACCAACTTTCTTCTTCCTACGTTTTAGATGCACGCCTCAAGCCTGCTACTGCTTTTGCAGATAAAGAGACAATTTAGGGAAAGCCCCACATCCTTGGTTTTGTCTCCTGTTTAAAATCTTTTGTTGGCTGCAGGAGTAGCTCCCGCACAAGTGGCTCCGGGCTGTCTGCAGTGGGTGGGCTGAAGGCTCAGCAGTTCCTCCGTCAGGGAGGCACCTTCCCCTGAGCAGCAGCCTCCCTGCGAGGGCTCCGCATGGGGCAAGGAGGCGCCGTCCCCCTTGCTTCTCACCTGTGCGTCCGTTCACCTCTGCTTCTGTTCCTTACCTGTTTTCTTTGAGCAGTTATGGAGACTTAAACTGCACTATTTCTGTTGAGGGCAGGAATATTTAAAAGCAGCTTTGCTGCAGCACTGATGAGGTCTGAAGAAAAAAAGACTTGAGCATCCAAATCAGCGGAGCCAGCCCCAGTAAAGAGTCTTAGCTCCCTGTGTCTGCTCTGCTGTCTGTGGGATTCGGATGAAGCAGGTGTCTGTTTCTTTTACTTTCTTTCTGCTCTTACAAAAGTTGTAATTTGTTTGTTGTACTGGGGTAAATAGAAGAGTATTTATTTTCCAGCAATAAATAAAGATGGGGCAATCTAAGAGACATCTAAGAGAGGTTAGATTTTCTCTTGAGTAGGAGCAGGAGATTTTCAGAACAGTACAGTTGCCTGTGGAACTCTGCAAAATATGGGAAATGTAGGAAGGTGTCTCCATACTCCTAAGCATTCAACTTTTCAGTATCCATGACTCCAATTTTTACATAGTTAAAGTAGTGATTGGAAAGGCAGGATTTCTATTTCCTCCCTTTCCTAGGGTGATTCCACACACACGTTCAAAATGTATGTTCGGAACTAGTAAGATGTGGTTGCTATAGCAAGCTTGTTAAAATTCTTTTATATAAAGCCTATGAGCCACAGTTCATTTTTAACAACTATAGGGAACTTGTAATGTTTTTACACCGTCAGGCACCCTTTACATACTATGCTAGTAAGGACTCTTTTAGCAAAGTAAGTAGGCGTATATGAAACTTTAATTGTACCATTAACGGGAACTAATCTCATTGCTGCTGTTATGTACATATTTCAGTATTCTGAAGAATCAGTAACCAAAAGTATTTACCTAAGGGTAACATCTAAATACTATTTTTTTTTCAGTTGGAATCAACAATGTGTTGAGAGTCTATACTGCTTAGCCGGAAAATATGTCAAAAGAATTAGTTTTAAAATCGTCTTGTATTTTATTTCACAGATAAAAGAATTAGTATCTTTTTTTTTTTTCTGCTATAAACTTTTTTATTTTCAGTATCTGATAGAAAGATTTTTTTTTCATTTTTCTGTCTATGTAGGTGGGGCATTTCCAACAAGATAATTAAAGAAAGAAAGAAAAAAAGAATAGTAGGAAATCTTAATTAATTTAATCCTATTTTTGTCCTAGAGAATTAGCCGGAATGTGAGATCAGGAACTAGGCAAGAAAAGAACAATAGCATGTTTATGCAATGCTGGTGAGTAATATGGGGCTAGATATGGGAAAGATTGGGAAGTGAGAAGTTTGAGATTTCAGCTAGTGCTGAAAGATAAAAGAAATGTTGTAAGTGTATGTGTCTGCAAATACTCCGCAATAACACATCTTGCGGTTGTTTGTTAGTATGAGCTATCAGAGCAGTTGCAGCCTACCTTTAATGACAAATTGAACGATTAAAAATCTGTGATAAAGTGGTCAGCTGAATAGTTTTGCTAACTCTTTTGAGGTAGAATTGAGGAAATGATTCCAAAGGGGTGTTCAGCTTGCTGAATAAGAGATTAGCAGTAACTGAAAATACTAGAAGCTTGCTTTTGGTAAACCATATTGGAAAAAAAATAAGAGAATTTGACCAGTGATCCTGAGAGGGCTGGCACAGGACACAAGAACAGTAGTGTATTATGGTGATATAAAATGTGGCAACTGTCGCTGCAGAACATGATCTTTGAAGAAAAGAGCACCAGGTCTCTGAAGTAACCTCTGAAGTAAACTTCTGCAGATTTGAAAAGAGAGAGTAAATATGTAAGGGCAAAACTAGATGGTTGAAGCTAGTGTATAAAGTTGCAGATGTTTTGATAATTAGGAGAAAAATAGTCAAATTGAATAACTGTGAAAATGAGGTAATTACTAGCAAGAAGAGGTTTAAAATTGCTCTTAATCTTTTGGTAGTTGAAAGGAGTTTTGAGGAGAAGAGTCTGGACACTGAAAGAGACACGTTGCAAAAAATGTTCAGAAGTTTCATATGCTGATTTGAGTTTAAATGCTGACACTTTGCAAATGTTCCATCAGAACAGAATAGCCAATGTTTGATATTGTACAGATTTGTGGAGATAGAATGATGGAATAAGTTACCTCTGTCAGTGGGTTGTCATTCTCATTTCAGGTTATTGATGCTTGTTTTGACAAAAGGGCTGAACAGTTGCAAGGAACCAGAAACTGCTACGGCATGTGATGATCAATAAGGAAGTGTAGACACGTGCTAGTCAAGAAGGAAATATTTTAAGTTCCTTTGGGTCTGAGAACAATTTAATATCCATGGAGAACTATGGTTATGAGAAGTAAGTCTCCCAGTTACTTTCAGACAGTAGTGTTTTGCCTGCTTGAATGCTTTGCATGGTGGGAATTCACCAAAACTAAACTCTCCAAATTAACTTGGGGCATTTGCCATTGCATTATTGCAGAAGTACTTGGCAGAAGGGCAGCTTTCTTTTCAAGGGCCATTTTCTCTTTGTAGTTTCCTTTTCATAAGATTATTGGTTCCTTTACATGTTTGTGCTCGTTAGATATTTAGACTACTTATCCCCACTGTATGAGGCCATCAGCATACTTGGAAGGAATTTGTGTCACTTCTAAACATCCAAAAACAAATCAAGAAAAAGGAAATTACTATCAGAATATGCCCTGTAGCTCTCACTAAGTAAACAAACTATGTAGCTATTCACATAATTACATCGTCAAGGGAAGGATCTCTATTAACATACATCAGTCTATCAGCAAGTTGTTAGTAAATGTATTGCTGTGGGCAATTTTACTTATTCTGAATGTAGTTAGAGCACTTCAGGAAAAAAAGGGAATTAGAAAAGATTATGTTGGGCTTCTGTATCCTTTTGGCGAAGTATATTATTATGCAGATAATTCTATTAAGAGCAGCAAATTGTGTGACCTGTGAATGTATTAAAAGGCAGACATGGTGAATTTTTGCCATAGTATAATGTAGTATATTGTGTATGGAACATCTGGCCCAGAATGATTTATACCTTTGCTAGTTTAAATGTAAGCTTCTCTGTGAGGCTGATCTGCATTTGAAAATGAAGATGATATTGGTAATATTCTGAAGCTTTTCAGACCTCAAGAATGTGTACTTGTTGTAAATAATTTTAAGCTTACAATCAGTATAAGATTATATCTCAATGTCAATTCTTTTTTTCTACTGTAAGTGTAATATCATTTTAAATTCCCCAGAATTGACCCAAATATTAGGAATGTTGAATCTAAAGTCTACATGAGTTTTTTTTTTGTTGTTTGTTTGTTTGTTTCCTTCTGGAGTATAGGTGTTGTTCTTTCATTGATAAATCTTCTGAATAGATTCTTCATGGTCAACTTTAAGACAGTCTTCTAAGAGGCAGATAGAATCTGTAGTGTGGAAAGGCTCCGGATATCGCTGCTGGTTGCCTGGCATCTGACTTCCTGAATCTGGGTAAGTGCTGAAGAACCGTGTTCTGCTATTGATGAGTTTCTTCCTCAACCAAGTTTCACTGATCTGAGACTTATTAATGTATTTTGTAAGCTAAACTGTAACACAGTTATTTGAAGTTTTTAAAGAGGAGGTGAAGTATTTTCAGTACTTTCCTGGTGTAAGTGAAAGACCTCACACATCCCGTTCTAGAAGTTCAGTATCTGCTCCGGGGAGTTACTTCCCATGAGTTTCCTGGAATGTAGCCACACTGAGCACTGAAAGAGAAAAAAAAAAAAAAAAAGTGAATTTCTGGCAGGAGAAATTGTTGTGAGGATCTGAGTCTTGTTTTGTGCTTTCTCTTTGTAGAAGTGGATATGTTAGTAGGAAATGGGACAAATGGGTGTCACTTTCCATGTGAAAAGGGAGGTTAGAAGCTGGATGAAGCCTAAAGCTGTTTTTTTTTTGTTTTTTTTTTTTCCCCCCCCAGTTGTCCGGTTATGACGCCTTCTCTTTTTTCACTGTAATCTCAAAGCATTTCCTCATAATTTTGAGGATATAACTGTGATCCCAATTAATACTTGGATTTAAAAGCTTTCCCTTCCCCTGCAGCACATTCAGAGGGTAGTAGACCTACTCATTCGAACACGTGTTCTTTTTTGTACTTACCCCCACATATGTGATGTTAATTAACAGAAATGTAAGATACTACAATGATTAATGATTAACTCATTGCTTACATACACACAAACACACTTTTCTAAAGTATCTCAGCTCCAGTGACCTTGAATGTCTAATTCGAGCATCTGAATGTGCCTGAATTAGGCAAAGTAGGATACAGACAGCCTCCCTTGTCATCCAAATGACATTCATTTCCACAGTCAGTCTGATTGTAAAGAAAGGTTTCTTCGAGCAAAAGTATATGAGCATGTAAGTAAATTTAATTCTCTTCCTTCCCATTTTAGAGCATGTGGATTTGCAAATTTAAGAACTTTTTTTAATGTAGTATCTTTAAATATAATTTTCGAGATTGTAGACATTCCATGATGTCATGTCATACTGACACGGAGTATGAGAAAGCCTTAAACTCCCAGCTCCAGCTGCAGCTCTGCTGTTGAGCTGTGTGGTATTACATTTAGTACATACACTGAGGACACGCAAGCAAGAAATGAAACATTTGCGGGGAGAGAAGGGGAAACTAAGTGCATGATGATTTAGGGGTATCCATACCAATGATAGCAGAGTAATGAAAAAAATGATCTGATTCCAAAAGTGGCATTACACCAAGTTGACTTGACCTTAAATGTAACATAGTCTTTTGTCCATGTAGTCTTTTATCCTTATTAAAAAATACTTAAACTGCTCCATTCCATATGAGATATGGGATAGCATGGCATGATTAATGGTGGAATGGTCTATGATCTTGCAATATACATACATTTGACCATACCTTTTGTTAAAACGTGTCCTACATGTTACGATGTGCTATTTTTTCTACCAAAACATCTTTCCCTTTCTGCATTTGGTACGGAATAGCTCATCCTGACTTCTATACATGTTATCCAGGGTTATGACACAAACCACAGTGCAAGCGTGTACAGCCGTCCCAAATACTGTCCCCCATAATAGATAAAAAGTCATTCAGCACTCCCTATTACTCCCTTTGCATTAGGCCTGGAAGAGTTTCATTTAATCAGAGACAGACTGTAGGGATGTCTAAAGAAATACTTCATGTGAATTAGGAACAGAAATGTAGCAGCCCTGTACAGTCTTAGTTTCCAACTAGCAATATTCCTAGCAATATTTTTCCTTTGAGAAGAACCTTATGTTGAACTTTTTTTTTTTTCCCAAATGAAAGACCCTACATCAATCATGCTAGTCTCTAAAAGGCCTCTGTTAAAAAAAAAAGTAAGAAAACTTCCAGTGACCTATTGCATTGTTTTAACATTATTTTTCCCAGCAAAGGTTGCTTGTCTTGGCAGTCATTTGTAATTTTGAAGTCCTTCCAAAGGAAGAGAAGGCTTCATCCTCTTTAAATTAGTCCAAAAGAATGAAAATTCAATTGCTACTCCTAATCCTTGCCAATAACTTTCTGAAATTATTAAAGAAGTTGCCTCACGTGATTAGTGGTAAGATTTACAGGGCTCCTGTGAAGAAAATTTCATGAATGCTCATGTGACTAAATCCCTCCAGAGACATATTTCTTTCTGTAGAGATGCAAATACATAAAATAGAGCAGTGTTTCTCATTTACCTTGTTTTTTTTTTTCCCCAAATGAGAAATATCTTCAGTGTTATTATTACTGTTACTGTTAATATTATGCGAATTACTGATCTCTTCTTACATAACAATGGTGGAAGGACATTATAAAAGTATGAGTAGCATCTAGACTCAGCAAGCTATAACAACATGATAGGGAATAGAATATTACACTGATTAAAATCTGTCAAGTTGAGGGCAACTCTCTACCTGCCCCAGAGGATGAGGTGCGCTGCAGGTGAGCACATATGATGATTATGTCAAAATCAAAACCAGATATGGGTGCAATCTTATTTTTGTAACAATTTTTTTCAACTGTTTTTAAGGAAAACTAAAATTAAAATTGTGTTACCTAGTTCCTTTGTATAGCTACTACATGTCTGGTAGAGAAAAATGTGCTTCTGAAGACTAACGTGATTCTTTAGAGATACGTTGGCTCTGTTATTTTAATTGTCTAGAAGGAGGTATTTGCAATGTTGTAATATTATCTCTTCCTTTGATATTTCAGCTTGATATTTAACTTTCCTATATAGTTCATTCATAATAGTAATTTCCATCTCAGTTTGAATAGTGGCACAGACTTACACTATACTTGTCAGAAGTCAAATAGTATCCATCAGAAACACGGGTCCATGGACCCCACTTGTACTCCTACATAAAACTGAGCAGTAATGGCATTCTCCAGCAAGTGTTTATAAATGGGATTAAGCACCAATACATTTGAGCTTATTTAGTCTATAGATTTCTATTCTTGTGAAGGATTGGCCTGATATGTGCATTGATGTGAAGTGAGTTGGGTTTCTCTTTTTGGTTTCTTAGTACTGAAGACATAAGTAGAAATATAGCACTCTTTGTGGCACTAGGAAACAATCTGTAAATATTTTATATAGCTTTACTAAAAATAGTTTGTAGGAGGCATTTTCAGTAGGAAGTTGTGATATCATGCATAAATCACTAAGAAAAAGCTTATTCTAAAAGAAATGATAATATATGATAGTATATGGAGATATCCTTTGCATATTATTCTTTAGTATGTAGGTCACCTAGAGCTGCAGTGCATGTGTCTGCGTGGAGGAGTTCATATGTGAGCTGGGTGTCTAGTGCTCTTTGAGGTGGCCTAGGGTATCCAAAACATTCACACAAGAATGCTAGCAGTATATCACACAAGATTTACAGGAGACCTCTATCCTTCTGGACGAGTGTCTGAAGACCAACCCTAATACTCCATTGCAGGTGTGCCTGTGTGCACCACCCTCGTGTAAAAAATCAGTGTATCTAACTAAATGCAGGTATCTGCTTTAGGTTGAGAGGAAGTTTTCCACACTCCACTGAATCTCCAAGACTTTCTAGACCCATTGACTGAACAAAAAGCACCTAAATCACGTACAGAAATCTACATGCTAGACACCCAGGCACAGTGGACCAGAAAGCTGCAGGTAAGATTTGAATCCATCTTTTAAACATAGGCAGCCAATGCCATGTAGACATCCAGGCTGTCCCTCCTGGCATTCAGCAGCTGCTTTCAAAGAGCATGGCTCTACTGGAGGTCCTGAGTCATTTCTGCCTGGCCCCTGTGGGTGCTTTCCATACCTGGAGGTATCTCAGATGGCACAAAACTTGCTGGTGTGAGCAACTGAGTTGAACCCTTACAATCTAAAGACAAAAAAAATACGACTGCATGAAAAAGCATTATGTGTTGGTAGTAGGAAACGTATGTCTTTCAATCTCTTTGTGTGTGTTTTTACAGTCGATATTTTAAATTGGCCAATATGGAACTCTGAATGGGAATTTAAAATCAAACCACAAGGCAATCATTTCTGTAGGCATTTTCAGTTAACTCTGTGTTTGAATGCATACATGACTAAATTGCTGCCATCTTTCCTGATGTTTTCTCCATACCTTGTCCTCATTTTCATGTTTTTAATTTATGTTCTAACTGTAGATGATTGATACTAGTATCTTTTTTTCTCTTAATTTGTTGCCATTTTTTCTTCCATTTGGTGACAAAAGGCACTTTAGTTTTTCAAGTTTGGTAACACTAGTCTAAATCTGACAGCGATTGAACATATTTGTAGAATATAATAAAAATCATTGTTTTTTGCGTTGTAATTATTTGAATTTATGTGCCAGCATATGCCTTACGTTCTGTTTTTATATTTTACATTCATTCTTTCTATAAATTATCTTGATTAATGGTAAAATACTGAGCTTACAACCGAAGTGCAGACAATTCGAACACAGCACAAGTGAAGTGAGGAAGGTTACTTTTCTTATCGAAAGACTAGCATGTCCTGTGCTTTGATGTTCTTCCCCTTTCCAGTCAAATGTTTCACATTTCCTTGAATTAAATAGGTTTTGATTTCAGATAATGATATTATCTGATTATATGATACTTTTTAACTGAGAAACTTTCAGGAAGTTCCTTGCTACTTCCAGAGATAAAATGGTGGAGTTTATATACAAAATTACTTGCGCCACTTTTTTAAGGTATTTTTGATTCTGCATGGGTTTTGCCTTTTTTCCTACTACTAAACTAGTAATATTTCCAGTAAAATAAACTAAGCCAGAAAAAGGAAGTCATATCTCAAGTGAGGGTGCAAAAAAAATCTGTGTAAATAAGGAAATTATTTGAGGCACTGCATGATAAACTTGGCCTGTTATGTGCAGTCTTCATCTTCCGCTGAAGCACCCGCTGTTGATGAGGGCCACAAGCTGGACAGTGGATCAGTGGTAAATGCTGCTGATGTGGCAAATGATGTGCTCCTCAGGCAAATTTTGTCCAAGTGCAACAGAGTCTTGCACTTCTGGCCTGCAGGCTATGGGGCTCTCTGTCCAGGTGGCCAACTTTGTCAGGACAATAAATTGATGTCCTTTCTTCTCTGCCCTGGAGGAAATGTGGCAAAGGGAAAATGGTCTTCCTTCCAAAAGATATTTGCCTTTGCCATAGTGATAGAAAAAGCTGATGAATAAATCAAACAGCAAAACAAAACAGCGAGGTCAGAAAACTTATGGCAGAGGAAAAAACAATGAGAATATTCTGTAAGTCAGGACTCTGGTTGGTGTTTCATAAACAAACTTCTTCCTATTTTTGTGTATTTTACTTGGATATCCTGTTTCTTTCTTTATCCTCTGCTTAGCAGTGGGATTTTGAAGAAGACTGAAACCATAGAAAGGTTTTCCAGTACGAAATATCTGAAGAAGGTAGAGATCTTTCTGCTAAAATTGAAGAATGTTTGCAAAGTGAAAATAGATCCTACTAAAAATGCCATTTTCCCTCAAGAACAGAATGAGATGAGACGTATCACAAAAAAATGAGTGTTTAGTCATACATATAGTCGTATATATAGTCATATATATAGTCATAGAAGGCATATAGTCATATATGCCTTAGAGATTTACTATCCTATAAATTCTCTTTGGAACCTCCTTCTATTTTGAAATTAATTGTAACCTGCATTTCTAAGTTGTCTTGCAAATTCATCTTAAACTACTTGGGGATAAAGACGCTTATTCTCTTGCAATAACATCTACAGACTTGTGCTATGGCAAGGACAGCCTGCTCTGCAGTAGCCTTGCTTCATTCCTGAACCAGGGCTGAGCTGCCAGTTTTATGAGCAGATTCTCTATAAAGTACTTGAAAATCTTGTTCGTTATGATTTCAGTTATACAAATCCTTAGGAACAAAATTGCTATTGATTTTTCAGTCTTTGCTGTTTCCAGTGGTAGTAATTATGATGGTTTCAACTGGTAAGTCATAACACACGTAAATGGGACAATTCAAAGGCCAGCGGTGTCTCTAAGAGATTCTCTCTTTGAGTCCATTGGGTTTGAGATTAGGCCCAAGTGAAGACTCAAGCAACAAGGCTTAAGAAACTTAATTTTGGGAAAACTTGTTTTCAGAGGGGAAAGTCAAGAGGCAGCTGTGTAACTGCACGTAGTGCAAAGTCAGCAGATGGCGAAGCTGCGACACAGAAGCAGCCAAAACTTGCTAATAGAGGCCTGGCTGCAATGGCCTTGGAGTAATGCGCTAGCAGGAGTTGATAGGCAGTAAAAATTTTGGTAGCATCTCTGCAAAATTGAAATGCTTAGAAGAGGCCATTTGATGTAGTAGAGTGGCATCCTTGATTCAGGAGTAACTCAGATTGTTTTCCAACTGCATGGAGGAAAAGATTTTGCAGTAGTAGTGCAGAGAGGAGTTGTGGAAAGCAGCTGTGCTGATTTTTCAGCTGCAGGGCACAACAGGTGATTGTTGAGTTCTAATAAGCCCAGATAAACAGATGTTAATTGCTATTATTTCCATGTTTATAAACTCCTTAGGATAAGATTTTCAAAGCTACAGTGTTTAGGAATATATGCCAGTAGATTTGAATTTCTAAATCTTTCAGTCGTTTTTTACATTTCTTTCTGCTTCCCCATATGCTTTTTCTTATATTGAGTTGTGCTCTTAAAATTGCATCCTAAAGGCATAGAAGTCATCTCTGTGCGTCCTTGTGTTATCAGTTGTATTATCTGTGCTGCTTCTGTTCTTCAGCTTTTCTCTTAGCACTTGCTTTTAGCCAGAGCTGGGATTCTGGCCAGATAAAATTCTGACTGATTCGGTGCAAATATTTGTATAATTGCATAAAAATCTAATTTTGGTGAAACAATCAGTGGTTTGTCAAACTCTGCATAATGCCATCTTAGAAATCTTGCACTCACCCTCCCTCAGAAGTCAGATCAAGCTGTCTTGTACTGTCAGAAGTCAGCACAAGCTGTCCCCTGGCCCACTTTCACAGTTACTAAAAGATGTAAAAGAATATCCAGTTAACTAGAAAAATTCTTTTTCTCTTACATATGCATATCTTTATCACAAAAGGTTTAGGGTAACATTATATTCCTTGAAGTACATTTATAACCATGGAGAACATTACTACAGATAGTTCTGAATATATAGGATAAAAGAAAAGAGAAAGAGCAGCAGCTGAATTTATAGGTGGAAACGGTTCCTTTTCATGTCAGAAAATAAAAGGAGATGAAAGAGTATAAATCCCAACCATATCACATGACATGTGAGAACAGCATTCTCCATAACATATTCTGTTATCTGAAATGAATGTGGCAGCAGCGTTTGTCCTTTGATTTGAACTCCTGTAGAAGACAAAATGCTTATCCTAAACTGTATGAGATATGGAAGAATTCAGATTGTTTAATAATATTTCAGCAACAGCCTTTTCCTGAGCATTCATTTCCTATTATCCATTTTTTATCCTTTCTTTTATCTATTTATGTTACTTACTGTTTTGTGGAATGACTATAAATGATCCTTCCTGAACTGAAAGCTGGTATTTGCTAGAAAATATTTTAATTTGTAGAGTAAGAAGATCTCATGGTGTTTGTAAGAATTTGTTTTACTGCCCTTCAAAGAACTTCTCAATAGATGGATTCTATAAATTTTCTCAGAAGTTAGTGGCAGTCTGGCCTTCATGCCTACAGCAAGTATTACATTACACAAAAATTTCTGTGTGAGACATTATTCCACATTGGCAAGACTAGTAACATTTTTTTCATTATTAAGTGTAAGACTTTTAAGGTTGCCCAGGGCTTTTGGCCACTTGTTCCCTATTCATTTCAGAAGTTCAAACAAAGTCAGAAGTCACTTTTACTGAACACTTCTCCGTGTTGTAAACCCAGACCTGCCAGTACAGTCCATGCTCTCAGTCCAGGCTCTTGAAATGCCATGTACTTGACAGAGCTCTCTGAATATTCTAGACATTTTTCTTTTGAGACAGTGAGGAATTCAAGCCAAGATAAAACTGGAAGTTTTCTGTCACATGTCAACTCAGTCTTGCATAGTGTTTCACCTTTAGGGACCTTAAATAGCAACTATGGGGTTGTTACAACTGATATAACAGCTGTTACGAGATTACCAAGAAATTTCAGATGACTTCTTGCTTGTTTTTATGCCTTATTTCTTCCAATTAGATCCTGCCAGGATTTCCAGTTATTCACAAAGGTTTGCTTTAAAGTTATGTGCCAGAATAATATTAATCCCTGTCATGTCCAATAGATTATTGTGTTAGTCAAAGCATTGGGCTTGGTTGTCTGAATTTTTATCATCTAACAAAGGATCAGAAGTATAAAGTGAATCTTAAATGTGTGATTGCACAATACAAATCCCCCCCAAAATAGTCAGATGCCTTAGCTTGAAAATCCTTCATTAATACATTTAATTTAGTAACAATTCAATGAGAAAATCAAATAGCAAGGTAAGTTTGCAGATAATTGACAAAAATGTTACTAGCTTTGCAGTGACTATTATGCAAAATTAATGATTCAGTTACCTTTATTATAATCTGCAGCTCTAATTTAAATTAAAAATATTTTTCAAATATCTTGTCCATGCCTTCTGATGATTAAGAAAACATTCTTGGCACTCATATTATAGTATTAATTATGATGATCTAGTAGGTACTAGTAAATAATTCAGATTAATTAAACAAGATTAGAAGAGATTGCATGTAACATAAAGGAGGACAATTTTTCCACTGGTAGTATGAAATGATTACTGGAATAAAGGGAAATATATCATAAGGTTGAAAGGCTGAATGTATCAGCTAAAGGCTGATTATATGAAATTATATTTCATATTTCATTATATGAAATACTTTACCACAATAATGCAGAATTGCTACACAGTATTTAGTCTAAATCTTAGACTAGATAGTCTAAGATACAACACAATTGTGTGTAGATAGTCTAAATACACAATTGTGTTGTATTCATTCAAGTAAGCTAGGAAACTGAGTGCAGTATAATATGGATGAAATCTTAATGAATTCACCCTGGATCCCTCCCTTGGAATTCCTGTGCCCTGTTCCTCCTGCAGATTCCAAGTCACTAAGTCACTGTACTACTTGAATACATAAAGATACTATAAAAGCAAGACTAATCTCAATTTCATGAGCCTAGCAGAATTTAACTGGATTTGCTTCTTTATCCACAAAGGGATTCAGCCCTGTGTATGTCATAATCAGATGTCTTTAATAAACTGTACAGAAGGTTTCTTATTAGAATATCCATGTGCCTCAGCTTCCATCTGGATGCCCTAGCATTAGTCTACATGATTGTCTGTGTTGCACTGAGTAGTGGGTTCATTCATCAGGGAGAGGGAAGCTTGGCCAGAAAACATGTAAGTAGAGCACTTACCTGGAGCTCAGCTATTGTAAGACAGGACTGATACCTCTTCTTCATTATGCTGCAGAGTTAATTATAGCAAGAAATTAAGTCAATAGAAGCAAAATGTATGCAGCTAAAAGGATCATTAAACTGTGCACTATGAGTCAGGGAAATTTCAGGAAGTACTGTTATCAAAGAAGCATGAGAATGGTGAAAGTCAGATATTTATTGACTTAATTCCACACAAAGCTTTATCCTGCCTGCCAGAAATTTAAAACATGCTTTGCATTTCACAAGTTTTCTTTCTTATCACTACAGGGTAACGTGGTCTATGATAGTGGGTGACACAACTATGAAAGTCATTCTGGCTCAGTTGTCTATCTCAGACAACAAGGGTTTGGGCTTTGATGCCTGGCCAAGTAATTCTCTTGAAAGAGGAAATAAATCCCAGCAACATCTTTCTTACACTTACTTGTTTAGAAAAACTCAACTGCCAGTGGTTCTTATCAGTGAGCTATTTACTTCTGTATTAATGTATTCCTTCCATGGAAGGGTTAACAAGTGAAGTAGCTAAGATGATACATATGACTGTCAGTTGATGGGGGAAGAGAGAGAAACAGAAAGAAATAATAAATAGTAGTCTAGGTAACAAAACAGCATTTTGGTGACTTAAGGTAGAGCACATTCAAAAGCAAAAAGAAAAAGTTCCTTGTTTAATAGACTAATATCTGCCTCAAAATCCCTTTCTGTGTATTAATATATGTACACATGTACATATGCAAGTGCATCTTGCAACTTCAAAATGTTTTCTCACAGATACTTCACATTTTGGTTTGACAGAAGTAAAAATTGTTTGGTTCATTCCTATTTCTTTTTGGAGGGTCATTTATCATTGGCAGTTCGTTTGCAGAGAGAGAAAGTGACAGTATTTAGATGATTCCCATATATATCTTTAAAAAAAAATAGCACAATCCCCATAATCCTGTCTCATAAAGAGTGTTTTAAAATGACAATTCTTGAAAAATGCAATGTTAAGTCATTTATTTCCCCTTGGATAGCCACGTAATATTTCTGCCAGTTGGTGAGCCAGACCACTGTGGGATTATAAAGAATAATATTTATAGAACTCAGTGCAGCAAAAACAGTATCCATAAAGCTAACCAGATCTCCAGAAAGAAAGAATAATTTTAAGAGAGTGAAGAATATAGTCTGTGATACACAAGTTACAAGATAATCAATTAGCAGCTATACAGTTGTCAGCAGCATGTCTAAGACTGTCGAAGTTCTGCATTTTGTTCTGTTGTTTGATTTTTGACTTGTGATCCAGCTGACACGACCTGTCACAGGGCTTGTTCTCATGGTTCCCCTTTTTATTTCTCTGTCTACAGAGATGTGCATATACCTAATTGCTGAAGAAAAGGAAGGCAATGAGAAACAGAGGAAGTCACTGATCTGTTTTCCCTAGTCATGAATCTACGAGTCCCTTGGTAAGCAGCTGTGGTGAGCAGCTTGGTCAAAAAGTTCTCCTCCACCCTCTTTTTGATTGACTTCACCTCTGGTGATGTGAAATGCTGGCCTTCATGAGGTACATAAGAAAATTTACTCATACTGGGATTTCATAGGGAGTGATGTTATCCTGTTGAGGGAGCCAAGTAATTTGTTCATATTTTATTTTACATGTTTTCAGTTTATTTTATCTTGTCATATCCCAAATGCTAGCCAGCAGTCTGCGCTTTAATCTAAAACCCATTTTACTTTTTTACTTTTGTGGTTTTGAATGGTTTTTGTCTAAAAAGTCCTAGTAAGAAGAAACTACTTCAGTATGTCTCTATTTGGCTGAGCAAAGATCTCAAAAGCATTCATTTTCTCACTCTAGAATTTTCACTCAGATTTTGAATACCCCAAAGCTTATATTTGAATTTGAGTCTTGCTATATACTAAGGAGTATTTCAAAAGGATATTTTTTGTATATTTCACCATGAAAAGAATGTAAGCTGAGCTACTCAAACTGATAGTTTGACTTCTAGTGCTTAACATCCTAAGAAGTATGTGGATTTAAAGGACAAGTGAGTTTCACTTTTGGATTCAGCATGATAAAATAACGTTTTTTTTTTTTTTTTTTTTTTTTTTTTTTTCCAGAAATAAGAGCTGGAATTTCCTCAACTAGTTATTTTTCCCAGCAACAAAAGTCCAGGATAAAAAAAAAGTAGGGACTTTTTTCTCTATTGGCTTCTGTTTTTGGAGAGATAAAGTTTTGTTCTTTCAGTTAAGTGAAATAGTGCCTCAGAATAAAGGAAAATAAGAAACAAGATATTTTGTAGTCTATGCAGATTAGCAAACTTCTGTATTGTTTTATCTATCATCTTTTGTGGACTCTAGATACCATCAGAAACTGTGCAGTTAAACTAACCAAACAGGAAATGTAATAGTTGCTGAAATGATGCCTAAGAAAAATAATAAAGAAAGTAGAAACATTAATTTTTGTATAAAGTATCTCAGAAATTCCAGAAAAGGAAAAGCAGATAAAACTTTTTTTTAAAGGTTTTTTTTTTCTTTTTTTTTCAACAGATGACAAGTTAGATGTTGTATAGTGAGAAATGGGTTATATGGTAATGCGTTGGTGTTCTCTTTGTAATGAGGAACAAAGTTAAAATCTCTGAAACAGACACAATCCTTTAAATAGATCTGTATGTAGATCTCATCCCTCCCATCCAGAGGTGAAAATTATAGGGATTCAGTGATGCTCTCCTCCCTCTCTTGGGGGCTATATGGAGGTTGTACAACTGTCAGGTGATGAGAAAGAAGGTGGTGGGAGTTAGGGAAAGAGAAGGGTCAGGGAAGCACTGGAAAACAAGAAAAACCAGTAGGCATTTGGAAAGGAAAGACAGTATAAAATTCATATAGCTAGTTATTGAGGTTGCCTGGAACTGAAAAGTTGAATCTGGCCTGTCAGATACCTGCAGTATAGGCCATGTAAGCAGCAGTCTTAATTGTTCGGGTGTGTTCAGTAGTTTTTCAGTTACTTTGTAAAGACATAACTATATTGAAGTTGTTGTCTAGGATACAGTGCCTGTTCTTTCTTTGTTGACAAAAATGTTTTCCCTGCCAGCATAGTTCTCATTCAGGGTACAGGATGCTCATCCTGTTCACATTCTTTAGGCAAGATCATACTGTGGATATATCAGATGCTTCTGCAGGGTGAAAGCTCTTCATCCCAGTGGCTTCCAGTGCACATCTCGAGAAAAAGATCTTTCATGAGATGGGTGAGGCTGCAGTTTGAGGAGACTTAAGCATGAACTTGTTGAAATAGCTCTGTGACCTCAGACCAAAGAAACGTGGAGTGAAACTAAGCTATATCTAATTTCTCACCTGAAAGCCATTCCTTCCATTGAAGGACTCTGCTATATCAAGCTGATGGGACACAAAGATGCTCAGTAGTGTATATGCTTAAATAAGTCTCTGGGTTGACATTCTGTATAAAAGTAAATACTCCAACTTTTTTTTTTTTTTTTTTTTTTTTTTTTTTTTTTTAAGCAGAAATCCCAAGTGGAGGCTCTAGATGCAGATATTGGCGTGAAGTGCCATTAAGCATTTTATTGCTGGCACAGGAAGCAGGTCAAATTAGGCCAATTTATTTCTAGCATTTTTAAAATCTCCTCTGCCAAAAGAAGAGAAAGATTAGCCTCTTCTCAACAGATCTTGGCCCCTAAGTAAAAACAATGCAGCACACTACCCTCTAACTGCATATTTAGATATCTAACACATTACATAATGCACATTTTCATCAAAAAGCTTATAAACATATCAAGAACTTGTGAACCTTTTGTCCAGAGGAAATCTTGAATTTCATGATACAGCTGTTCAGTAGTGCTGTGTAAGTACGAATTAAAGGCAATGCTTAGCAGAGTTCTGAAGCTGTTTTATTTTCTTCTTATATTCCAGAAAAGTCAAAAGTAAGTTTCGATTTCCTGGAAGACATTTATTTTCTGGTGCCAAGCCAAAAATGACGTGTTTGGTATTTCTGAAGCTGTCCTGAGACACACAATTATTTTAGCTCAGTTTGTCCACCAAAGCCTTAGAAAAGTCTGTTTTGAATCTTAAATGTGTTGGAAAACATAGATTTACATTCCAGTGCTTAGTTCTTTCAGTCTTTTGGACCTTAGGTAATATTTCTTTATTACTTTTCCCTTTGGTTGTAGATGGTTATACCCTGCACGGGTCAGTTTCTTCCAGCTTCATGTCCCTGTGAATCTAGATGCAGCCATTTTTATTTATTTATTTATTTATTTTATCCTCAGTCCTAGCTTAATGAAAAGCTAGATTGTCTGAACTCTTGAGACCAACATCTAAAACTTGACACTGTCCTCTATCTTTTTGCAGACAGAGCAGACAGGTAACATTTATTACATATTTTCCTATTTGCAGGTTGAATGCTGAGGATAGTAGAAGCCACAGTGAAGTACATGTTCTTTTTAGAACGCTCAGGCTGCTCACATTTAATGTGGAAGATAAAGCAAGTTTGAAGAAATTTATCAGTGCTCTTGGCAAGTTTATACTTGCTTTAATAGTGTATGTTGGCTAGCCCAATTCTTACTTGTACTGTCTGGGTTAGGTTTGTCTGATTGCTCACCTTAAACCCTCTGGTAAGAATCCAACCCAGTAAAATTAATGGCAGCTGTCCAGTTTAATTTACTAGGATCTGGATCAGGGTTATTTCCTATTCCATGGTATCTAATGAAGGATTTAATTACAGTTTTCCCAGCATACAGATAACGCCTTCCATGTTTATAATTTCTTGTATCTAGAAACTGACTTCCCAGAAATAGAGAAACTATGCCTGCCTTTCTGTGGCTTAAGGTATGACTATTTAAGCAGTCAAAACAGCGGAGTTTCATCTGCTGCTTCTCTTTGTGATTAAAAAGTATTTATTTACAACTTAACTAAGAGGGTGTGCTTTCCTTCAGAAAAACACTTTGAATCAAATCACATTCTATAAATGCTGTTTACCTAGTTCCATAGCTTTTGGTTTTCTGGGTTTGATTAAAAAGATATAAGACATGGTAACAGCAGGAGCCTTACCACCGCTGGTACAACTCTCACCTGAACATGGTGTATTGGAGCCAGCACTAGTGTCTTGACTATAAAATCTACTTGGTTCAAAAGGTATTAGGTTATTTTAGTGCCACCTTTCAACAGTGAAATTTGTTTAGCATTCACAGATCTATTTTTAATTTTAGTGTTTATTTTTCCAAGTAATTATTTAAGAGATACTTAGATCCATGCCCTTTATAAAGCAAGCAGTGCAGTGACAATCACAGTTCACAGATATCAAACAACCCAGTAAAGTGCTACATACGAAATGATCCAGTAGAGATGTTTTTAAAACATGTGCTTTGTTTTGAATTGCTTGATGCTTTTATTGGCAATTCATATCTGACCAGTTGCAATTAGTGTTTGAGTAACTAAACAATTGAGATTTGTAAACCTTTGCTATTTGCTCTCATAGCATTTCCCAATTCAAAATTAAGCACAGGCATTATAATACTTTTTGCAGACATTGTCTCCTTACCAGACATTATGTACTAGTACTTGTCTTTAATCCAAACTTCATATTCACTGGAAACCAAGTACTGACCTGGAGCGGTGTTTTTATGTCTCAGAGGAGTATCAGGGATGTAACACATGCCAAGTGCTTCACAAGAAGGGCCATTTGAGTAAAATCCATCTGAACATGACCAGTCTGGTTCAAACTGATGAAGTCTGATCTCCACACTTTCATCTGACTTGTTTCTTGTTTATTTAAGGGATCAAGAGCACTTGGATTGTGAATAACATCACCTTGTAGAGTTGTGGCATAGTTTTCAATGGAATTTCACAGAATTGAGTATTTTTAGGACTTTTCTCAGAAGACCCAATCCTATCAAGATACTGAAGGTAAACTTGAATAACTTTTCCATCTGATACATAGTTCTGTTGAATTACTTGGAATTACCCTCATTCATTCATTTTATCAGATGTTTGCAGAGCAGGATCTTGACTTGCTCTTTGCAAGTACAATAAGCAGTGTATGTATTGTTTTCCTTGTTTTGCTGGGCTTCAAATTCTGATTTAAAAAAAAAAAAAAAAAAGGCAGCAGAGGGCGCTGAAATGACCTACCCAGCACTGTGTGGATGACTTCCGCTCGGCACTGGCTTTCCCCGTCCAGG
>VZSV01000052.1:586307-621957 GCA_013398735.1 Nothocercus julius | reverse complement strand
TTTTTTTTTTTTTTTTTTTTTTTTTTTCCTTTTTGACCAGTATATGAGCTTTATTAGTTTAACTGGTAAAGTAAAGAGCTATTGTGTCACAACAGACCATGAGAAGAAGAAAAATAAATATTGGGAATTGGGAATGCTGCTCAGTTTATGTATATTCTCCCTATTGTAGTTAAAGCTTTTGAAATGGAGATCACACCTGCCAACAGAATTGTTGCACAGGTTGGAGATACAGTTGTGCTTACATGCAATACCACTGGCTGTGCATCACCAAGCTTTTCCTGGAGAATCCAAACGGACAACCCCCTTGGAGGAACAGTGACATACCATGGGACACACTCAACCTTAACTATGAGTGCAGTTAGGATTGAGAATGCTCATGATTATCTGTGTACTGTCTGCTGCGAGCATGAGAAGAAAGAAAAAAGTTTCAAAATTGAAGTTTACTGTAAGTGAATATGTAAAATTTTCTTTAAGTAGTACTTATTCATAAAAACTCAATGGTTTGTTTTTAGATGGTGCAATTAACTGATAATCCTAGGGTTAGGCAGCTAAATCACTGCCTAGATTCCTTGCTGGATCTTACTAGATCAGTTGTGGTCGCATTCTAACAAATGTACTAATGTAATTCCTGCTAGTGTATGAATTGCTTATGAAAGACCTATGCATCTTCATATCAAGCTATGCCTTGTAACACAGCTAATAAACAGTCATGTTCTGAACACCTCTAAACTTAAGATGTTTCAAATCTGGATCTTGCTCTTCTGTTTTCTCTAGGGCCTCTCTGTGGCAGACTAAATAAATTTGTTTTGTTCTTTCAGCTTTCCCCAGTGATCCTGTCATTGAGATCAGCACATCCTTAGCTGCTGGGGAGCAAGCCACTGTCACCTGCAAAATTCCTGATGTGTATCCTTCTGATCGCCTAGAGGTGCTACTAAAAAAAGAGGATCATATTCTTCATGAGCAAAATTTTTATGAAGATCATAGCACAAATGCAGAGACCAAAACTGTGACATATTCATTTAACCCCACTACTGAAGATATTGGGAAAGAGATTTCTTGTGTTGCTAAATTACCAATTGATGATATGGACTTTGAACCCAAAGAAAGAGTAACATCTCAGAAACTGAATGCAAACTGTAAGTCTTTTTACACTAGGGTTTTCAAATACCATTTTACATTAAGGTTCATGAGAGAGTTTACAATATATGTGCTCTACTGGTACACCCAGATTGTTATTTTTATTCAGTATTATGTGAAGTGTTTCTCTAAGGAAGCTAGCGTTAGAGATGTGCATATCTTCATCAACATATTGATCATATTTTTCTTTTGTTCTCTTCAAGTTGGTCCTAAAAATACTATCATTATTGCATCTCCAAGCAACTCAGCAATGGAAGGAGATTCTGTAAATCTCACTTGTGTGACTGAGAGTAATCCACCACCACAAATAGTTTGGAGAAGACAAGTGGCTGACAAAATTGTCCAGTGTGCATCGGAAAACAATGTCCTTGCTATTCCTCAAGCCCATTTCACTGATTCAGGACTTTACATCTGTGAAGTAGCTAATTTGTTGACTAACAAAACAGAGAAAGCAACTGTGGAGATTGTTATACAAGGTACAAGTCTGCATATATTTTGCTTGTATTGTTCAGTTCCCAATCTGCAGCTGTCTCTTCCTTTCAGGATTCTGGAACACTGAAAATTAGGAAGTTATGGGGCCTTCCTTACATATATTCAGGAATCAAATTTTGAATTACTGTTACTCTTTGTGGGCTAAGTTTTACATTTAGATGATTAATTTTCAGCTAATTGTTTTTTCTACTGGTTTTCATGCAGTCCTATAAATATCTCCTGTAGTGCCAAACTCAGAGTCATAAAGAAATCTGAGAAAGTGGTATTGTGCAGATTCCCTTGAAATAGTACATAGTACATAGTAGCACATAGTAATTTCACAGGAACATCTCATCTCCTACTTTGGACTTTTAATGAACAGTAGTAAATTTAACAATCATTTATTAGTAAAGCTATATCACACTTTAACCTATTGTCACTATTTCAGTAGGGGCAAAAGTTTCAGCTGGAATCTGGGACCAAAACCAAAATGAAGTGATCCTTCAGCAAACAGTTCCTGCTTTCTCAAATGCTCTCCATCTTTAGTACTTCTTCTGCTTTAGTATAACATTAGTATTTCCTTTTGTTGTGTAGGTACTCCAAATATTGCGGAGTTCTCCATTGAGCCTTCTACAACAGTTCAAGAAGGAGAAAATGTTTCCATACGATGTTCTGCTGAGAGTAACCCTCCTGCTAAGATTGTTTTAAGGAGAAAATCTGACAGTGAAGACATGGGGCTTTACAGTGAAGGAGGAATTCTCCTTCTGCCATCTGTGACATTTCTTAATACAGGAGACTATGAATGTGTAGCAGAAAATAAGTATGGGAAAAAAAAAAGTGCAGTAGCTCTTAATGTGGAATGTAAGTGTCCTTAATGTATTCCCAGTCATTTAAACATAATTAGTTATGTCAGTTCTCCACTTACTCAAGCGATACGTACTGCAAACAAACAAAAGCCTATGAATACAAAACCAGAGTCAGAGTTCTGCTTGTTCCCTAGCCCTTGCAGTCCTCTTCTGAGTGCATTTTTCTTTGTACAAAAAGAACAGCCTAATCCTCTGTATTTTCCCAAAGAAAGGAGCAGTGCTGAGGAGTAAAACAGAGGCATGAAAATTTTAATGAAAAGGTTAGACCCAGCATTTTGTCAGTCTTAAATCAATATCTGAGTGAGGTTGACTGACCTGTTTTAACATTCTTGGTTTATAGGTAGGATATACAACCTTTGGGGAGTTTGCATTGAAACTCTGAATCTATGTGGTTTACTTATTCTGAGGATAAGAGAGAAATTAGCTTCAGGAGGCTGACAACCTGCTCACAGCAGTAAGGTGTGGGTCCTTCTCTAAAAATTCTATTGATAATTAACCACATGGGTCTTCCTTTTAGATGGACCAAAGAATACTTTCATCTCTGTATTGCCTGCTGCTGCTGTTAAAGAAGGAGAAACTGTGACAATGAAATGTAGTAGTTCTGGTAATCCAACTCCAGTGATCTCTTGGAAGAAAAAGACTGCCACTGGCGAGTCTGAGAAAATTTTTAAAGATGCAACTTTAACTATAGAGAATATCAAAAGTCAAGATTTGGGGCTTTATGAATGTGAAGCATATAACCATTTTGGCAGAGAAGAAAGAGCTGTGAAATTACTTGTTCAAGGTTAGTAGAAGAAGATGTAAAACATTTTAAAAGTATATTTTAGGTCCAAATCTGTGAAGGTCAGTGAAAATTCGGTCTTCAGTGTCAATGGAGTCAAAATTTAGCTGTGTTCCATTTAATCATTTAGGTAGCTCTGTTAAAGAAGGGTGAAATTTGCCTTTGTACAGGTAAGTCTTGCAAAGTTCTCCATGTGAGTTTAACTTCTGTTACTCCTTTGCTGTGGGAAATGTGCACACAAGGCAAAGTAGTTATGAAGGAAAGCATCTATATTTTCCAAGAAGTAGGATCCAGATACTTGCATAAAAAAAATTCAAAGAGAAAGAATATCTTGAAAATTCCCTGTGGAGGGAGTGTTTTGAAGCTCCTTGGCCCTCCTTTGAGTGTTGACAATGTATTCTGTTCTCGTAAGCTCCGTTTAATCTTACGTCAAATACCAACTCCTCAAGCTGTGTGCAAGGGTAGCAGAGTTTCATTTTCAAGTAGGATTTTTTTCAGTTGTTACTCAGATTGCCCTTACAAAACAAGATCTGGGTCTTGTTTTCATCCAGTACTCAGAGCAAGCTAAACATAAATGTTTTTGAATTTGAAAAAAAGATTGAGTAGCAGTATGGAGTCACAACACATACATGTGCATTTTAGTAAATTTAATAAGCAATCTAATCCTAAAAGCAATCTAATTGACAGCACTACTATACATATATGTAGTATCATTATCTGTAACTAAGTAAACAATAATTAGAACGTTGTTATTAGACTATTAATTTGTTTTTAAAAGGTAGCTTCATTAACCTGTCCTCTTTAGTCAGTCTTGTTCAGAAGTTGCTTCTGCTACTAATCAGTCTCTCTTTACTCTTTTGTAGGTCCACCAAAAAACACAACTCTTTCAGTTTTCCCTTCAAATGCAGTGAAACAAGGAGAACGTGTTGCCATCTCTTGCACATCTATAGGTGTTCCAGCTGTTCAGATTACTCTGAGAAAGAAAATAGGTGATGTGATGACAACACTTGAAACACAAGATGGCAAATATACCATAGAAAGGGTTTTGTTAAAGGATGCAGGAACATATGAATGTGTATCAAGTAATGAACTGGGAGAGGAGTCTCAGCGTATAGTGCTTGATGTGAAAGGTCAGTCAAAATAACTACTGTATAAAGTTGATACGATTTTTTAAGAAGGATTAAATTACATCTTCACTTCCATTTCTTTCAAATTGCAGTATCTGGGCTCATCTTTTGTTGTCCATTAAGAATGAAATGTCTTTCAAAAACCATCTTGAGATGAATTGCACAGGTTCTTGTCATAAAAAAAAAGTGATAGGATCTTAGTGATACTGAAAACTGCTGTCCACAGGCACAGAATAATTGCTTCTTCAAAATTTTCATAGTTCTACTTCCCCCAAACTGTAAGAACAGGATATAAAATAGTGGAACCTAATGGTAAAAATGCTATTTTTTGCCTTTTCTCTTTCTCAGCTGTTGAAAGAGGACATCAGCCTCTGTGGCTGTAAACTTGTGTCCTTTCATGGACTCACTGAATAAATAAAATAAGAAAAAAAGCTGCATATAACATAAAGTAAATGCAAAGTAGCCTATCAGGTGCTAAAATGTTCTTTCAGTCAATTGCTGTTGAGTGCACTTTATTAAGTATAGGTACCAAGTAGTATCTAATGCTACATGCTCAAAAATTATGGTGAATCTGTTAACTGAATTAAATTAATTCTTTGGGTCTACAAGCTGCTGATACCTTATGAATCTTTTTTCCTTGGCTTCTATCTGTTGCTAAATCTTACTGTGTTTCTTTTCAGTTCCTCCCCAAAATATTACTGTGTTAGTACACCCATCAGAAATTATTAAAGAAGGAGAAAATGTCACTATTACATGTAGCACATACAGTAACCCGCCGTCACAAATGATCCTGAAAAAAGTCCATCCAGAGAAAGAAATTATTCTGTCATCAGTGAATGGAACCTTTATACTCTACAATGTCACCAAAAGTGACACAGGCACATATTTGCTTGATGTTTTTAATGAGGTTGGAAACAACATTAAAATGATTGAGATAGCTGTTGTAGGTAGGTAGATCTATTGCCTTAAACTAACTTTATTCTTGTCTTATAATTAATTTTGTGTCAAGGTGAGCACATCTAGATCACTGCAGATCCTTGCACAGAAACAGTGTGCTTAGCTTTAAAAAAAAAAAAAAAAAAAAAAAAAANAAAAGACTAAGCCAAATAATAAAACAGCTGATAAGAATCACCTATATATCACCTCCTTTCAAAATGAATATTATTATCTTTCTTAGCTGACGTGATACAACAGCTGTAAGAGAGAGGTTAGAAAAAGGAGGATCCTGGCTACAATTCTTTGTGCTTACTTGGGGCAGTGGGGCTAATCCATTGGATAGAGCAAGCTCCATTTCACAAAAATATTTTAAAGACTGGGCTCCTTAATGCTCATCTTCTGAAGTGCTATGTTTCCAGGAAGCAGAAATGTCCCAAGTATTCCTTGGCAAAATAAAGGATATTTCTCTTTTATTTTTCATGAACTTCATGGTACTCTTCATTGTAGGTGATAGCAAATTGGTTGGAAGTTGCATAATAAATTCAAAAACAAGATTCTATCTAAGAAATAAAGTGGGTAATATGGAATTGCTAAAGAGGCAAATATGAGGAAGAGGGTTGGAAATGTGCTTTGTACATGAGAACAGAAAAGTGGCCCCAGTGAAGGTGATTAATAGCATAGCTTTTACAGTAATATACATTTATTTGTTTAAATCACTTTTTACAAAACTATTTTCCTCATTATGTCTCTGTTTTGCAGGAAGAGTGGAAAACGCAGATCAAATGATGCTCGTGATTATTGCATTTTCTTGTGTAACAGCAATAGCAGTACCTGTAGTTGCAATTTTGATCTACGTGTCAAGAAAAGCAAAGCTAAATGGATCCTACAGTCTTGTAAAAGCACTGAGGCTGAAAGTGTGATCACGTGAATATAATAATCTAAGTGGTTCATAATAAGCAATATTATTTATTGTTGGCTCTGACAACATATTTGTTGGATTTGCTCCTTCTCTCATAATATGCTGTAACAAGCAAGTGACTTGAAAATGTTACTTTGTGATAGAAAATGGAAAATTTCTGTGTTTTCATGAATATTTCAGTATTTAAATTAAAGGAAAAAATAGCATCCTGTCTTAGAAACAGGGAAACCACTTCTATGTTGAAGCATGCTCAGCAATAAGTTCCTGGGAGGACTAGGTTTGTATATAGTGTATAATTTGTATTATAAGTACATTCAACTGAGTATCTGTAAAAATGCAGTCTTAACTGCAACTGTACATAGGAATGTTGTTGATTCATGTATATAAAATCAGCATTATTTGAGTTGATTGGATGGTAATATTTTATTTTGTATTATTCTACAGAATGGATGATTTTAATGTAAATTGTCCACTTGTGGAAATGTTTGAAAAATGGTGTCTTTTCACTTATATTGCCATAAAGCTACTTTCGGTTAAGTTGCACAGTCTTTGGGCCATGCATTTCTAATTAATTTAAATGCAATTAAGATCTCAAGACTCATCTTTAAAACACTTTAGTGAATATGTTACTATAAATGCTATTTAGAAAGTGGTTGGGATTAAAGTCTAGTTAGTTTTTAAAAAAAAAAAACTAAGATATTTTTGTAGGGTTCAGTCGTTCTCAAGTAAGTGGCAGAATTCTGCTCTTTCATGATGAGCAAAATTATCTGTTTAATTATTATCTAAGCTGCCAATAAGTATGTTTTACACATTTCCACGGCAAAATAAAGCTGCCAATGGGTTTCTGTCTGAAAAGCCTCCTGCTTATCAAGTCACCATTGCTAATGCATGTTTCTTCGGAGAGCAAGATGATCCAGATTCAGAAATTATATGATGTAAATTAATTGATTGTGAATATCTATTTCTATCTATAAACTTGGTCTGATAAAGTTAAGCACATCTTGGACATAGTGCCTTATTGAGGAGAAGTTTGTATAATTCTTGTGCACGTTCCTATAGACCAGTAGACACTGTTCCTTCTAGTAACAGCAGGCTGAAGTGTGGTGGGAAGCCCTAACTTTAAAGGCACAGGTAAAGTAGGTAGTTGCCTAAGGCTAGGGGGAAGCAAAATATGGGCAGTCTCAACAAAGGCAGCTAAGTTGCTTCCTGAGCTGCTCCCAAACTGCTCGGAGTGTGGAAAACCAAACCACTTGCCTGACAACTTGCTTTCCAACCAGTGCTTGTTCCTACTGGACCCCAGGAGGTGCAAAGCGAGAGGAGGTGTGCTGGGCTGTTGGCTGGGGCTGCAGTTAGTCTCATCCCACTGCCTTAAACCGCTGGGTTAGGCACAAGAAGCTGGACCGGGGCCTTCAAATTCCTCCCCACAGCTCCCCCCCAACAAGCTCAAACAGATATGTGAAAGGAATTTCTTTATATGATAGTAGTTGGTAGCAGCCACCTCCAGGAGCAATATAAAAGCAGATGACTCTCAGTAGGTAGTTGCAGGATGAGGCAGGGATGTGTGTCCCCCCATCACAGCATGCTCAGCAGTATTTTGTGCACAGTAAGTGAGGTCATGCGGGGTCCTATGCCTCCCTGCACTGGGAATGGGAGACTTGGGAAGTGGGGGTGTAGCAGAAAAATGGGAGAGCAGTGTGGACTTGGCTTGGAGGAATGCAGGCATGCAGTAGGAGGGTGAAGAGAAGACTGAAGACAGAAGAGGAGGAGAGCTTTGACAGGCCTCTGACACAAATTTCTTGGAGGTGGTGCTAGGCAATGGAATGCTGTCAGGCCTGTCTCTGTGCAGTCTTGTGAACAAACCAGAAAGCATAATTTTTTTCATTATGCAAAACATTTTGCATACTGTATATAGTTCTGGTCTTTGTATTGCGAGGACATAGTGTAATTACAGAAGATACAGAGAGGGAACTAAAATTATTAAGTGGTTGGAGGAGCTGGAGAAGAAATTAGGAAGGCTGGGGCTTCTCAGTTTGGAGAGAGCGTTTTGAAGGATAGATATGACAGGTTTTAAAAACTGTGGAAGTAGCTGACAGCAAATAGATGCAGAACTGTTTGTTAAATCATGCAGTCCTGGAACTACAGGGCATTTAACTAGGTGGTAGAAAGTACTCTTTTATATAGTAGGTGGTAAACTACTGGTAGCTGCTGCTGTAGGACATTGTGGAGGCAAACAGTAGCAATCAGCATGAAAAAGGAATGGACAGATTAATGGAAGAGAGGTATATAAAGAAAAACTAAAGGAAACGAGTAGAGATGTGCTCTATAACGTCCTTGATTCAATGGCCGTGGATGCCAGGCAATCCTCAAGGAATAGACTGCAGAAAGTGGCCAGGCTTAGCTGTTCTCCCTGAATAGCCTTCCCTTGCTGGAGACGCTGGGACAGCCAGATCACTATCTGGACCCAGTAAGGTATTTCTTGTGTTCTTATGTCTTGTCTGAATGGTCTAGGGCACGACCTACGCAGAGAAGGAGCTTAGTATTTCCTATGGGTTGTTTTTCCTTCCCCTTCTATTCCTTAAAAAAAAAAAAAAAAGAAAAAAAAAGAGTGGAAGAATCTAAGTCATTCTGCACACTTCGGTGCCCAATTAAGGTTTTCTTGTCGATTCTTCCTCAGGCTCCTGGTATCTTTGCTGTACTGTAGGTTTCACTGTTTGTGAAGAATGGTGACATCTATGTGACTTTGTCCTCCCAGACACAGATGCCATTTTAGGAGATGATGTTCTTGTGTGGGCAGTGAACTTCCTCTCTGTGAAATCACGAGGAGAACATTGTCAGGGGATCTCCACCCCTACGGTGTCCAACTTGGGATTTTCCAAGTGATTTGATGATTTGAGCAGCAGCTGTAGTATGGAGGTTAAAAGTTCATAATCAAGTAGCTTTTCTACTTATTGAAAATTCTGGAAGGAGTATAATTTCCTTTTGCGGTGTTCCTCCTGACGCAAAGTGCAGAGCCCCTGCCCTGGTAAAAAGGCATTAACCACAGCTCCAGGCCACCACATGCTTTCAGAAGGGGTCACAGCTGAAGGCTTAGTCTCGAGGGTCTTGTGTCCGACAGAGAAAGGAGGCTGTGAAGCAAAGTCTGTGACAGGTTCACTCAAATTCTCTCCATAAAATTACTTCCCAATGGGCAGAATTGCATTTTATCCTCTCTGCCGTGAAAGGACTATGCTCAAGCCCTCCGTTTGCCTATGTCCTTAGAGCAGGGGTTAATCCCAATAGGAGCTTGGGGGCAGTGCAAATGCTAGCGTGAGGTTGAATTTTAAAGGGTGGTTACAAAATCTTACTTCCTGTGGCTAGGGTAGGATGTGCTCTTCCTTGAAGATGTAAAGCTCCAATTGAAGAAGATACATTTTTCAAACTTTCTTGGGGAATGCTCAGGAAAATTTCTTGGGAACAAGAGCAACCTGGTGAGTATGGCTCCTGCTGGCTGCTCAGCTCCAGCCACCTCCCACCACTGAACCAAGGGACGTCCCCAAGCAGAGCACATTGCTGTGGAAGGCCTCCACTTCAGAGTGGAGTATTCGCAAAACTCCACAAAATGGAGACTGCACCGTTGTCCATGATCATTAATTCTGCGCTTGCTGCTGGAAACACATGGCCTGTTGTTTAGTTCTGTTTGTCTGTCCTTGGCTTCTAGCTCTTGGCTTGTTTTATGCCTTTCTCCCCATTAGATAATTATGTCCTGTAATCAGGCTGTTTCTTAATCTTCTTTTTGGTAAACTAAACAGACTGAGCTGTTGTAAGACTTAACTTTCTCTATAAGGTGTTTTCTACAGTCTGTAAATAGTTCTTGGGCTCTTTTCTAAATCCCCTCCAATACTTCAATGTATCTTTTAACATGGAGCCACAGGACTGTGTACAATATTCTAGTGCTGGTTCTGCCAGGACTGATTTTACTTCTTTATTCCTGCTGCGTACAGCTCTTTTTACATAAATCCCTTTCTGTTAGAGAATCAAAGCTATTGCTCTGTTCTTCGTCCCCCCTATGTTTTCGCAACCCTTGGCAGAGGCACTGCTAGCACTTCTTTCCGAGAAATTATGAACACTTTTTTATTATATTTTCTATTCTTTTACTTTAATCCCCTTATAAGCTTTTCCTGTTACTTAAACCTTTGTCATGCCAAACAATCCACATTTTACCCTGATCATTCAGCTCATTAAAAAAATTTTTAAAAAGAGTTTTTGACTCCATATTAAATTTCAAAGCTACTTCACAAATTTGAAAAATAAATGAGAGAGGCAGTGAGATCAGGGAAAAATCTCTCTGTTGCTTGTTATGCAGCTAAACAAGCTTTAAATCTCATGTTCTTTTGAGGTCCGCATGCTATATCCTGCCCCCAAAGAGATAAAGTTATGCTAGTGAAAATATGGATATATCTGTTAGTAAAAGGAGTGATGAGGTTTTTGGTTTTTTTTTTTTTTTTTTTTTTTTTTTTTTTTTTAGCTTCTGAATGTCTTAAAAGTTATAATTCGTTGTCTTGAGTCCTTGGGTAGTCACCAGGTACCAAAGCAGTGAATATACTTTCTGTCTCTCCGCCTTTTCTATCTCAGTAGTTCTTTGGATGCTGTTGAAGTAGGCACAATGTCCAGACAGGTTTCCCCAAGACACAAGTGTGTGCAGTTCCCCCTGCAGACTCCTTGTTCCTCTCAGAAATTCTGCTAGGTTTAAGGTTTGTTGTGATTAAGACAAAGAGAAGAGGGTTTTGGTTGGTTGAAAATTTAACTACACAAGGCCACTTTCTACTTTTTGCAGATGTGAGCAAATTTAGTCATTTAAATCCTAAAATTTGTGCAAGGACTAATGGAAGGTTTATTAAAACATACATATATATATATATTTACTTTAATCCCTGTAACAACTTTTCCCATTATTTAATTTAATATATATCATTACGTATTTATGCATATATAGATATACATATATAGATATATCCAAGCATCAAAACAATAGGATAAGGTAATAAGCATGATTCTTCCCTGTTGAATAATCAACTGACCTCATATCTGAAAAACAGAATTTATGGAGATAATTCAAGTTTTATAGATAAACTCTCAGGGAAAAGAATAATAAAATCCCTTCTCACATACAAAATGCAGTTCTAGTACCACACTGCTACTGAGTGTTTTGTTTTTGTTCATAGTCAAAATGGCCTTGGTGCTGATTACAGAGCAGTATGAAGCAGATAGCACCATTTTTTTCTGTGTGTGTGTATTAAGGGACCTCACTTCTTTTGAGAAATTGTGACAATCTTGGCATAAAGCACTTTTCCCAAGGATTCTAAGTTGACAAACAAGAACATGGCAGAATAGTGCCCTATTTGCTGGCTTTAACAACCAGAAGAGTGATGTGTCTATGGACAGCTAAGCAGCTAAGGAAATGTGTAGGGAACATGGTTATTTTGTTTCCTCATCTAGAGTTACACTCACAGGCAGAAAGTTCTGTGTTCAAGCATAGATATCCTGAAGCATCCTGTTTATTAAAGCTACATACATATTTAAATATGCATATAGTTCTTTGCAGTGTTGCTTGTAGCAGATAATCTGTAGTAATAAGTAGCTTAAGAGCACTTCTGAGAGTAGTCTGCATATATGATGGGAGAAGAAAACAACTATTCCTTTCTCTTCCCTATCTCTAGCTCACTGTGAATTGAATACCAGTCCATAAAAATCTCCAAGATCTGCTCTACTTTGGGTGTGAAAATCCCCCTCTAAAAGCTGTTGTTGTTTTCTCAGCAAAGTCCCCTTCTAACGATGAGAGAGAGGTGAGTAGATAGAGGTTTGGACCTGGGTATCTTTTGAGCATGATGAACTAAGGCAAATACTAGCTAAAACTTGTGCTGGATCATTTGCAAGATTCCTGCAGTCTTTTGTGAGTGCACATAAACAATTTTGGAACCAGACCCTGGTAATTAGATTAAAAGAAAAAACAATTCTAGGAAAAGGCACAGCAAGAACGGAAATGAAATTCACCATGATGTGCAATATAAGATTTTTTTTTTTTTTAATGAAAAGTTAAGGCCTAAAAAAGGCTGTACAAACAAAAAGCATATAGTAAAACTTTCTCCAAATGGACAGTCAGCCTCCAGCAATTTTGTAGCTCAGGAACTTCTTGAGTCAGACATTGCTTCTCTATATTTAGTAAGTTATAATGGTTTTGCTTTCTGTTTTTTTTTTTTTTTTTTTTTTTTTGGCACATGGAATTATGTAAATACATCATAATATGTTACAATATTGTGTTAATGTATTAAATAATTATTAAAAATGCATATGTACATATGCATTAAATACATAGTGGGTCCTTGCACACAGGCTTTGAAGTTCCACTTTATTTTTGGCAGGTGGTACCTCTGGGAGCTTTGTTTTTTCTAGCAAAGCTTAGCTTACCTATACCGAAGTTGGCTTGGTGCGCTTTTTGTTTTACACTGTTTTGTTTTGTGTTCTTTGCAAAATGGAAGAAAGCAGGAGTAAGTTTGAGCAATCTTTCAACACTGAACTATCTAGATTTCTAGATAGTGTTTCAGAGTGAGGAATGTGGTGTGAAGAGCTCTGCACAGTATTGCTGTGAGCTGTCAGCAGCCAGAGGAAGGGGTTTGGCAGCGATCCCACGAAATGTGGCTAGAGGGCTGAAAGTGCAAAGGCTACTGCGGAGTAGTTCAACATAGAGTCTGGAGATTGCCGGTGACTATATTTTATGTGGTATAAGCAAGTAGTAAACATTACTTTCATATTTTAAGAGTCCTCATTTATATATTTGATTTCAAGTTCAAGTTGTTTTTATAAAGATGAGAATTGGAAGACAATCTGAGAAGGACAGTTCTAAGGTGGAGTAGATTTTTTTTCTTAACTGATTGAAGGACTGAAGAATATTGTAAATTTAGGGTTTGTTGCAAGGAGAGTGTATGATTTTTCTTATATCTGTTGGACTGAGCTATTCTGTTCCTTTTGTTGAGCTTAAAATGAAGCATGGTGGTAACTGTGATGGTCATGTTTTCGGCTGGCAGGAGCAAGACCACATTTTCCTGTGTTTATTGAAAAAAAAATAGAATTCTTATGCTTTTGACAAACTTGGTAAGGAATTTTGAATTGAAGCTAATCGAAGCATTGAAGCTAATGGAGTCTAATGCACGTATGTTTTTGAATTATAGACTGTTAAATTATTAAAAGATAATGCATTGTTAAATTTATCAAGCTATTAAATAAGTGTAATCATAAAATAGGATAGAAAGTAATAATAAAACAAATCTGAGAAATATATAGATTTCTAAATCTCATTGAAATTTGTAAAAGAGTATTACAACGATAGTCCTTCCCCTCTTAATGGCAAAATCTTACTGACAAAAACTTAGTTTTAGGGTAGTGTCCTGTATTATTTATCAAAATGAATACTCAAAAAAATAGATCAGCAGCACAAAGTAAAGATGAAACAGGAGCTTCTTTTGTTGGAGCCTGTGAAGAATGTGTAATCAGAGCTCAAGTCTATGACACTTGAAAAGAAAACCTGTCAATTCAGAATGGCAAGATTAGCATCCCTGCTTGTACTTAGAAGATGAATACTTCTTTTTTACTGTATCTTTCTGCAGTTGAACTCTCAAGTGTAGGCATCTTGAAAGCATGCAGTGTAAAGGTCTTTTTAAAAAAGCCATCCTCAGACTCCTGGTTTTTATAGGAAAAGATGAAAGTCTGCAATTTAGATAAAGGAATAAAGTACAGTGCTTTTTTTACACTGAAACTCTCTTCCATGCACAGGTCACATAAGAAAGCACCTTCTTTCATGTGATATGCAGGATAAATACATTTTATTCAAATTATGTGATAGGATTTCTTGCCTTTAAAGAGGTTACAGAATTAAATTGAAGTTAAAGCAAAGATGTTTTGGAAAAACGTACTATGAATGACTATGATTTTCAAAGCCAAAGTATAAGAAGTTTTGTGACTAGTACAACCTCCTTTTCCTCCCATTTAATCTGTTTTGCAACTCATAGTTTATAGTCGGGTGAAATCTCTAAATATTCTTGCCAGATAAAAAATGCTTATTAGAAGGGCAAAGTGTGTTTGTGGTCTGACTGCAGTCTTTCCATATCCTTCCACTAAACCAGGGTTAGAGAGACCACAGAGGCAGCCTGTGGTCTCTCTAGAGGTGCATAAAAAAAGACAAGAGGTTATGGTCAGAATATGTGACGAGGGCAATTCCAACAGGACATGAGCAAAAATCTCCTGCCAGCTGGAGCAGTTAAGCACAGAGCAGGTTGCTCAGCAGCCTCTGCCCTTGGGATGTTCCAGCTCAGCTGGGCAAGGCTCTGAGCAGCAGCCCTACCTGGGTAAGCTCCCTCTGAGCACGAAGCTCAGGCAGGTGACTGGTGCTCATCCCAAGCTGCTTTTTCCTGCAGTTCTGTATGACAGGTGCCATTGCTTGTTTTGTGAGAAACAATGGAATTCCCATACAGGAGCAAATAAAAGTACTCCAGCAGCTCAATATATTGTTCTTTTTATTAGTAAGAAGCATTCAGTGTTCCACAGGATGAAAGAAACTCCCTAGAGACAGATTTAGGAAGGGGGTTTCTGTAATATACAGGAAGAGATTGATCTCTGATAACAGATTGTTTAAAATTCAGCCTGCGGGTGTAAGACCTGGACTCTTTTCCAGATAGCTGGCAATAACTGCGAGTCTGATCACCCAATTCTTTCATGACTCCAGTTAAAGAACTGACTCAAATTACTTCTCTTGGACAAGAGTTGCATAGTTTAATTGCATACTTTTTAAAAAGTGCTTCCTTTGATTGGTTTCAAGTACTTCAATAGTTTGTTTCCTTGTTTTTTTGAGTTATGATGAAGGAAGAACAAAAGTTTGTTATCTAGTGGGTTTTTTTTTTTTCCTGTTGATTAATGTATGTAATTTTGTCTTACTCATATCCTTTCTAAATTAAAAAAATCATTCTTTTTGTGATAGTTGTAATGCTTTTCACATTTCAGTAATTTCTGTCACCCTCCACAATTCCTAGTGATCAGTCTGAAGCTTATTATTCCAAATGAAGCTCTATCATTTTGTTACCTTAAAGGAATTGTAGGATTATTATAGTATTATTTTGCTTCTCGTTCCTTGCAGATTCTAGTATTGTGGAGCATGGTTGCTTTAAGATGACAAAGTCTCATATGAGAGGATATTCTATACTTTCCATCCATATCCACCCCTGGTAAGCCAAAAGAAGAGTCTGCTGTTTAATGAAAACTATTTTCTCCTCCACCCACATCCTCTTTTCTTTTTCCTTTTTCTTTTTTTTTTTCTTCCCTACTGAGTTAATTCTGTTTTAGATAGATCGGGTACTGAATCCAAGTGGCCACAGAGTCTTAGTCATAGGCTTGTGCAACCAGGCTCGCAGTGCTGACAGTCAGTATGGTGACAGAGCCGCCCCTCCCACACTTACATCCAATGAAACTGTCTGTGAAACCAATTATTTGTGGTAGCTGACCTTATTTTAACCCTAGATGCACAATGATCAAAGGTTTTTACTGAACTCAAAACTAGCATTAATAATTGTTTAGTTAGTAAAATGCAGAGTAGCTTTAGAATGATTTCAATAACCCTATGTGAATGTTCATCACTTAGCTTGTTACCCAGCAAAAATTTCCTGTAGGAAATCAGAGTCATTTAGCTTCTTTCTGGAAGTTTTTGATATTTCTAAAGCCTGACATGTTTTTTCCAAGTAAGTTGACTGAGGAATATTTTCCATTTCCTTGAACTTTTCAAACACATTTGATAATCACAGCAGGGTTCCTTCAGGGAACCTTCAGGGATTACAAAGGTGACAGGATTTAACTTTAATTGTAAAGTAAGACATGATGCTAGGCTATTTCTCTCCTACCATTCTCCTGCAGTGCATTTTGCAAAAATATTGCTTTCCTTTTTTAGGATATTGGGAAGGACATTTAGGGTCAGTCATGCATAAATCACCATTTGGAAGCCAATTAAAAAATATATTGTCACTATGGAAGAATATAAGAACTTTTAGAGTGGAGGAATGTCAGCATATTTTGCTTTTAATGAATAAACATTGAGTAAAGGAGAAAAGTTCTCACTTTGCACTAATATTGGTTATAGAAAACCTCTTTTGGCCCTCACTTCTTTGAAAGTTATTTATGTGAAAGTTCTTTGTACAGTGTGGTGAGTGTGTATCTATTTTGGATCACTCCAGGCACTCTCGGGAGCATGAGATACCAATTCTTCATGCCTTCCACCGCAGCAGTGACGTTTACCTGGGGGATGCAGGTTAGGGAACAGCTGCACACCAGGTGCCAAGGGCTGGGAGCTGCGCTGGGACTGTGCAGTGTTTGCTGATCCTGGGGAAAGGCTGCAGCTTGGGAGTGAGCGCTTTCCCTAGGGAACCCGGTGAGTAGATCTGAAACTGTGGGAACGTGCTGGCTCAGTCACTTTCAGCAGTTCTGCTCTACAAGTGATACCTGTGGCATACTAGTATATCAGCAGCTTCCCAGCATTATTTGGAAGGAGCAAGCTGGTTAACAGCATATGCTGTTCCTGTCATCCCATAGTATCACCCACATGCTCAACAACAACAAAAAAAAAAAAAAAAAAAAAAAAAAAAAAAAAAAAAAACCTTTGTGTCAAAATGCAGGACTCAAGAATATAAATCGCACATATTAAACTGGTGCTTTTGTTCATTTTCTTACTGTCTTATCATAGATAAATTGCTTAGGAAACTTTTTTTTTCAAGTATTTTTAAAATCAATTGGTTTAAATACATATCTGTGTAATATCAAATTTGTCACATCAGCCAACAGATGCTTTTGTTTAGAGAAGCATGTGAACTGACAGCCATTTACTCAAGTGTTTAATCTCCTGGTCTACAATTGGCTAACAGTTTTAATATTTACTTTTAGGATTAATAGGGGAAATAATGACATTATTTGCATGCAGCTGTAAAGTTGTGTCAGAGTGGTTTTTAATCTGTTAGTTACTAGAATTTGTAAACTGCTTAAGCAAAAGCTGGTGCTATGAAAAGCCTTTTTATTAGTGAATGTTGAGTCTTTTCACTGTGTTATTAATTTTGGGGGTAGTGAAGGGCAATATTTTAATATTACTAATATCTGTAACTTAATTTTTATCTTTAACAAGTTTATCTCCTTTCTAAATGAGTGCATTGAAATGGTAGGTAAGAGCTAACCAAATTAAATTGACCCGTAATCTTTTTGTATCCAAATGTAAGTCATCTCAAAGGTAAAGATCTGTTTTGTTAATCTAAAAAAAATTATCATGATACAGAAATTAATGACCTGAGTCTGCAAATCACGTATTAACAGAACATAAAGCTTTTTTAAATAAGTGACCAAACGCATCTCACTTCAGTAAGACCATTACACTAGGTAGCAGTATTAAGTATTGTCAGGACTGTGACCCATGCTGTACTACATGCAAGATGTGTTACTGTACAGCTGTGCACTGTAATTGTAGAAACATTGTGGAGAGGAGACCAGCTGGCAGCTTGTGACACAGTGGGAAGGATGACCATGAAAGTGCTAGGAGTTGTGGAGCAGTAACTTAGGACGTCAAGGAGCGTCCAGTTTCCCTGCAAAGATTTTGCCAATTATTTTTTGGATAAAGTCACGAAATGTCCACAAAATTGCAGTTGATCCTAACTTGAGACTAGCAAACTCTCATTACTGAAAGTTGTTTCTGAATTACTCTTGTCCTGTTCTCATGCCGCATACATATTTGTGTACAAGCATAAAATAAGTTAATGCTCTGCAGGAACAGCTGTAGCACAACGCACAAGCTGGATGTTGAGATTTTGTTCCAGACGAGAAAACTGCCAAACATGAACAGTATATGAGACAGTGAGAACTGTGTATATGAGACACATCAGGACTTTTCAGGGATCTGGTAGCATGAACAAGAAAAAGTAATTATATATTCCTAAATTGCAAAGATTTAAAATATGACCATTTTCCATGATGTGTAGAAAGCTTTAAAAATAATTATAAATCTCACAATCATTACTGAATTGCAGTCATGCAATCTCATGTCATTGCACTGCAGTCATTCAATGCAACTAGACATGGAGAGCCAGGGATCCTGACAGCTACTTTCTTACTCTGTTGTGTCCAATAAACCTGTGTGCATTTGATTTAACTTGCCTGTCTGTCCTACCTCCCATCTTGTAACCCTGTTTTGTTACAGACATATAGTGGGACTTAGAGCACATAAATAATTTTGAAACCATTAGGAGAAAGACGTTAGGACTGAAGAATATTCTTCCTCAAATGGTTATAGGTTAAGTGCAGGGCAGATAAAGCATATATAGGAGTAATATTCTGGGAAAGAGAATTTTTGGAGGTTAAAAAAGCTTGATCAAATTTTCTTTGATTTTTTTTTTTCTGTTTTGTGTGGATTTTGCATATCTTTGTTTTAGTCAAAGGATAGTTTTATACTTATGTGAGAAAAGCCAGTCTTGTTCTTTTTCTGTGTGGAGTTGGGAAACCTCCAGAATCTCATGCAAGTAATTTTGTGAATTTTCCATCCCAGTTTCCCAGCTGCATCTGTTTGCATGCAGTTTTAGGCATGCTCTGAACAACACTGTTGCCTAAACAGGTAGGGAAGCAAGGGGAATCCCATATTCTGGTTCCCCTTTTAATTCATGAGATATATGGAAGCACCGTTCGTTGTAGCTCTGTCTGCAGACAGAGGCTACACACACTGCTACATTCCTGGGAATGCCAAAACATACCTCCCTATGGCCCTGAGCCTCCGTCCAGCCAGACCGTAGGAAGGTCTTGCCCAGACAACCTTGGAAGATTTCTGCATTCCCAATTGTGATCTTTGGCAGGAAATGGTTTTGCAAGGACTAAGGTTAGCTGGAGCCAGGCTGTACTTTTGATTCTGCAGATTAACAGTATTGTGATATTGTAATGTTTTTAAGTGGATATGGAGTGAAGGGAGAGAGAAGGGAAGTAAACTTTGAGGGAAGGTAAAGAAAGAACAGGAAAGAAAATGACTTGAAAGCAGGACACAGGATCAGTGTATCATCTCGGATGGGCTTTGGGTTGCTCACCCTTTTGCAGATCCAGCTGCTGCAGGCAGTGATAGAGCGAGCAGTGAGTAGGGAGACAAGGAGAAAACACGCGAGAGAAAGGGTGAGCTCGATGGGGGCAGCCTGCAATTCGAATCTGCTGAGTTGCATCAGTTTTGTAATATGTTACAAGATGACACTGAAAACTTCAGTTTTGGCTGAGTTTTCCCTATTTGTTTCTGCTGAACTTCAGCTTTATCTGGACATGCGCTACTAGCATGTCCAGAGGGTAGCAGCTTCTGGTAAGCAGCCTGCCTGAAAATTTACTGGAAACTTACACTTCATGAAGTCACGTGCTGGGAGAGCAATCCTGGGGGCCAGCTAGACTGCAGCAGCAACCGAAGAGCCCAGCGGCCTGTGGTTGACCCTGGGTGCAGGGAAAAACCGTGGAGGATGGAGCAGGAAAGCATCCGAAGTTGTGTGCCAGCTGCTGAGACCTAACCCAGAGGGATCAGTTATCAGGGTATGCTCTAAATCCAGCTCTTTGCTCAGATCTGCCGGGAGGTCTTTTCATCCAGAGACCTGCAATCTTTACTTCAGAAAGACAGCAGGAGTCACTTAAAAAGTAGGACAAGAGGTATTAGTGTTTCCCTGTTTTCACAACGTGTGTGAGTTAAAGTACCATCCAGGAAGGAGGAGATCAGTGTGTAATTTCTTCCTCTGCCAGAGAGGATTTCAATAGCTGTCGCTCCAGGCTGCTGCAGCCACTAGTGCCCCGGTGGGCAGTCAGCATCTGAATTGTGCTTATTTTACAGAGTACATATCAAATAATAAACAGGAAACAGTTTAGAAGTCTGACTGACAGTCAGGGGATATAAATCCTGTAGTCCTTGAGGTCAGTGTCTTCTAAGAGCGAAGCAAATAAATCTGTCTAAAAGCATAGTTTCAAAATTATTTGTGCTGATTGGCTAAACTATGTTAGACGCAAGTTAGCTGGAATTTGCATCAACCTCTTCTCACTGTAAAAGGGATTATTATTGATTTAGGTTTCCCTAGTTCCCTTCCTAAAGTACAAAGGGTTACATGTATTTCTGACTGCATAAATTGTTCTTATTTAGTATATGATGTTTTGACTGCATTGGCTCATTCTAAATATCCTTTTCAACTATTACAAAACACATCTATTTTCAGCTGCGTAGGTTTTACACCTCATTAAAAAAATGGAAAGAAAAACTTAAGTATATTTTCATAGCTAGTGGTAAAACAGAAGTGTCTGTGTCGACATATTTTGAAGGTGCTAGGCCTCAATTTCAGAGGAGCTGACCCCACTGCAACACTTGTCAGTATTTGCCACCTCTGAGATGCGTATACAAGAAAGCGTATACAAGCATGTAAGTATGCTTTAGGTAACCCAGGAGGAGGTCCTCTCCCATCCAAACATAAATACTTCTGAATCACATAGGTGCTTTTGAAATATCAGGTTTGAAAATTTTGTTCCAACTGTAATAAATAAGCAAATATCAGCAAATTAAATTATTTCATTGATCAGTTGCATAGGTCTTATCCACCTCACGAGTAGTGAGATAGCACCTCTTGTGCTAAACTGCTAAACCAGCAGTTTGGACTGTTTTTTGTTTGTTTTTTTGTTTTTCTTTTAATTATTCTCTTTCCGGCATGCATACACACACACATACACACGCACACACATGCACACACATACCCAAAAACAGAAAATGCAAAAGTACGGCTCGCAAAGGCTTTTCAGACAAGAGACTTTCACATTTTGGAATGAGAGAGAGAGAGGAATTACAGTATTAAAAATCTTTAAGTTGAGAAAAGTAGATTATGTATAGCAAACTCCCTGGTAAAGTTAAACACACGAAGGTCAGATGCCAGCGCTCTAATGTGAGGATATTGTAAATATGGGAGGTTTAGGCCTGAGATTTGCTGGGCTTCATGCAGTCCAATTTAATTCATAGAGTCTTTCCTCCATATAGTTTACATCTGATTATTTGATTATGAAAATGAACTCTCCCACGTAGAAGAGAATGCTTGCAATCTTGTTCTGATAAGATATATTTATACAGCACCACCAAATCACTTAAACATATAAGGGCCATGTGCTTTTCCTCATTTCTGATGACTAGCCCACTGTCCCTAAGGTTTGTCAGCATGTGCTGATAGGTCTTCTTCAGCATGGGTTCATTGCTATCCAGTGTTACTTTAGTGTAACTTTTTTGACTTTTTTTTGGAAATTTTGTGAATTTGTATTGCTCTAAATTGAACTTTTTTTAAAAAAAAACATTCCCATCTTAAAACCATGCTGACAGAGATCTTCACTTTTGATTTATTTTTTCATCAGGGAGGAAGGCAAAATCTAGTGAAACTTTGGAAAGGAGGCTAGAGCAAAGAGTGCTTACTTTTATATATAGCAAAATAACTCATAAAATTGAGTAGCTGAAAGATAAGTTAGTGTGCATAATTCATTTGCTATGGAGTACTTACTGGCAAGCCATTACAGCAAAGTTTAATTTATAAAGTTGAAGTAGTCTGTGGCTGCATTTGAAGGAGGGGAGGGGGAAATGATGGTAGAATAAATGAGATGAAAATACTGTTTTGACTTACTGCATGGTCTCCCCACTTTCATGTGTCAAATGCTGTAGTCTGACAGTCTTTTTCATTTATGCTTATAACTCAAATTCTGCCTTTACTTACAGTAATGTAAGTATTAACTTACTCTGTATTTATGGTTTCATAATATTATAAGTAGCAGGAAAAACTTCACCAGTTTCTAAAATACATTATATTGGAATCAGTCCTAGCCTGCACAGCCTTGGTCTGTAAGGCTGCTTTCTGGTAAATAGGAAATACCTTTTTTTTTTTTTTTTTAAATCATGGAATATAATGTCAAGAAAGGAAAGCAATCCAGGAGCAAAACAGCTTGAGTGTGTTCTGATGCTACTGGCAGCTGAGAAAATATAAACTTTACCAGTGCATTCCAGGATCACGGGAATTTTATAAATTTCAGGTCAGCTGGAATTATATAAAACATAACAGTGCAGTGTGTTTAAAGTTTTATGTTTATACAGAGGCTTCCACATGGAAAAATCATTAAATGCCTTCACAAATTGTCTCTTTACACAGCAGTTTTCATTCAGAAACGGAAGGCTTGAGTGGCTAGGTAAATAAATATATTTGAAAGGAGAAAAATAATTCTGAATTTGGATTTTTAACATTCATATGGTGTATCAGAAAAAAATGTCTAGAATTTTATCCTAAAATACTCAGATATGAAGAAACAGATTCAGTTATACTACAAAAGTAGCATTTTCAAATCAGAGTTACTGGTAGCAGTAGATATCCTGTCATCATGGGATTGTGGTGCTGAGTTCAGGATGGTCTTCTGGGCAGAGGAGAGGTGATGAAAAAGCCAGGAGGCAGCTGGGTGGTACAAAAACTCCAAATCACACAGCTTCTGCTCTGAGCTTCTCCATACAGGTACCTTATAAAAGCTTTTAGCTTTTATCAGTAAGTGTCCTAAATCATGACTTTGGCCTTTTACGTCCTAGTAAATCCTGAATTAAAGAAAAAAGGGGAGGAGAGGAGAGGAGGGGAGAGGAGGGAAAAGAAAAAAAAGAAAAAAAAACCCACTTCTGTCCAAATTTATATAGGCCCATGTTCCCTCTTGCTTTACCTCCATCTGCACAGACTTTTCTGCAGTCAAATATAAGGGAGGTAGTAACAATCCTTCCCAGCTGATCCATGTTACTTGATTTTCAGATACTAATTTTACTTCATATTCCCTTTAGTCACCAACAGATAGAATTTCTGTGTTTGCTTTGGTGTGTTTTTCATTCAGGAAGACATAATAATTCTAGAAAACCTTTTCCATTGTTAAAGCTTCAAATAATTTTACCTGGCATTTTTTCTGTGTGCACCTTTATTTATTTAACATATGGTACCTTTTAACAAATAAAGTCAGTTTTGGTTTTCCAAGAGCAAATAACTTGTGCTGGAATATTGTTGTAAGGAGTTCTTCAGCATGATGTTCAGGTGATTGTTAGTTGCCAGATATGACATTCAGAAATATAGTATAATGTAGAATAATTCCTGGCAGGAGGACCCTGCTCCATGCAGACTTCAGTCCCTACACAGCTTAGCACGATGCCTTTCCTTGATCATCACATTCATCTAAACATAATGCTCTTTCAGTGGAAGTGTACTGGAGACACCTAGTTTGAGAAGATTATTCTTATTTCCTTGGTATATAGAACTTTTGAGTCATCACCACTCCTTGTTTGAGCAGTATTAAAGGTAAGCATCTTAGTTGTAGCTATACACCCACACCAAAGTTTTTATATAAGATTCTAATTAGCATAAGAAAACCTGGTGCATATTTGTAGAACAGGTGCAAGTGATGTCTCATCTCTTCCTGAACAAAAGGTTAATACATTCCCACAAGTAATTTAATCTAAATCACCTAATCTTATTGCTAAAAATGATGTGATTGTAATTGATATAAGTGAAAGTTAAGAAGATTCAGATAAATGCACGGTAATTATTAGTTAATATTCAAAAAGGGGCAGGAAGTTTTTTTTTTTTTTAAAGAAAATTTACTAGTAGCAATTAATTTGCACACACTGCATTAATTTAAGACTTAATTATGCTGTAAAGTTTAAGCTGAAGTATGTATAGCACGTGCAGTGTAGGAGTATGATGTAACAAGAACCGTACCTCATGTTTTGACTTGTGGATTCAAAATCTAAGTGAATTTGATGTAAATGCAAATCCAGAGGATCTAAGTTTTATGACATGAAACTCTGTTGTGGAAAGGGAAAATAGCAACTTAGTAGAGTATGAATGGTATTGGTAGCCCTAGATATATTTTAAAAATTTTATTAACACAGTTAATTTTTTTTCAAGTATATATTTAATGATGTGATTAATTACTGTATTGAAAAGTACAGACACTGTGGTAAACATTTCTTAGTAAGTGGTCACCCTGAAAAGACAGAATGTGAAATGGTCATGGATAATAAAACGTGTGTGTGCACTCACACACACAGCAAAGGTAAAGAATTGCTTGGGAATTTAACCTTACCAAAGATTTTGCTTGTTGTGGAGGTCTCCTGTGTAGAGATTTTCCTGTCCTGTGAGAAGAGCTTAGCAGTTAAAGGCTCCTCAATCCAGCAGTGGATTGCTCCAGTCCACAAAGAGGACAGGATGACAAGGGGGACAGATACAAGTACAAATCTGCAGGCCAGCCTGGGAGTCCTGCAGGGTCCTCATGCACTTTGTGGTGGTGGCCCAGATATTTGTCTCAACAAGAGTGGGCTGGATAATTAAATGGGATTGGATTAAGTTGGCCAAGGGCTGCCAACCATCAGCACCCTGCTGCACTTTGTCATGAGCTAAGGAGGAAGGGAAGGGTGAAGCACTGGGTGGTTGGTTTTGCTGAGCTTCTAGTTACTGTGTGTTTGCTAAGAGGAGGCATTTATACTCTTTGTAAGCTTTTGTGAAAGACAGAAATTGCATCTCAAAATTTTCATAGAATTTTTTTTGTTTGATAGGTTTTTGTTGCATTTTGTTTTTTACTCTCCTTAGAAACAAATCATTCTGAAATTCTTTTGCAAAGGAAGATTTTAGTTAGACCTGATTTCACAGAATATTTCTACTTGGATAAGACTACAAATTCTAGCAGAAATTAATTCTATCGAGGTTTCTCTAGCTCTTTTTGCTACGCTCATTCAAAGACAGACTTAGGCATTTGTGAATGTGGGGAAAAAATATTGGTTGTTCGATCCTCTGAGATGTGTAAACTGGCATCTTTTTTCGAAAGTAAATGAAACTATGAAAAGATAATCCAGTCAGCCTTTGAGACCAGATGTAAAAATATGCTCAAGCTTATATTACTTTCTGTGCATAAATGCAATATGTGTGCAAATATATAGAAGCCTGCATAGATCCAAAAAAAGATTTAGCTGTGCTATAATTAATAAGCTTTTCTTACAGTAGGCAGAAGTTAGTTATGTTGGTGTATTTAATCTTCAAACTGTCTAGGCATTAATATCTCCTAAATATGATTTACATCCACAGAGAATCCATTAGGCAAGAAAGTGGAACAGCCTGCTTTGATCACTAATGTGAAGTAGTGATTACAGGGCAAAAGGCCAAGTGTGTAAGATGCATGCTGGAGATTTTAAAACCTGAAAGGAAGGCATTAGTTGTTGCAGTGTAATTTATAAAGATTTATTCTGAATCATAGTTTATTCTGAATAATAGTACAGAGAGTATGATTTTCCCTGTTTCTTGGGGTGATTTTCACTTCACAATAAGAAACAAATGTATTTAACTGTACTCTAGGAAAGCTCTTTGGCTGAGTATTGCTTAAAAGCTATTAAACTATGCATAATCCAGCAATTGAACTTATCTGCCAAGAAAAAGGAATACTTCAACTGTATGTGTTTAAAACTTAAGATGCTTTTCTGTGTTAATTTTAAGCAATGCTATGTAACTTTCTGTAATTAATTTTTGGTTTGGAGTTTTGGACATCTAGTTCTGGGGCTTATTAAAGCTTTCCTGTTTGTAGGCTGCCAGAGCAATGGGAGGATTCACTGCACGCCAGAAATCTTCTCAACAGTGTAAAACTGAATATATTATCGTTTTCTGCCATGTTTTCTTCTCAAGAATTAATGGCGAATGGGAATATGACTGTGCTCACCTTTCTAATGTTTTCTGTAGCAGGAAATAACTTGCATTTAACCAACATCCTTCAATTAAAACAAACAAGCAAAACCTCTTATCAATAGCAAACATATGAACAAACAAAATCCCCTTTTGCCTGCTTACATTGAACACTGGCTCTCAGAATGGATAAAGTGGATGAAGATGGAATTTCCATTTTCAAAAACTTTCAAAATTTGGCTGGACAAGACCAACATTTGAGCTACTTCTGATCAGGATGTTACACTAATGACACCCCGGCATCCCTTCTGGCCCTTTCTACGACTCAGCCCAAAGAAAACACCTTTTGGGTTTTTTTAGTGAGAAGTAGTGAGATGTTCTTCCTTGTTAGTTTCCCCTCTGTATTTTTGAGAAGTATGGAAATTAACACTTTTTTTTTTCCAGGTTTTTCTGCAGCATGCTCTTGCTGTAGCAAAAGTTAATAGTTCAGCAGGAATCTCCATTAAGTGGAAAAATTGTTAGGTATGTTAATGTTTTGAACTGTGAAAACAGGTAAAAATCCTTTAACATCTCTGCTTTAGAAGAGATTTCTTTCTCAAACACAGACAAAACCCTCTTTCGGAGCTTTCTTTAAAAATTCTCTAGGAAATATGTTCTGGGTTCCTCCAAAGGGAATCGTGGAAAGTCATGAACAGCACAGACTTAAAATTCAGAGAGAGGCTCTGTCAAGCTGCAGTTAGGATGCCCTTCAGACATACTGCAGAAGGTATCTGCTGCCCCCTTCAGGATTAGAGAAAATGTTAATTTTTAATCACTAATTAATAGCACCTCATTCCTTTGCATCTGTTTTCCGGGAGAGAAAGAGCCCTAAGAAGAACTATAGTGATTGTTAAGTAATTGTTAAGCAGTTATTACTGTTTGATATTAAGTGCAATAGTCAGAACTCAGAAAAAGGCCTTAGAACTAAGGCTGGGGACTAGAATATGGGCAACAGGGAAAGCAAATCAAGTTTCTGCAATGTGTTTATGAAGTTCTGGTTAAGTCCAACTCTGTGACTCAGGCCTTCATATGCAAAATAGAACTGACACTCTGTCTCACCCTTTGGCTTCATTTTGTTCCAGAAGAAGCTTTTGTAGGAAAGCCCAAAGCCAGATCTCTAAAATACTCCCTTGCCTAATCCCTATTTGGGGAATAATGCATCTAGATTTATATGCCTGAGTACACTTGTGTGTATAGGCACTGCATGTATGCTCAGTGTATGGAGCAAGAACTGCTCCCTAATCTCAGGTGAAATTAAGTACAGCTTTTAAAAAGAACAAAGAGCAACAGGTTGGTACAATGTAGATCCATCAGTAAACAGAATCGATGTTTCATTTCACACCTGCTAATAGTCTGCCATAGGTCTGTACTGCACAAAGAAGCATAAACAGCTTCTTTCTTCTCTTTAAAAAAAAAACAAAAAACAAAAAACAAAAAACAAACAAACCCTCTTCATTGCAGGTCTCTGCTACTTTGCATCTCTCAGTATGCTTTCTCCAGAAGCTCTCAAAATTCCTTGTATATGTATAAAGTCTTCATTTGTAAGATGTAGATATAACTCTTAAATGCACAAGCATATCATTTATGCCTCCATGCTGTTATTCTAGGTTTTCCCTCTACCCCATTTTAAGATAGTAGAACAAAGATTCTAATAGTCCTACTCTGTTATTCAAATATTTACGATTCCTCCAGGTCGCTACCAACTGACTTTCATGCAGTAACATTCTGGTTAATACTGCAAGTCCTACTGCTACTTGTAATGCAGAACTGAGATGTTAGATACTGACTACATGGAGGTATCCCTTACAGGATAAAGCTATCAGAACAAAGTTAGTATGTTATGTTTGGGATGTAACGTGGTATATTTTTCAGCTTGTGTTTAGAAGATAAAAATAGATTAAAAAATAATAAAACAGATTACTTTAAGCATTTACTCTTCCTACTGTGTGAAGGTAAAGAAATGACATTTATGGAAAATTACTTTGTACCAGCCTCCCATTAATGTAAAACAGCTGAGATGTTATGAGCAAAAATAAATATCAGGTTTTCATTCAGTGGTAGTGCTTTATTGTTTTCTTCACAATTTAAGCAAAATGATTACAGAAGATGAACAGAAATACAGATTTGATGGCATACTTCATTCCACAAACCTCAATACATAAAGGATCCCAAAGAATCAAACTTACATACTCTTAAGGGGAGAGAATGTATCTTTTTTTTTTTTTTTTTTTGACACTGAAATAGTAATATTCTACTTGGTGAATCTGAATTCTTGAATCTCCTAATTGCTCTCAGATGCCCCAAAACATGTATTTATTCTATTTTCTGTCCTGTCTGTACTCATTTTGCTGTTAACAGTAAAAAAAAAAAATTTTTTTTTTACACACCACAGATTAACAGCATGCGAAAGGAAAACTAGATATCATCCTTGAAGTCAAATCAAATCATTCATATGTGACAGAAGAATCCTCCTGTTCACCAGCATATTACAATCCATGAAATGTAGTGCAATACATCACTGAGGTATGTTGAGTTTTGCTTTTGTTAGGTTGTTTGTTTGTTTGTTTTCTCAAACCCTACAAGTTTGAGTTTATCATTCCCATTCCTTGGCACTCAATGATGTAAGCATCTTTACTAGGATCCTCCTCTTCTGATTTTGTTACAGTAAATTTGGCCTAAAATAAATAGGATTAAAAATATTTATCACTAAACATATAGTATACATGTAATATACACATTATATATATACATAAAAAAATGCACACAAATATTCAATATTTATTGTCTGATAATCTATTTATATTTTTTTGTGCATTTTGACAGATTTAACTGATTTCATTAAAAACATTTAAATGAAAGTGGTAAAGGAATCTAACCACCCTAAAATAATTTAACTATAAAATATTCACTTTCTACTAGTAAACTCCCGTATAAATATTGTAGCAATTATTTTATCACCACTTGTCCTGCATGAGGGAAAGTTCAGTCCACAAATACTGCTAAAAGGGACGTAAGTCTATATAAACTCATACTTCCTGGTATACAGATGACAACTGATTGGCAAAACTTCAAGTTTTGGACTCACCTCTGTTAGCTGCTCTGCAAAGTGTATAGCAGTTTGAGTATGAAGTGTAACTGGTCCACTTTTCACTCTGGACACGCCTTTTGCTAATGCCATAAAAATGATCAGCTAAAAGAATAAAGGTAATTATTTAATAACTGTACAGAACAAAAAAAAAAAAAAAAAGTGAACCAAAACCATGCAAAACCTCTGTAAATGAAAATATGGTTCTAAACTGTGAGGCTGTAGTGAGTAGTCCACAACTGATGTAGGTCCCTGCACTTCAGTGTTAAAATTTCACAAAAGTACTTGGTGCTGAGTATTAAGAATGATCCAAGATTCAAGAAGCTTGGGAACTACTACTCTAATACATATCACAGAACAGACACTACTTTTCCATACTCAGGTTTGTGTCTGAATTGCTGTATATGATAGTGTGTCTCTGTGTTATGTGTGTGTATGTGGGGTGTCTTTATTCTTAAATGTAGTTATATGTGGAAGTCAAACATGAACACCTACTGGATAATTTCTCTAATGGCCTCTCTTAGTCTAGTCTTTAGCACATGGGAAGGGAACTCTCTTCTTCCTCTGCTGTATGGCATGGCTTCAGAAATAGCAAGTGCATAGTAGGAGGGAAATTATTACAGTCTAATTTGGAAATCTTCTTCCCATTCTTCCACTGTTCAGTTTTGAATTCTTTACAAATAATACATATATCCATGTCCTTGCTATAGTTCTACTTCATCTAAACATATATAGGAGCCTTACTTGGTCTTGCAGAGAGTCATCCACAGCTCCACCATGTTTAAGATTTTTAAGCAGTATCTCTGCTGCTTCAATGCCAACTTTGTCAGAATTCTTTCCTAGCAGAGAAATAAATCCACAAGATTAAGATTTGTCCAGTTATTATTTGATAGTTAAAAAAAAATAAAGAAAATCAAGAAGTACAAACAACTTAAATCTTATTTTCACACTCTTGCCTCCAATGACCCCTTGAAAAAATAATGTATAGTTCATACTCCCTAAGCAGAGGCCTGCAGCCTTACATGCACTTAGAGAAACATTTTATTCAAACCAATTATAGCTAAAATCCCTTCTATACCTTTTAATCTAGGTATACAAATAAACTGAGAACTCCTTTCAACTCATTGACCTTAGCAATCCATTCAGATAAAGGGTGAGTTTAAGAACTCTGTAAATTTTGACTATGCAAAATAGCTTAGAAATCGATCAGAGTCTAAAATCCTATTAATCAAAATCAAGATCTGCTGATTTCCACTGTCCTTTATTACTGAATAACATCCAATTAAAATGAAACTTAAGGCATCAGACCTTCGGACAGATAATATTTGACATTCCTATTCATTAATAGTACATTAAGTCAAATCTGAAAGCAGTGTACTTCACACAACTCTTACCTCTCTTGCCAAGTGATGACCCAGCTAACAAACAACCCGTTGAAGTCTCTGCTACAATGCTAAAACATAAAAAGCAGAATCCATATTAAAAGTACAGAATTATTCATGCTACATCTTATTTATAAGAAGAGTAATCATGATTATTGTATTTTGTTTTTAAGTAGAGTATTTCAGTGTCATTATCCTCCTGCAAATTCCTCCATGCCAGGTCTCTCTACTCTCCCGCTCTGTTGCGGATCAAGAATTCAGTCAATGGCAGTGTTAGTGAGATAATATTAAGAAAGCCAAAAACATTGTCTTTTATGCTTTTCAAATTTGATTATTCAGATACTTATATTAAAAAAAAAAAGTTAAATACTTTTAACATGTAGTTAATACATATTTATAGGAGAACAGCTTCTCTTGTCTATATAATATTTATACAGGTTTCTGAACATGTTAGGGATTTTGAAATGTCCTAATATATATTCTTGCTTTAAAAAAAAAAAATCACTTTTTTTGACTACTAGTGTGTCTTGAGAAGATGTAGCTAATCAGTTAGCAACTTTACAAGACAGATATTAATAGGAAGTTTTGGTTCATCTTACATTATTCCACTTCCAGTCCCAACAGCTTGATCATCAGGTTCTCGAACTGATTGAATGTTAATGTAAAGATCCCTGATTTCTTTTCTGATGCATCTCACTGCTGCTGCTGCCATGTCTTTTGCCAGCTATCAAGGTGAGAGAGAGAGAAAAAAAAAAAAGTTATAATATCATAATAATACTTTTTCCCCGTAAGCCTAATTATTACCATAGGATTCTTTATAAAACTCTCTTAAAGAGAATTTCCTCAATGATGTTCAGGTAATACTAAATACTAAATAATAATATAGTGCTGACAATAGTTGCTGTAGTGAAATTATTGTGATGTACACAGAAGCTTTAATACTAATAGAATTTCAAGACTTTTTTCCCTATACCTGTGGAGAGAGATTTAATTTTAGTCTTAGCTTACTTCAAGATATTAGATTGTAAAAATTGATTAGGTACAGGATATATCATGTAAATTATAATGTATAAAATAACAATTTTAGATCACAGGCAGCTGAGGTCCAAATAAGTTTATCTCATGCTGGGGATCCAATAGGAGAAAAAGAAGATCATAGTCCATATCCATAGGTTTGGAGATTTTTAAGACCAAAACCAAAGATCTTCAAAAAAGGAACTATTTCTTCTCTCCCTTCCTCAAATGCTTCCTACCCTGTGTGTGTGTGAGAACAAGCCCTGAAGAGATCCAGCCACTCATTCTCTGTAAATACAGACAGGAAAGGAACAACAGAAAGCAGAGGTAAAAGGAAGCAAATTCATTTTTGTTTTGTATTTGCCTAATCTACATTTAATTTGTTTGTCTGATGACCTTAGAAATGGTTGAAGTCTGATTTAATCTGATATCTGTACATTGGTAGTGCACTGTAGTTTAACCATAAATCTATGGATGATTTCAGATTTAAGATAATTCTCGCCATATGAGTTATACTTGGATCAGATTTAAAGTGTCCCACAGTCTATGGTAAAATTTTCTCAAAAGTCATGTCAAGGGCATCATTCTCATTTTAGATGCTACCATAATGCTATGCAAATTTCAAGCTGTTTTATGGCCTGAAAATGGTCTCTTTAATAAGGCTACTTTGGTTTATATGCGAAAGTGTGCATAATACAGGAGCAACAGGGATATGTTACGCACATTACATACAATTCAAATATTTTTAATTTACACGGTAAAGTTGGATGTTTCCAGAGCTATCATCAGCACTCACTTTTATAGGCAGAGCTCCAGCAACAAATGCTCTTCCATATATCTTTGTCACAGTGCCACGTTCTGTTAGGTTTATTGGACTCAACTCTTTGACTGGTGACATCTGGACTGTAACTTCACCACCTCCTTGGGGATAGTAGCCCCTATTTAGAAATGATAATCAGACATAAGTAAATGTGAAGATTAGAAAGAGCAAGAAAGTAGCAAGAATGCTTCACACATTTTGTTACACATTTTATATTCTCAGGTACCATATATATATGAACTTTGCTGATCTGTGCCTTGGAAATATTTGTATCACAAATATGTTCTCTAACAGTATTAGCTCATAACACACATTTTATTAGCTGCCCAAAAATAGCTTAATAAATTTCTTCTTTTCTGAAGCTTTACAGTTTGTTATTTGTGTTGAGACATACCTAAACACAGACCCCTGAGGCAGGAAATAAGGGTCTTATATAGGTAGTGTCATAAAAAACATGTTGCTGCGAGTGTGATTAGTTTCCTCATGATTGGTATCCTATCCCCTATTACACACCAGCAGCCTCACTTTTCTTTTGCTTTTCTTCTGGGCTTCGAAAGAGCCCAAAATACTTCGTTGGGTGCCTGGACTCTCTACAAGTGCAGAAGGATACACATAACTGGCAACTCAGAATAAACTCTGTAATGGAGCTCGCTCAGCATGTGCTTCCCTCTGAGGAAATACCAAAACACAAGCTGGAGATGCAGCAATATAAAAAGACAGGAAAGAGCTATACCCCGTTCATCATGGGGTGATAAACACATGGAGAAGCAGATGAATTACTGTATTACAAGTTCATCCCTTGTCTTGATTCAGGACACCTTGTAATGTGCCTAGGCATTGGCTGCCTCGTGGTTCTACAACTCACCTCTTTTTTATGTCACAATTGAACGTGAAGTTGAACTTCTCAACAATTGGCTTGAAAACCTGAAACATAAGCACATACATAAACACCGGCTGAATGCAGTTAGTATTCTGGATTTACCATTTCCCACCATTCTATTCAGTCTTGAAAAAGAAAGAAAAACACACAAAGAGATGTTCAACATGAAAATTTCATGTACACGATAAAAATCTACATATATATGTAGCAATCCCATGCATACAGCTTATTTTAGGTTCTTTATATCTCATTCTTAATGGCACCAAAATTCCTGAAAATTTTACTGCATTTTAGGAACAAAGAATCTATTTTAAGTGACATTATCTTTAGTAATTAAAACCAACAGATAAGTTGTTGTTTCAGGCAATTCTGAGAGGCACTGGTTGCTCTCTAAATGTAATACATTAATAGTCTAATATTCCCATGCCAAACAGAATGCTGTTCACTTCAGTACTTTACCAAGTAAACATTTAATTTTGCAGTTTAAATTAGAAATAAAATTGCAGTAAGAGCAACAAAAGTACAATAGCTACAGTGTATACATATGCATGAAAGATGCATCAAGCCAAAGAAACTGTTCCCTACCATGAGTGTGTAGTCTATCTGAGGAGCCATCTCAGCATTAGTCCCACCTTTTAAATGAAGTTCTGATGGGGAAGCAGCAAACAGCACACAGGGCATTGCTACCTGCATCAGTAGGCACACGCTCCTAAAAATAATGACAATATCCTCAAATGTCATATAGCCATAACCCACATGGAAACATTAGGTATCGAACGCAAATGGTTAGATATGTAAGTATCTAACTTTGAACTTTATGTATTAAGTAAAATTACTACTCTTAAAAAATACCGATTTAAAACTCTTAAATGCTCTTAACAAGCCTAATACAGAAGATTTTTTTCTACAGTAATTGTGTCTTTAGAATTTTCTAAATTAATTCTAAATTAAGTAAATTTCTGATACACAATTTTATTGTTGAATCGTTGCATATTCCATAGGTAATAAAACCTTCCCCCCAAACTGATGTGCGATTACTAATCATTCTGTAATGTTGCCTTTTTGTGTCATGTTTAAGTAAAAGGCAGTAGCTGTTTGTTTATGCTACTGCAGCTTAGAAAAAAAAAAGTCTCTTGATTTCAAACTTTAGCTATGTCTAATGTAGCTTATGCTGCCAGGTGACTGCTCACACCATGCTTGGGGAGCTAAACCCATTCTACTCAGTCTTTCAACAGATTCAAAGACCAAAGCACCCAACCCAAGATACAGCACAGAAAAGCAGAGAGACGGAGAACAGTGGACAGACTGTGTCCCCAATTCTGAAAGATGAGTATCGCACCCCACCACCACATGCCCAAAAGAAACCTCAAAATCAATCCCATTACATCACTAATTCAATATTTTACTGAACATACTACCAACAAATGCAGCAGTCTATCTTTTGCCATGATTCAAAGGCAGGCAGGTGGGCAGCAGACGTACCCTGCTGTTTTGGTGTCCGCCACGTGGGTCCCACCTTTGATCTTCCCGGGAGTGAAGGTGATTTCCGTGGAGCCGATCTCTCCACCCTCCAGCTTCCCCTCACACAAATCCCGAATCATCTCCAGGCCCATCAAATGCTGAGGCCTTGAAGTCATTAAAGACACGTGCGAGTTGTAGTATTCTTGATACATTGAAAAGAATTACTACATGTTAACTAATACTTATTAAATACTATGATTGTCCCATTCAGGCCAAACAAGCCTCAGAAATTCAATCTTGCCCCAGCAGTATTTCTCTTAAAATTTCTTATGCAACCATTTTCTTTCTTATGCTATTTATAATACTATTTTTTAGTCTTTCTCCTAAGTTCATGGGCACCCAAGGACGAGCATATGTTTGTTTATCTGTTTCAGGGGACCTGGAAACGCTGGTGCACCCGGATCACGAGGGCCATGTCGCTGTTTCACTACGTTTCGATGAGGATGATGATGCTCTGCAAGGTAAAAATTCACCTAGGGGCCTCCAAATTTCTCCGCCTTAAGGACTACCAGTCTGATAGCGATATTCTTTGCTCTTTTTTTTTTTTTTCCCTTGCCGCCCATTTGCGTTACCTGAGGCCGGGCTGGCTGCGGCCGGCGCGGATCCTGCGCACGCGCAGCGGGAGCCCGCGCAGGCAGCTCAGCGCCGTGGAGACGCGCAGGATCTGCCCGCCCTGCGGGGAGAAAGAGCCGCTCAGACGGCGCCGCCCGCGCGGTCCCGCCGCCCGGCCCGCTCCCGCGCTCACCCCCTCCATGATGCCGCCGTCTATGTCCACCCGGTCCCCGTCCATGGCAGGCGGCGGGACAAGGCGTCTCTCGCGCGGAGCAGGAGGGCCGCACCGGCCTCTGCAGAGGGAGAGGGCGCAGCGGAGCAGCGCTCCCTACTGCCGCGGCGCTGGCGAAGGCGCCG
>VZSV01000052.1:562645-574625 GCA_013398735.1 Nothocercus julius | reverse complement strand
ATTATTCCATTCTCTGATCTTTAGGTTCTTCCTAGGTATAATGGGAAAGGTGAAGTATTTAAAGCACAGATAATGAATGTGAGTTGGTCAGCTGATCATCGCGTTATTGATGGAGCTACAATGGCCCGGTTTTCTAACTTGTGGAAATCTTATTTGGAGAACCCTGCCTCAATGCTGCTAGACCTTAAATAAAGGAAATTATGGCTAGAATATGCCTTTAAACTTCATGAATTAGACTGAATAAAAGCAGGCAGTGCTAGCCTGTTGCTACTCACATTATATAATTATTTTATGTGGTTAAAAGTTCTCAGTAACTGATACCAGTCTATGAATTAATTGTTACATTCTTTTAAATTAAATTACTAATGCTGTAATTTCTTCTACAGCAGTCTGTCAAGCTTGATAGGTCATGGTGTGATTCCTGAATATGGTGTGATTCCTGAATATGGTGATGGAAAGTCTTTATTTTGACTTTTATAATATGTACGGATGTTAGGCGGATGCAATTGAATGACAGTGATCTACATGTCTGCAGTATTTTAGGTTGATTAACCTGTTTCAAAGGGAAAAACTCAGAGTTTTTCCTCATTGTACGCACACATTTATTTTAACAAAGACTGAAATTTATATCCAAGTTCCTGAAGAAGTTATGCAAAAATCATGTACAAATAAAATGCCTTATATGCGTATGTTTTAAGATGTCCGGAGAGCTTTTTGTTGTTTAACCGAATTAATCTCTTCTTTCATGTCTTTCTCTAGTCCACTTTTTCCTGGAGATGACTTGCACAGGTACTTTTTATCATGTGATAAACGGAAATAGCATATTTACTCAAATGTTACTCGGAACATTCACTGACAACCATCAAGACCTTATAAATACTCTAGAATATCCTATATTTTTATAAGCTGAAAGTAGTTGAGGTCTTTAAATACTTTCCAGTTATTTTTGTTTCTTATAGAAAGCAGCTGTCTGTATAAAACAACAGCTACAAATAAGGATGACTGCGTTTCTTATTCCATCATTAGGTAAGCATGACAGTAGACAGAATGTGTTCTAAAAGTCCAGATCACCTCGTATTATTGATGTTTGGATATTAGAATTTGACAGATTAATACAACAAAGAATATCAGCAAAAATCCGAGATGAGGACTTTATAAACTGAGATATAAAGCAGATAGCAGGTTTCAAGCCTTCAGAACAGATATCAGTTATGGTACTTTAAGTTAAACAGATGATGAAGACTGCAGTGTTTTTTTAAAAGGAGATACAAAGAAAGCTGTTGGTTATAAATACCTTCTAGAAATATAACTTACAAACAGACTTAGAAGGTTGTATGACCTGAATAGTTCATTTGGACGCCTTTTCTCCTTTCTTTGAGTGTATCAAAATCTGTCTCTACAGTAGCATGCTCCAGAGTTGTAGACCGAAGTACAGTAGTCTATTGCTGTGAAGATGCAAGACATAGTCAGCTGGAGATAGAATCTCTTCTGTCCTTGATGCTGAGACTGGGCAGGAGGAAAGCTGGTAGTATAAAGGGAGAGCATACATGTAAGCTGCTATTTATATTTCTATTGTGATATAAAAGGCTTTTATTTAAATCATTTCTTGCGAAGTTTGATGAATATGTTGTGCTTATCACTAATTCTTATCAGAATTTTTATTACTAATAAAAGAGTTCTAGCATCACAAGGAGTTGTAGAAATAGTCTTTCTATTTGAATTTCATGCAGGTAATTCTGTACAGATGACTCAGTCTTCCATTTTTTTCTTTTCTTAAAGAGCCTACTGCACTTGAGACTGCCAAAAGAACAAAGCCTAATAGCTACTCTCCTACAATTATGATGTTGTGGTAAGGGCTTAGTGTATTTTTTTAACTTTACAACCATGGAGAAAAAAAACATGAATCATAAATATATAATAGAAAGCAATAAAGTGATTTTAAAATATTACAGAAGAGTTTTTTTTAATGATCAGAAAGAGCTTGAAACTTGCACTGTATCTCAAAACTCCAAAAAAAAAAAAAAAATTTTAGCTCTGATTCTCTGTCTCTTTCAAGGAGGAATAAATGAAGTAGTTTTTTTTTATTATTATTATTTTTCAGATTAAGAAAAGCATTATTTAAAAAACACTCTGGGGTTGAACCAAAATCAAAAGGAGAAATAACTATACCATGAAGTAGTCTCTTTAAATGTATATTGGTGTTCAGATAGTTAATAATGACCTGGAGAGCTCTTTCTACTTTCCATTGTAAAGTTCTATGTAATAATGCTAGAATCTAAGGCAGTACGTATCTAAAATAGTAAGGTAAAAACTGACTGAAAACTATTTCTACTAAAAGAAATTAGTTTAATTCATCATTTATATGATGAATGAAATTTTTAATTTCAACATAATATTTTACACACTTAAGTGTATTCTTGGTTAGAATGATCCCGTTTTATGTTTTCTACCTCAAACTGTGATCTATGTTTATTGCTATGTCCCTGTTTTCATTGCAGTGAAGGAAAAGATTCTAAGCACCAGAAATTGTAACAGTTAAAAGGTATTAGTCTAAATGTTCTATTGAGTCACTTAGAATAAACCACCGTTAAATATTTAACAGAGCTGGTTTTTTTGCCATTTTATCTTCTTCAGTGGCTCTGAAAGAAAACTAATGTAACACATTTTATAATTGGGAGTATGAAAAGGAGTAATAACCTCTCTGAACATCTGATGAAGTTTAGTTTTCAATATGGAATTTGAAAATTTGCACTAAAATTCTTCATGATTCTAAAGGCAAAAGAATTGAATAAAATGCTAATAAAATATTTTTCTAGCTTAATCTAATTAATCTATGTTGTTGTTTAATAGAAAATTTTATAATACTAACTTTTTATTTTTGTGAAGCTCAGTTATCTTGCAGAGGAATGCTAGAAGTGTAAAACAATTATCATTTTGGATTCAAAACTAGCTTGTTTAATTTTCTTTACTGAGTATAGCAAGTATTCCATTGTTCTTTTTGTACACAATTAGTAACTTTTGTAAGTCCCACAAACAATTTATGGAGCTCCAGTCATGTTCAGTAAACTGTGAACATGTTCAAAGTTGTAAAAGTTCAGGGGGCTTTGATGAAGTGCCTCATGTGATACCTTCTATTCTCAGCATGGTTAAAATTAGAACTAGGCTGATGTTACGTTGGCGTCTGAGTGCGAGTTCAAAATGATTTTAGTAGTACAGACAAGATTCATAACTTACCTCTGCACTTGCCCAGAAAGCACTGAACTATGGAAAATGTTTGAAAACCCCAAATAATTTAGGTAAGTTGTTCTTAAACACTTTTGGATGATTGGTGGGGAAGTTTTGGAGAGATCTAGTTACATGAGAGTAAGGTTGCAGTTGTTTGCCAGTTACGCTTGGAAAGTTGTTTCAAATTGTTGGCATGGTTATTATGGTTTATTTTGTTGTTTTCATGACAAATCATGACATAAAAGAACAAGAAACTTTTGGTGATAGTCCTGTCATTATATAATTAAGACTCCTTGGAAAGAGCAGCCTGTGTGTCGGGCCTCTGCTATTTAAGCAGGGTTTATTAAATAAGTAGCATTTCATTGCAAGAGAGAGTTGCCAAGTGTAAGCTAAATTAAAAAGAAAAGGTGGCTGTTTTGACTGTATAGTCCAATATTGTCTTTTGTGATACAGTTATCAGAAATATCTTTTTAGAGATTGACATGTCATTGTCTCTCTTCTATAAAATATATATATATATATTTTTTTTTTTTTTTCCTGCCTTTAAAGGCTTATGTTTAGGAAATGTCTGTAAACAATGAGAAAAGATAGATCAGGTAGATGAGTTGATCTCTGTAGAAGGTTACTCTGGAATAATGAGCAAATCGAAATTGCAACCCCTAATCAGAGCAGAAAGCTTCACACAGTGCTTCAGTCATTACTGCTGCATATTGGGATGAAGAATGGGAAGGGAGGAGTGCTGAAGGAAAAATTAATCCTTCAGATAACAGCATGTAAATGTGATTGCATTTATGTAAGGGAAGGAAAGAGGATGTGATCATTCTTTACAGGAAAAAAAATGAATCCCTTTTTAGGAATGTAAATGCCAGAGTGCATTGTGCCACACTGTGGATGCCATTTGTGTCACCTGTCAAATCCTGCTACTTTCTCTTAACAAACAGAACAGTTAAGAACCATTGATATCAAAGTATTGGGCTAGATACTTCTCTAGTTAAGCACTGTAATTTAATTTTATACTATCTTTATAACAGTAAACAATCCTTACAATTCAGATTTCTTAATATTTGCTTATTTTTTTTTAATTAAGTGATTCAAGATAATCCGACTTTGCAAGTAACCACCTTAGTAGGAGAAGTGATAAACATAGAGTGCTTACCAGTTTGAACAGAATTGTACATCAAGCTATCTGAATGCCTTGTTTGCTTATCCATGGCCCTTGAAAGTTTAATAGTATATATATGGTGGAAAAAATGCCCTAAAAGACGGACTTCTATGAAGAAAATTAGTACAACTAAAATATGCTAACTTATTTCCAGTGTAAACTGAAGGTTTTATTTCCTTTTGCTTTCTAATTTATTTTATGCTGTTGTTCATATTATTACCTAAACATCTTTGGATGATACTAATAAGTTGGTTTAGTGACCTTCCGTGATGATAAATTCCCTAATTGTTTGATCATTTTATGGAAAAATGACTTTTAAATCTAATTAAACACCATTATTTTATTATGAGAAAATTTAACTAGATGCAGTTATCTGTTTTGTAAAGGGAAAGCGGTTGGTGAAATTCTGTCAGCTCTGTACATTAGCTATATTTAATAATATAATCAAGTAGGAATGTAATCAAGAAGGAGTGGCAGCTATTTAATTTTCATATCACTGTTCCCATCTGGTACCTGATACATGCACCTCTACATTGGTCCTGAAGCTCACAATCAGACCCTGTGGCTGAATGAGAACATGTAAGAATCATGACTGAAACTGCTGTTCGTGTTGGATCATTCTCTGCTGTGAAGACACTTTGGGAAGTGAGAATACAGAAAATAAATGATGAATTACGTAAAGAAAAAGAATTCAGAGAGAGGTCTGCAGGAAGGTAGGTAAACTGGAAATCCTTAGTATGTGAAAAACTCTGTTACATTACAGAAGCATATAGCTGACATTTTCAAAATCCTGGAGAATCTAATTTGTAATCCTTATGCCAGCAGAATTCCTACTGTTGAGAAGCTATGTTCAGATCAAACAAAAAATTGTGTTATGTCATAAAAGAGGAAAAAAAAAAAAAAAAACCTAAATCTACTAGGGTATATACTAAGGAATAGTAACTTGTCTTAATGCAGCTACAATAACTTTAATAAAGAAATCATAAGTTTTTATAGTCTGCAAATTGCAAGTGATTATTTGAAATACTCTCCACTGAATGTTCAATGTATTCACTGATGAACCTGGTTAAAAAAGATATATTGTCAAATTTCTCTCTAGTGTAAGGACCCTAACTAGTGGAGATTGAATTTTTTTTTGTTGTTGTTTTTTGTTTTTCTCTCAGTGGAGACCTTACTGGGTCTTCTTTTTGGTCAGGTATTTTGTGAAATGTGAAGAACAATTATGCTCAGCTGAAAAATATTAGAATTCCTTTGAACTACTTCAACCAAATGCTGTTTTATGTCCTGTCCTTCCTTCAGTTAGTATATCTAGCACACAGATAAGTAAGTGCTTGTTTGACATCAGTGAAGGCTATCGTTTCTTTGTTGTTCTAGAAAGTAATGGATGGTAATTATTGACTGTATTCATAGTTGCTCCACTGACGAATCTTCTTTCCTTTGTAGACTAATGCTTGTCTGGGAAGAGAGAGCCACTTTAGCAAAGCTTAAAGAAAAAGTTATTAATGAAGATGGGAGAGCAGTTTTAAGGATAGAAGAAGAAGAATGGAAGGTAATGGTAATGGGAAGGAATGTTGCTTAGGTTGAAAAACTGATGCATTAAAAATATAATATATATATTTTTATAATCACAGTTACACTGTTTTTAGTCTGTAACTTGCTCACAGTACAACTGAGAGATGCACTGTGGCTGTATTGTTGCTGTGACAGTGTAAAAGCAAGCTCATCTTTATTCTCAAATATTAAATATTGCTCTACAAATATATAGCCCAAAAGGCTTTTCTTTGTTAGAACTTAATTACATTTTAAAGTATGAGTTTAAGTAAATATTAATTTAATTAATGCAACAGAACTACTGGACTATTTCAGCGTGAAAAACCTCTGTGGTAAGATGCATGAAAAGATATCTTAGTGTTATTTTCTCTTTCCAAAAAGGGAAAATTAACCAGTAGATTCCCAGAATACTATTATTATTGTTTCTGATGCATAGGGGAGAATGGGTGACTGTTGATTCAGCAAGAGAGAGGAATCTAAAATTTCTTCTAAGCTACAGACCTGGTAGCTTCACTAACACGGAAATGCAGAGGCCAGGACCTATGCGGTGAAGAGAATTAGATCAGACTGAGGCCAGTGAAAGAGTGATAGCCCCATCCTGCAATTCTCTTGTGACCCTAGGCCAGGGTATCTGTTCAGTATTAAGAACTTATTCCATACAAACACTGTAGTTTTTCCATCCTTCTGCTCTCAAATGCTCATTGTTTTCCTTAACAGAATGGAAATATTATTTAGGGCTATTTAAGGTTTTGTATTAAAAAAAAAAAAAAAGGTGGGGAAGAAGGCTGAGGCTTTTCAAATTATGACAGTATTGCAGATATCTAAATCCTGGAAGCAAAAAGTGATCTGCTTAAATGTGTGGTGAGAATGACCCACAGCGATGGAGTACTTTTTAGAATGTTGCAGTATAGCTTGAGAAGAAGTAAAGATTTTTTTTAATTTTTTTTAGCACAATATTAAGTGTTCATGTTTAAAAGAAAATCCTACTTAAAGCCTGTTCATATTATATGCTAAGACAAATTTCTTCTGATTCATGTTTCTTGTCTTAGACACTACCTTCATGCTTACTGAAACTAATCCATCTCCAAGAATGGCAACTCCACAGAAATAGTTTACAGAAAATACCTCAGTTCATTGGAAGATTTCACAATCTTGTTGTTCTAGACCTCTCACGGAATTCAATCGAAAGTATACCTAAAGAAATTGGTGAGCTGTGCTTTCTTTTATTTCAAACTGCTTTTCTAAGAAAATCAAGTTTATGCACACATGACATTTTTGTGCACCTTTTCTCTCTAACCATCCTACTCGGAAGTTAAAAAACAGATGATGCAAATTTGATAGTGAGGTAGCTATCTCAGAGCCATTGCATTCCTAAAAATATGAAACCACAGATGGCCAGATGGAGGAGACCCGTGAGAAGAAAGCTTGTAAACACATCAGATGCTAGACAGGAGAGAACCGTTTTAAGAAAATGATACTGAAACATCTTCTGAGCTCACAGTGTGAGTTGTCTGTACGTGTAACTCTTCCTGTAGTATTCAGGTGGAGTGTCATTCAGTATGAAAAAGTCCCCAAGATCTACCACCAATGTCAGTGTGTTTCTTCAGTGAGCACCTGTATAATGGACACCAAGATAACACAAAACAATTGATCTTTTATTTCAGACATAATAAATATTCAGGTTCATTCTTTCTGATTTGTGCTCCCTGCAGGCCAGCTGACTAGCCTTCAAGAGCTGCTTCTCAGTTACAATAGAATTAAGTCTGTTCCTAAGGAAATAAGTAACTGCATCAGTCTGGAAAGATTGGAACTGGCTGTTAACAGGAATATCTGTGATCTTCCTCCGCAGGTTTGGGAAAGATAGGGTTGTTTTTAAATATGTATTTTGAATTTATCCAAAAAGGATTTGTATTAAAAGCTGTACTCCATGTTTGCAGATTTACTTTAATTCCCTAATTTCACAACTGTTCTACATAAGCACATATATGACCAGTATTTACATGAATAAACAAACTGAAGCCACATGACAAGGACATACATATACCTCTATATTTAGAGGAGCCAATCTATATTTTGACTAGATAAATGGCTTGGTAGAGCATATCAAGGAGAGTGATATGCTTGCTCATTTGTTGAGGCTGAAGGTCTTGGGTGATTTACCCCAGTGAGGATCTGACCCTTTAGCACAAAAAAGTCCTCTTTAAAGTTGAGAATACAAACTCATTCTGTTATCAGTTATAGGTGTCTACCAGGGCAGCTAGTTATGGAAAAAGTTTGTGTAGCTAAATGCAGAAAAAGTTGATCTAGCTCTTTTCTGAGAAGATTTCTGAAAAGATGTAGAAAACAAGAAAGAATTAAAAACCCTTGCTCACCTGCTATTGAACTTTAATTTGGTCTGACCTTGATGTGAAGGAGATCTGAATGTTAGATACAGAGAGGCCAAATAAATAAAGCCATTTACTCATCTCATTTTATTTTAAAAACACTGGTAATAATGGTTGATAGCACTCAGTGACCCACAAAGGTGAGTCTAAGCAGTAAAACCCAACAACAAATCTCCAAACAAAAATTACATGCTATGAATCCGAATCCACTATTCACTAAATCCATGTGGATACATTTTAGAGGATATAATGTAGAGCAATACCTTTGAAAAGGGCAGCAAATACTTGCCTCTGTCCTAGTGAAGATTGTGGTGATGTGAATACCTGAGCTATCTAGTTTAAATTCAGCCTCAATTATATGTACTTGAGTGATCTTCAGTGTTTAGATGGTTGGACCAGATTTGCAATAAAGCACCATTGCATCACTTCAACAGTATAAGCACGATTCACCAAAGATTGAAGTGTTGCAGTACTGAATCATGTGATCTTAATTTTTAGAATGTCTTTTTGTAATCATAACACTAAAAGCATCTAGATTCACTCCAAAAGTTCATAGTCCATGCAATTTGATCCACAACAAAACTAAATGCTTGATTTGTGAAGAATTACTGAAACAGAAGGAAACACTGAGGAATTTTTTAAAATTCCTTTTCTTCTCAAGATTTGGGGTGTACCTACATTGTAGTCATGAATTTCAGCTTCTCATCAGTTAGTGAACTCATGACCAGGCAGGAGATAAAGTTGTTCAGTCCGAGCAATTTGAAACCTGTTTTACCAGGTGAGTATTGTTATTGTTAGGTAACATCAGCAAATACAACTCAGGACCCATTCAGTTACAATCTCCAGAAGGCTTTTTGTTTGTTTTTAATACTTTTAAATTGTGTCTTTCAGTCAACGTGGTTAAATCACAGCAGTAATGGAACACTTACACAAACCTACATTAAATCTTCTTCTCTTTTCAGCTCAGTGATTTAAAGAAACTTTCACATGTAGACCTGTGCATGAATCAGTTTACTACCATCCCCTCAGCTCTTCTAAATATGCCATGTCTAGAGTGGTTAGATATGGGGGGAAATAAACTCCAGGAGCTTCCTGACACAGTTGACAGGTAAGAAAAACTCAGCCTTAATGTGGTATTTCTGGTAAGATGGAAAGATCTATTCAATACATAAGTGACCAATTCACTATTGGTATTCAAGTTAAATGATTTTGTTATAGAAATTTTAAGCGAGTAAATTACATAATTATCTGGGGTATGTTTTTTTCCTGAAATGTCAGTATTCTTTTTGAGACTGTTACATGACTGTTAAAATTAATCTGTTACTCTCTGTTAATGATTGGTGAGATTAATTTTCTAAATCTATATTGATTGTGGAAATACCCATTACAGAATGGAAAATCTCCATACTTTATGGCTTCAAAGGAATGAGATAAACTCTTTGCCAGAAACCATTGGTAATATGAAAAAACTGAGTACACTAGTTCTCAGCAGCAACAGACTTAAGGATATTCCTGCTTGTATGAAGCATATGACAAATCTGAGGTAAGAAAAAAACAACAAAAACCCAAATAAAAGAAGCTAAGTTTTGAAGTCTCACTTGAGTTGTAATGTCACAGAGTGGTATCTAAGGAAGTGGAGATAGAAAAGGTGGTACAGATGGTGGTACAGCTCTATACAAGTCAGCAGTTTCACAAATTCACAACAGTTGAGGATTTGGTCAGTAAATCTTTGTGTAGCACACAAACCCATCTAAAGAAATAAACTGTGATCAGTATAGTACCAAAGGTAAAAAAGAGCCTGTTTCATGTTTTCTCATCTCTGAAAGGTCTAAGTTTCCACTTCTAATAGGCTATTTAATACTTACTGTAAACCAAGAGCCTGGAGCAGTAATACATGAAGAGCATAAAACTGATGAAAAGTAGAATTTAGGAAAATTCTTGGAAAAAAAAATAGAAAAAGAAAAAAAAAAGGCACAAAAAGCCAAGCAGCTATTAATTCATATTAAGCAAAATGAAGTAGCTATTAGGGTATGAATTATATAATCCTATACTGGATTAGAGAAAAAAAGTTAACTGATAGAAGTATCTGTAGTGATGAGATTATTTTGTGTACTCTAACAGGACTAAGTTCTGCATATTTGTATTTTCCTTTGAAGCAGAGAATGAGCACTAGTCCAAACACGTCTAATTAAGAAAAGGCAAGCACTTCCCTAATTCAGACCATTTTGGAAGGGATTTCAGGCCAAATAACATCCCTTCTAACAACCACACACAGGCTCCCCCAGCTCTAATACCTAGGCTGTGGGAAGAGACCAAGTTAGACATTTTGTGGCTACAGTTTCAAATGTCTCAGTGTAACTGTTCTGAAATTTAGTGCAGGTAGGGGTTTGTTTTCCTGAAGTAGGGTCATGTCCCTGAAGCTCATCTGGAAAAGTAGAAAAGTGGCAAAAACATTACTGTGGACCCTTTGTGGCAGAGAGCATGAGGGGTGCAGCCAGGCTCCAGTATGTGTAGAATAGTGGAAGGAGAAGGTCTGAAGGCAGAGGCAGACAGGACTGGTTCCTGCCTCGCAGACATAGGCACACACAAGCATTTGCATTCTGGGTCTGAACCACTCAGCTTGTGAAAGCTCAGCAAGGCTGGCACAGGGGTGAGAACTTAGAGAAGAATTTGAGGCCTGCAATGTTTTTCCCCACACCTCCCTTACTATTATTTGAAGAAATCTTAGTTTACTTAACAGTACTAATATACTGGTGTTTCTAAAAAGAACAAAATAGCTAAGATTGCATCACAAAAACTACCATTAAAATTAAAGTTGTTTTACTCAAAATGCTATTTAATAAATCTTAATTCAATTTCAAAAGTGGACAAAATGCATAAGTGCAAGACTAACATTATCTGATCAACTATCAGATTTGTCAACTTCAGAGATAACCCCCTGGAGCTGGAAGTAACACTTCCTCCATGCGAGGACACAGAAGAGGAGAAGGAACGGGAAATGTTTGGTGTTGAATTCATGCACTTGTACATCCAGGAGTCACTCAAGAAAGCAGGTATGATCTTTTTATTGATTCTAAACCCTCTAGAGTACAGTGAGAAAGGGAAGTATAAAGTGGATACATACTAAAAATGAAACATGAAGAATCTTTTTAATAAATACATTTTCCTAAAGTTTTCTTCCTTAGCAGATTGCCCTATGGTCATGATCTTATGAAATAAGTATCTAGGCACATTTAAATAATCTAAACACAGCTTTCCTGAATTTCAACATGAAAGCACATTAAGTTTTTTTTACCTTCTTATTTTTTTAATCCCTTTGTTTTTCAGAAAATCTGGAAAGTTGCACTTCTGATCCTTCTCCTACCATTAAGGCTAAGGAATAATGAATGTGATTTGGAAGAAAATGTCAAATATACTTTTTCCTAACAAAGGTTCTACAACACTTGAAATGTGTTTTAAGTGATTCTAAGTGATTTTATTTTCCCATTGATGTGAATGGGTTTGCATAGTTTCAATTCCCAGCAAAACTGGGAAATAAAACCTTTTGCTGGGTTCAGCAAAGACTTGTTCAGGTTTTCTGTAAGCACAGAATGTGGGAGTAGGTTTTTCATAATCTAGTAAATCTTGCAGTTTGTTTTCTACCAATTCCAAATCTAAT
>VZSV01000052.1:549435-562080 GCA_013398735.1 Nothocercus julius | reverse complement strand
CCTTGCAGAGTGTCAGAACCATCCTCTGTTTTACTGTATGTTTGGTCATGTTCTTCTGTGTTGTTAGTTTGATCTCCTCTCTCTTCTTCGTTCATAGAGGATTTGGTTATGCCTTCTCGCATGCCACAAGTGGCCCAACTACTCATTCTTTGATAATAATGAAATTCCACTGGACCAAGTCCTACTGATTTAAAGAACTCTCTGCCTACATAATGTGTCCAGTCACACCTGTGATGGCAACACAGTGCAATAACAATTCCAGCTACAGTTTTAGGGTTTTCTAATGTGTTCTCTTCATTCCTTTCATTATCAGGACAACTGTTACAAGCCACCGCTGTCTTATCATTCTTAAAGCGTTTTAGTACAGGCTCTTCATTTTCTCCATCACTGCTAGTTGTATAACTTTCCACCAAACACCTCAAAGCAAGATCTGAGGGGAAAAAAAAAAAAATGAAAAAAAAGTCTAGTGATGAATACTGTGTCATTATTTATACAGGTTGTATAATGGTTTGGAACATCCCTGCCACAAAGAAGAAAAAAATACATATACACAGATGTATTTCATACCTGTGGCAGCACCACACAAATGCTTCCCAATTCCTACCACGGGTATTTTTTTTTTCTCCAAAATAGGTACCTTATCTGAAACAAGCAAGCAAGCAAAGAAGCCCAGAACTTTTATTCATATCCAAGCAAAAAAATTGTAAATATTCTGTTCAAAAGAAACAGAAACATACTATTAAAACCCTCTTCTTCCCTCCCCCCAAAAACCCACTGAGAATTATCTTCAAAAACAGTTAGATTTATGCATACTACACAGAAATGGACCTTTGACTCTGGTATTCAAAATCCATAATTAAGCCTGTACCTCAGAATTACACAAGCCAAGAACAAACTTACTTAAACATAAGTGCTGAATATCAACTTGAAGCCTTTCAAAGATGGAATTTCTTCTCTTATGTTTTCCATCCACCTGCATAAACAGAGCTATGATTAAGTAGCACTGGTCACTTAAAAAAAAAATCATCTTGGCTGCTGTTATCAATACTTGCTTTTGTCCCTTTCAAATGCATATTTGGATGTCTACAATATTAGACACTAAGTTTTTTTTTTTTCCCCCTAATGAACTTACTTTAGCAAAGAATAGCACTCTTAATGTTTCAGAGGCTTTGACAAAGGTAGATCATCTGTTCTTTTTGAAGATAAAAATGAAATGCTCTTATCTTCAGTATAAACAGTTGAAAAAATATATTCTGCTGAAATTTTCTGAAATTCTGAAAAATTGTGTGTGTGACAGTCTTTGGACTTACCTTGAATCTTGTGGTTGCTCTTTCCACAAGTAAAAAATGAACATTTTCAGCATTTTGCAAGGCAGTGTCAACCCAATGAGACAGCTTTCCTCGACCAGCTCCAAACTCAACAAAACACCTTCCTGGACCAAGCAAATGTAATTTTTCCATGTTGCCTAAAATAGAAGCCTACAAACTTCAAAGGATTATTTATGAATGAATATACACAAAGAAAATATGTATGGTAATATCTTATAGAAAAATGATTATTTCACCAAACTGCACAATGCGTCTTCAAGTTCTATTTTTTCAGACCATCATGAAAGAAGTGACAGGAGTTAAGAGAAAGATCTTGACTGTACAGAGGAAAGGGACTAGAAGTTCTAGCTAATCAGCTTCATGCTGCCATGCTTCTACTTTCCACAGAACTCCATGCAAAAGTTTTTAGAATGTTTTTGGGGGATTGGGTACAATACTGTTCACTGCAGATTCTTAATGTGGCCATCTAAAATCCGTGTACTGTATAGGACATTGTGAAGCATCGCCCACTGCAGAGCCTGCTGCATTTTTCAGTGCAACAGAAAGGAGAGGGCAAGAAAGAAGTACAGAAAAGTCTTATATTTTTTTTTTCTTCCAAAACTTTCAATTTTGCTACAGTATGCCATCTGTCTCCCTTGATATTCCTCCTATATAATATGAAAAGAAGGCAAAGTCAAGCTAATTCTTTTTATGCATGTTACAACAGGGAAGTTTAGTCTCACATCTTACAGAAAAAAAAAGGTAAATTCCTGCTAGTTCTTAGTAAATACAATATTTTACCTTTGTAACTCAAATTTACTGTAATTCAGTATAAGATTATACAAACAATAACTCAAAATATCCCCAAACAGTTTGTATTTTTTTCAGGATCATAACAACTTTTTGTTACTAAAAAAGCAGCTATTCACAGATTCTACGTACAGGCTAATATTTGAACAGCATATATCATATGCTCTATATGAAGAGACTAGTATGCACTGTGAACAGTCAGAATTTACTGCTGTATGTCTATATTTTTTAAAAGGTATCTCTAGCCATTAGTAAGACAATGATGATACCTGTTGTTTCAAGTGTTTGAAAGCAGATTCTCCATTCTTCGGGTCATTTAAGGCTTCCTGTAAAGCCTGATGAGGCAGTATTTGTTCCTTATGGTGAAGTTCCAAGCCTGTATGCAAATGTAAACATTTTAATATAGGCTTCCAGTTTCAAGAGTTTTTTTTTTTTTTTAAATTCATATATGTTCAGACACAAGCCTAATTTGTGGCACCGACAAAACAGACCGTTGGGGAGCATTGGGAGCATTTATCTATTATCAGATGGTTATAGAAGAGCTGCAGTGTTATCTCTAGTGATACCTGAGTGGAGAACCAACACATACAAAGAAAAAAGTGGGGAAATAAGCTCGATGAATGAATCACCAATGGTTTACCATTTGTCCAGTCTATTTTATTCTTCTGAGTAAAAGTTGCCTGTGAAGATTGCCTGCATCTTAATGCTGATTATTCCAGATGCATTCAGTACCAAATTTATCTATCAGCCTTTTCTCCTCAATACTTAACAGCAAAAACAATGAAATATTTTATCAGTTCTATTTAGAACATCTTATTTTCCATATTAAGTTAGCTCACCATCACTTGCTTTTTTCAGCTTGATGATTAAGCCTTCCAGCTCTTCTTTAGACAGAGAAGAAATAGGTCTCTGCTTAAGGAAAAAATATACACACACACATAGAAGAGTTTTTTTTTTTTTTTTTTAAGGCCATATAATAAACTGCAACAATTTGCACAGGGATCAAGCTTAGAACAAATGCACTCACTTGTATTTCTGGTATTTCTGCCACATCTTTTAAACCTGCATTAATATCTTGAACAAAGTAGACCTTGAAAAGAAAAAAATAAATCTGATTCTGCTACTTACCATGAAGAAAAAAACTTAAGTTCTTCTGTGCTTTTACCACAAGGTAAAATGGCTATAGGAATCCACTGTAGAAGAAGAAACTCCAAATAAAATTCCCTTTTCCTGGTGAAAGGTCCAATTCTGCTTTCCTGGGTGCAGTGCCTGCTGTGGCACAGTTTGCCAGGACGGACTGTGCTCCCGGGAATTAGGCCGAGCCCAGTGTCAACCCGGAGTTTCCCTATGTCAAACCCGTAGCAAAGCAGCGCCGGCCCCACTTACCGGCTTTGGCTTCTCTCTTGAATTGCACTTTTTTAAATGCTTTTGCAGTTGATCTTCATACACTGTGCTGAAAACCAAGTGGGAAGAAACTTGAGTGACGGTTTTTACAATCCCGTTAAAGAGACAGCGAGGTGCTGTTTTTCCCCGTACTTACTGCTTGGGATCGAGAGGGCATGGGATCCTTTTCCTGTCGCTTTCCCCCTGGTTTTAAAGCACGGGCTTAAATAGCGCTTCCGCAGAGCCGCCCGGCCGCCCCGCTGCAGCTCCGCCAGCCCCCCGCTACCTCCAGCTGCCCGTGCTCCCCGCAGAAGCGGCGCCCGGCGGCCGGCACCATCTTGCAGAACCGCTTCTTCCTCTGCACGAAGTAGGCGCAGCGCCCCGCCATCGGCTCCGGTGCCGCCATCGCCACCCCAGCAGCCTCTGCGGCCGCCGGGGCGGCCTCCATCTTGAGGCTCCTCCTCCGCGGGAGCCGAGCGCCAAGCTCAAAGCGCAAGATGGCGGCGGAGAGCCTGTTCAACCGGCCGCTGTGCGTGCAAGTGCGAGGCCAGGGCTGTGAGGAGAGGTGAGCGGCTGGCTGCTCGCGCTCTTTCTCTTCTCCATCTCCTCTCTGGCTGCGAGGAAGCTTCTTTTCCTTCGGAAAGCGTGCACTGGCGTGGCGGGCTTTTCTTCCTTCCTGCCGCTTATCTGCGCCGCTCCGGCCCTGCGGCTGCACGAGGGGGATATCTGTGGGGGCCCGAGGGGGCGCGTTGTGGGTGCTGGGGGCAGCGGAGCCAAAGCGGCGGGTGTTGCTGCTGCAGGGACCGGGGGGCGCGTTGTGGGTGCTGGAGGCAGCGGAGCCAAAAGCGGCGGGTGTTGCTGCTGCGGGGGCCGCGGTTGCCCGTGGAGGCGGCGCAGCCGCCCTGCCACGGCCTCCTGCAGCGCCTCTCCCCCCGCTGCGGCTGCAAGCGGCGAGGGCCCTTGTGAGTTAATTACTGTGCCGGTCTCCAGGTGTTCCTATTTCTGGAGTTGGGTGGATAGTGATGTGATGCACCTGTGGTGTTTCCAAGTTGGGACAGCTCATGGGGCAGCTGAAGACTGCTTATTGTATTTTATATTTTTCTTCTCCCTGCAAATTTCTCTGCCTGTGACCCCAAAGCAGGGCAGAAGTACTGGTATGGTAGTTTCATGGAATGATTAAGGTACTTCTGGAGATCCCCTAGTCCAACCCCCTGCACCAAGCATTTTGCACAGGATTACATGCAGGTGGGTTTGCCATATCTCCAGAGAAGGAGACTTCACAGCCTTTCTGAGCTCTGTTACCTGCAGAGTAGGTTTTTCCTTAAATTCAGGCAGTACTTTGGTTTGTGGCTTTCACTCGGGAATTTTCAGTTGTCGGTCTGTGGCTGTTGCCTCTTCTCCCATATCTGGCCTCATCGCCCTTGACACCCTGCCTTAAGATCCCTTCTTGGCCATCTCTTCTTCAGGCTAAACAAGCCCAGCTCTCTCAGCCTGTCTTCATAGGACATATGTCCCAGTCTCCTGGTTATCTTTGCAGCCCTATGCTGGATTTTCTGTAGTAGCTGCCTGTCCCTCTTGTACTTTCCCTTCATCCAGTTCAGTGATGAATAAGTTGAGCAGGATCGGACCCACTACTGATCCCTGGGAAGCACCGCTAACTACAGGCTTCCAGCTGGACTGGTGAGGCTGACTGGCCTCCTCCTTTCTCTTTTTAAAGACTGGTGTGACATTGGCTTTCTTCCAGTCCTCAGGCACCGCTCCTGTTCCCCATGATCTTTCAAAGATGTTGGAGAGTGTGTTAGCAATAACATCTGCCAGCTCCCTCAGGACTCCTGAGAACATCCCATCAGGGCAGGGCCTGAGGGTGTGTGAGTGTCAGGGTTGCCTAAATGATCTCTAACGAAATCTTCCTCAGTCAAGCGCAAGCCTTCCTTCCTCCACACTTCCTCTCTTGTTTCCGGGATTCCTGGGGGCTGCCTTAGTAAAGACTGAAGTAAAGGCAACATGCAATAACTCTGCCTTTTCTGTGTCTTGGGTGGGTACCAGGGTACCCACCCCATTCAGCAGCAGGCCCACACTTTCCCTAGTCTTCTTTTTGCCACTGATGTATTTGAAGAAGCCCTGCTTGTTCTCCCTGACATCCCTTGCCAGATTTAATTCCAAATGTGTCTTAGCCTTCCCTGTAGCATCTCTGCACCCGGTGGCAACATTTCTGTATTCCTCCCAAGTGTCCTGCACCCCATTGTAAAAATGATGATTTCACTCTTGGAATTTGTTAAAAAATTTCAGCAGAAGTTTTCCAGAAGTTTCAGTTTGTGTCAAATAAGATCAATGAAAAAGTCAACCTTAACCATTTAAAGTACAAATAAATGTTATTTGAGGAATGTTTTCTTGATTTGTTAATATGTTGCCTTTTTTTCTACACAGGAGATTAAATGTTCGAGTGAATATTGAGCTACTATCAATTTCTAATCCTATTCATAAAAAGGTGAGTTAGTTATCTGTGTCATTCATTTGCACTTTGCTGCTGAAAGCTAACGGTTTTTCACCTAGTTGATTTTTGTGAGAAATAGTTTTGCTGTTTTTCCTTCTGTAATATTTAGAAATAGAATTGTGCGAAATGTTTTTTTCTTGCAGTTCTAAATTAATTGTTACCACTTTAGCTTATTCTTATTTTTTTTTTAAAAAAGTAAAAATATTTAATATGCAGTTTACAATATTCATTTCTGATATTTAAATGTTTTTTACAAATGGTGTATAGTATGTAAAATCATACTGAAATATCTTTCTCTTCAGGATTTAGCTGTCCGATTGACTGATGATTCTGATCCTTTTTTCCTTTATAATCTTGTCATATCTGAGGAAGATTTTCAGAGGTAAATGAAGTCAAAATGTATTTGTAAATGTTGTGCCTCAGTTTATTGTAATTACTCAGAATGTGATCACTGGATTTGGGCACTGAGCATAAGTAGTTTTAAAAAAAACAACTTGTGATCAGCATGTGGTCATGGTCAAAAGGTGAATGTCAAACAGCACTTCTAAATCATGTTCCAAAGAAGTGTTTCATTATGCAAGGTCTGGCTTATACACACCCTGTTGAAAATCAATTTCTGTCTTTGAGTTTAACATATTATAGTGAAGATACATAAAATAGACAAGTAGGGAGATAAAATCTTTGAATCGTTGAACTTCCCCTAATGTGCAAATTATTGTCCTTTGCTCCTTCCCTGCATCCTTATCTGATAGCTTCACCTTACTGTGCTGTAAGGAAGATTCTTACTTAAAGGAATATGTTCTGCCACAATAACCTTTTCTGGGTGCAGCCCATTTGCAAGAATTCTTTAAGTTAAAAATAATCTCTGGTGATTATTATCCAAGACATGATTGCATTTCTTCTGTATTGAGGGTTGAAAATAAGAGTAAATAACATGCTAGGAAACTTTAATAGCATGATCCAGAAGGGTTCCTTCGGCTAGTGTGAATAAAATATTTCATTGGAAATAAATAATACCTACCTGTAATGTTAATGTTTGTTTCCTGTCTCTTTACATAGCTTGAAATCCCAGCAGGGTCTCTTGGTAGACTTTTCTTCTTTCCCGCAAAAATTTATAGATCTGCTTCACCAATGTATTCAGGAACAGAACAAAGATATCCCAAGGTAGGTAGTAAATGTGCTACCATATATTTATGTGTGTTTCAAGGTCTTTAAATACATATGTCAAACACTGAAAGATTAAGAACAGTCAGTAGAACAAGGTAACCTAACCTTATCCTAGGGGAATCTAAAAATCCGTCAGTGAGTGTTGCTGACCAAGCCTAAGTCTCATGAGATCTGAGCAGTGGGATGGGTGTTTAGTAACGGTTTCCTTAGCAGAGCTGGAGATAAACTGGCAGATGTGTGAGACTGCAGCGCTAGGGTTTCAGTGGAGCAGCTGGATGCTGGAAGGGCCGAGGTGGAAATCTTGCACAGGAGCAGCTAGGTTACAAGGTGTTCTGATAAGGGCTGTCTCTGTCACTTTGCCTGGCTTGACAAACTGTTTCTATTTTGTGGTTTTTGTTTGTTTGTTTTTTGTCCTTAAACGTCATCATGTGCCCAAATCTGTTTTGTTACCTGGTGTAGAAGCTCAGAGTTACTCCTTTCCTCCCACCCTGGCCAGGGTAGCCTTTTAGTATGTTATTTTCTGTGTGTGAATGCTGAGGGAGTTCTCTCTAGGTGACCTACATCTAGATATTATGCCACTTGCCAAAGTACATACTATGTGCTGTGAATTTCCCTTGGTAAAGGGATACGTTAAAGTCGTGAGTTTTTCCTTGTGAATTTGTTATGAATGCTGCCTTTGATTTTGGATTCCTAAATTATTAGTTATTCATTAGATGAGCTTTTGAAAATCCTATCTGATTAATTTTGTACATTTGTAACAAAGTGCAAGCATTTTAATCGGTACTTATTTGTAGTATCAGCTACAAAAGAGGCATTGAATTTATTATTCCAAGCAAAAACTGAACAGTCTTTTTATTACATAAGAATATATTTTATTTGAAAATAACTTGTAGGTTCTGCGGTTTCAGTAAAGAAGTGTGTGCTGAACATGGTGGGTTATTTTTGCTTTTCTCTTAGGTTTTTGCTGCAGTTAGTTTCTTCAGCATCTCTTCTGGATCACATGCCTGTCTTTTTAAATGTGGTGGAAACAAACCCTTTCAAACACCTTACACATCTCTCTCTCAAATTCCTACCAGGAAATGATGCAGAAGTAAAGAAGTTTTTAGCCAGCTGTTTGAAAAGCCTTAAGGTAAAGCAAAGGTTTCTTATAGTTGCAGCTAGGCCTTTGACTCGTAGGTCTTTAAGCATGTTTTCAGTCTCATTGCTTCAAAAGTATGCACCAAGCTGTGTGAATCACGCCGTGGTTTATTTTTTGTTTTAGTTCACACATGGCACTGCATGCAGTTATTTGGGTGTGTGTTATAAAACTAAATTGTTGCTGTCATATTAGCAGCGAAAATGCTACTCAAGTACTCAACTAAATGCTATAATTTGAACTGGCAGAAAATCAGGTGTTTCGTACCTGCCGTGCATGTAGCAGGCAGCTGTTGAAGGCTCCAGCATATCTTGCTTCATAGCCTTGTGCTGACTGTCAGTCCAACTGCAAAAGGGAAATATTGTGAACTTTGACTCTTAATTCTGCAGTTGTGTCAAGCTGACTAAATATAATTCTAAGCCTTATGGCCTTCAAAAGACTGGTCTCTATAAACAACATATGAAAATTGTATAGTTGATGCAGTTGGTAGCATGACAGGTTTTATTTAATAATAAATTAATGATCTCATTGTTAGATAAACCCTTTGGCTGTTGTCTGTATTTCAATTTCATCAATAAAATGGGACTTGTCTCTTTCCTATGCTGCAGTTTTTATAGCCATCTGATAAGCTGTTGTAGCACAATAAATTTACACTATTTCTATACATATTTCTTCATGCAACCTCTTTGAAATTCTTTATGATAAGCTCCTGATGCCTTATAGAAATTTGATATGGGTTAACTTTAGGATACTTACTTTGCCTGCTTTTTTTTTTTTTTGGTTTTTAGTTTATGAATTACATCTTGTTCAAGATGAAGTTTATCTAAAAATGTTTTGCCACAAATATCATGGTTATGCGGTTGCTTAGATAAGATATGCTGATACAATGAAAGTTAAATACTCTTGTATTTTGGAAGCCAAAATATGAGGATTTCAGTTGATGTCAATTTATATATAGGAAGACAAAGAGATGCTGGAACAAAAGCTTAGAAAAACTGAAGAGGATTTTACCAGGCAGTTGAGCTACACTCAGCAGGTAATGTAAACTTTACCTTTTCTTGAGAAAAAGGAAGCTTACACCTGAACAGCATTTCGTTCTTACTGTTGATTTATGTGCAGCTATACTTCAGTTTATATAGCAGTGCATGTGTCTATGTTTATACACACAAATATGTGCGTATATATATGCAAATATAAAGGTACTTGTTCTCTACATACTCTATGAATGGTTGGAAATCCTTGTATTTGTAAAAATTTGGAACTCTTAATAGCTAAATCAGAAGTCTTGATTTTGCATTACTGGGCCACTGTTTGATTTGATATTGGGCCCTGCAGTGGCTTCACCTTTGCGTTTTTAAAGGACGGTCAAGTGATTTTTTTGATCACTGTGAAACAGAGAAGTTCCCTTATTCCATTAACACACCTCTCTTGTATTTATTTGGGGGGGGTTGGGAGTGGGGAGTAATACCTAACTCATTTTTTTTGCAGCTTCTATGCAATTGGAGCCATTAGACTGTATTTGCTGAATAGGAGTGCAGCATCACAATTTTAAAAGAGGAAAGATGGTACTATCTTTTTTTTTTTCCTCTGCTACAGCACTTTCTATTTAAAACTTTCAGAATATATCGTGCTGGAGACTGCTGGCAGGTGGTTTTCTAGTATGAAGTAATGACTGGAGGATGATGAAATTGGGAATGAAGATTATTTTATCCAGAATGTTAGAAAGATGCCGTTTAGCTTGTCGATGTGTTACTTTCCTGTTTGTAGAATGAACGTATATTTTAGTTTTTGGTATTGAATTCAAACTGCTTGTAATAGCCTCATATCCTTTTAAGAAGCAAATGTAAAGAATTGATCAGTATTGAAACTGACTTCTTCCAGACTCTTTATGCTTTGTCAAACAGAGCCTGTCAGAAAAGAGCCAAGAACTGGACAAACTGAAAAATGAATGGACCACATATACCACAACACTAACAAACAAACACACCCAGGAACTGACAAATGAAAAGGAAAGAGCTCTCCAGGTAGGACAACTCGAAGAATCAGCAGTATCTTTATATATCAGTAGTTTCTTGGTTGAATTTACAGATTTACTGAACAACTACTTAGTTTGCTTTGTTTCTTATTCTAGGTACAAACTCAGTACCAGCAACAGCACGAACAACAGAAAAAGGAACTGGAAAGTTTGCATCAGAAGAGTATTCAGCAGCTACAGAGCCGACTCTCAGAACTGGAGATCATCAATAAAGATCTAACAGAAAGGAGATACAAGGGAGACTCCACAGTTAGAGAACTGAAAGCAAAGCTCTCTGGAGTAGATGACGTATGGCTTATTAATTCTCATATGCAAACTGGTTACTTTTAGAGCATTAATACTGCTTGCCTATCCATAATGTACCAATTGAAAATACAGCATACTTACTGTGTCTGTTTAACTTCTGTATAGCTGTTTAAATTACAGACTTCTATTTTTTTAAGAAAAGTTATTCCCAACATTCTAGGAATGCCAGAGGGCAAAGCAGGAGGTCCTGTCACTGCGTCGGGAGAACACTACTCTGGATGCCGAGTGTCATGAAAAAGAGAAGCTCATTAATCAGTTACAAACACGCGTTGCTGTTCTGGAACAGGAGATCAAAGATAAGGATCAGCTGGTTGTTAGAACAAAAGAAGTGCTGGATGCAACACAAGAACAAAAGGTTCCTTTAAGTCTCAAAATGATTCTCTCTAAAGCGCTGTAGAACCTGGTTAATGGCAGCCTCCACGGATCACCAGATTTTCTGAATGTAGCCAGTTTCCAGTTGCTACTTAAAGATGCTAAATTTTGGTATCAAAAGTGTGCTTTAAGTAAGCACACTTACTTAACTACTTCAGTAAACTTTAGTAGTACATCTTGTGGTCAAAAAAATCGGTGGATCAGGAGATCCCTTTGTTATAGAGATACACAGCTGAATTTATTTTAAATACTGGATTAGTGCTTAAGCAATCACTAAGATTCTGCTTAAAAATTGATGTTATGTCTAGTGTGTCTGTTACAAGTGCTGAAATCTTTTACATTCTTTTAAAGGTGATACTGGAAGAGGGTACAGAAAAGAAACAAAATCATATCGAAAAACTTGAGGCAACAATTAAGTCACTGTCAGCTGAACTTCTCAAGGTTTGTTTGAGCTTGTCCCTACCCTTATGAAATGTCTCCCTTTAAGTGATTTTTTTTTGAAAGTATGTGATTTATTTTTTTATAGGCTAATGAAATTATCAAGAAATTACAAGGAGATTTGAAAACTCTAATGAGCAAACTGAAATTGAAAAATACAGTAACAATTCAGCAAGAAAAACTGTTGGCAGAAAAAGAAGAGAAGCTTCAAAAGCAGCAGAGAGAATTGCAGGAAACTGGACAATCTCTTCAAACGAAAGAGCAGGAGGTACTGAGAGGCTGACCCTCTGCCTTGTAACCACTATTGTGCATAGTGTGGATTTAAAAAAAAAAAAAAAGCTTTAAAATGTTTTATATACAGGAGATGTCTTATGTTCTCTTCTGATTCCTGTCATGCTTGTTAACACATTTGTTTAAATGTGCAATCAATTTTTTTTCCATAATACGCTGATTTGTGGGGGGGAAAATAAAAGTCCATCCGTATGGAAGAAAACTGAAATTGCTTTGCAATTTCTAAATAGCAAATGAATCAACGTGCTTTAGAGGACATAGGTGAAAGCTAGTGAAGAAAAGAACAGGAACAGAGTGAACTTGTCTTTCTCCCCTATATGCTTTATCATTTATCTGTAGAAAAGTTAAGGTTAACCTCCTGCTGCTATGACAGGTTTGTTTTAAAAGAATCTTACTACTTCTGCATGAAACTGGATTCAAATTTCTGCAAATAATTTTTCACTGAACTTTTTCAGATTCCTGACCTTTTAACTTATGCAATAATTTTGCTTCAGTTTCTAATAAGTTGTATTCTTGATGGTGTTAAGTTGTTATGGGAACATTGCAGGTTTGCAAGCTACAGGAACAGTTAGAAACTGCAATACAAAAGCTGGATGAAAGCAAGCAGTTACTGAAAACAAATGAGAATGGTAAGTTTCACATCACTTTCTCCTTGTATGGAACAATGTAACAGTTCTAACCAATAATGGAAGGCATTTTTTTTTTTAATAGCTGTGGTTACAGGCAGTTCGGCAGGTAGCTTTGTCTGCAGTGGCTGAGCAGCAGCTTGAGCTGTGCGAGCACTTGCAGCGAGTGGTTGCTCGAGGCTGCCTGGGGTATCCGGCCGCCTCCGGCAGTTGCTGCCTGTGGCGGAGCTTGGGTCACAGAGGAGGGAACAGAAGCGGGGTGCTGGGAAGCTGCTTGGAAG
>VZSV01000052.1:534449-549247 GCA_013398735.1 Nothocercus julius | reverse complement strand
CCCCCCCCTCTCCTGTGCAGTAATCACATGGCTAAACAAACAGCTGAATGAAATTCAGATGGCAAAGAAGTTAGAGATTTCTAGCAGTCCCCTTGGTGGTACTAGGACTGGTGTTTCACCTCAAGGCATGGTAAGATACAAGTATAAATAACTTATGGTTACTATGTAGTCATTAGTTCCTGCAAACTGTAGCATGGTCTTTGGCCCTTGTATAGCCTATTTTTATGAAATAATACTTGTTAAGTTTGGAATTTTGAATTGCTACAGAAAGTTATTTTAAACTGTTGCTATCTTCTCTAAAGATTTATTTCCTTTTGTCTGGCAGCTTGACCGACCAGCCTTTCAGAGCTCAGGTCTCAATCACCCCCTTTCTCCGCTGTATGCATTCCAGAACTTTCCTGAACCAGCTTGTAGGAAAAGTGCCAATCCGCAGTGTCCAGGAGCAAAGGCAAGCACTAGGACTTGTTTGTTTAGCTAAAAAGTGATCGCAAAAGCTTTCCAAGTGTAATGTTTGACTTCTCAGCGTGCATTCTGCCTGCACAGCCTCCTTCTGCTGGGCTCTGCTCTCAGACTAGCTGCTAACAAGGAGCAAATGCCTCTAAAGGGCTTTTCTGCCTGCTCTGCAGCACATGAGTGCTGTGCAGGGCACAGAGCCTTTTGCCTGCTGGCAAACCCACATGCTGGCTGCTTGTGGCTGCACTGCCGAGCTACTCTGTGGCTCTCATCTTTCTGCAGGTGCAGTTTAACACCCAGCTCTCTAAAATGACTCGTGGTGCAGATGGTCAGACAGGGACGGCTGCCTCAGGTCTCCCGGCAAATAAAGAGAAGTGAGTATTTGCTGTATGTTTTGGTCTCTATAAAGCCGTGTCTATGCCTGACTGGAACTGAGCAAAAAAAAAAAAAGTGCCCTAGCAGCTAGTTCTGTCAGTTGCCTGTGTCTAGCACCGTGTTACACATGTCCTTGCTAAGCCCGGCTTATCCATGTTCAGGGCTACTCTTTCAGCAGGAGTCCTGAGGAACAGAAGCCACTTGTCCCTTCTGATGCTGTAGCTACAGCTGTCAGGGGGAAAGACCGGTCACAGTGTTCCAGTAGTTCCTCACTGTTCTTGGCTACTCAAGCTGGCGTCCTTGGGCGTGTTCATAGGAAATTACTAGATCAACCTTTTTTTTAACGTATGTGCATTTCTTAATGCATTGCTAACTAACTCGAGAGTTAAGTTTTGTTTTTTAATTATTATTATTGCTAGTGGCGATAGTTTTGGGCTGGAACCAAAGTATTTCAAGAAAAAAGAAGACAGCATTCCTTTACGAGGGCTTAGTCAAAATGCACTTAACTCAGGTATGTGTGAAACCAGTAAAACAGAAGCTTGTTGGACTCTATTTAGAGGGCCAGAGCAATGGCTGTATGACCAGTATCCCATTTCTGCTCTTTGACAGAGTATTTGAAAGCCTACTTACCAACAAAAGCACAACCGTCAGCAAAACCTGCAGTAACAACAGCCTCAGCTTATTTTCCTGGATAGTAGACAGTGTTTTTAAAGTAAGAGTTCTCTTAATCCATGCAGAGGATTTTTGAATGTCATATAACTAAGATATTTAATAAATAACTACTTGCAGGTAAGGTATGAATGTGACCCCCCCCACCACCCCAAGTCTTTTTTTTTTTTTAAAGATCAAATCTGTTTTCTTTGAGAAAGTTATCTGACTGATTTGAATGACACATTACATACTTCTAGTTCCTAAATATCAAACTAGAGGATAATTGTATGAAATCTTTTAAGTACAACTGAATGACTGTATTTAAATGACTTGTCTTGCAGAGTACAATGTGTATATTTGTTTATTATAATCATTCATGTTAATGTATAGCCACTTAGTTTGAGATGTATAGATTTCCTTGGAAATATTAAATTTTTTTTAATCAACTCTGTTCCAATTAGTTACTCTAACACTCCAGCATCATCTCCCTGCGAGTGCAATGCTAAGCTGAGGTAAGTCTCAGACCAGTACGTTGTAGTCCTGTTACCTTTTCCTGGAGCTTCTTTCTAGCTCCTTCTCCCCATCCACCAGGGCCCTGCTGGAGCAGCATCAAAAGCCTGAGAGCCACCCTCTTCTAGGTCTCTGCTTCTGCTACTCTTTCTAGTTTCTATAGCAAGTGCCAATTTAGGTGATTTTTTTTTTTAGGTGAATTTAGTTTTATTTTGAAATATATAAATGCGTATCAAACAGCAATGTGGTAATTAAAACGTGATCATTTTCCTTAGCCCAGTCCTATTTTAATTTAGACTAGTATTAGGACAGGAGAGACCAACAACAAATTTCAGGATCAGGGGACCAAAACCTCTAGCATAGTAAAGGTTAATTTTAGTAGCACTGACTCTGTTATGTAGATTTTAATTAATTACATCTATCTATAAATAAAAATCTATATATATAAAACAATTTATTCCCTTATAGATCCCTGAGGAAAAATAAACCACCATGGCCAGTTTGTGCTGCTAAATAAAAGGGAAGGTCTCCATGTGAGAGGTACAATCTTGTAATCTAACAGGTAAAAATAGAACATTGTACTAGACTTCAACAGGTGTGAAGAAAAGGCTGAGGTCTCACACACATACTAGATGATTGTGATTAAGGTTTCAAGAGCCATTAGCAGTTATTTAAAAATTCATTAAAATATTCAACTTTATTAACAGAATATTTACATTTTTTTTCCTGCTCTTGGTCAACCATGGTGAATGTTCAAAGGTAAAAAAGCATTTAAGCAATAACCACAAGATGAAAACATTTTAAACCTATACAATACTTTATACACAAATTTATACAAAGAAACACTTAAATAATACAACTGGACACAAAAATATACACTTTTAGAGAAATTCACATCAGTAATTGTATATAAAGCTCTCTTCTGTACTAAGGGTCCTGGAAATTTAGGACTAAAACATTAGCTCTGTAAAGTAAAACGGTTCTTGTGACAGTCCTCCAAGGCCACTATAGAGCACACTGACATATTCTCAAGGCTATCAGCTTATTTCAGTTTGTGTATTCAAGTTTTGAGGTCCTTTATGATTACGCAAACATCAGAAATACAGTGGTATAATAAACGGTGCTTAGGAAAGCAGAGTTTTAGAGCCAGTATTAAAATGCTGTAGGCTCAAAACACCCACTTAATATTTAAACAAATGTTTAATACTACCGTTTATTCAAAAATAGAGTAATGCACTTACATAAAAAGAACTTTTACTGTTCAGCAAGCATGTTCACGTGATTTTTATATTAGTACAAACATAAGAAAAAAAATCTGTTTTATGACTTTCAGAATAAATGATACCAATTGACCTTTTTCCTACTTGAGTACATTTACATTAAGGCTTTGAATCATCTGACCCAAGATTTTACAACATTAAAATGAATGGGTCCGCATGGGTGCTAGTCTGTCTCATTGAGACTTATCAGGAATAGGATTAAAGCTCACCACCTTAAGGAAACAGGACACATGCTCATATGTTAACTATATATTATTCTTTAGTCTCTCAACTAGGATGTAAAGTTTAATAACAACAGTATTTTATAGCAAGAGACAAGTGCTTAACTTTTTTTTTCTTTTTTAAAAGCAAATTATTAATTTAATGGCAACATCTTTGGAGAAACTTCCAGTTTTCTTGTAACTCCTACAAGTTTCATGCAAAAAGATATTTCTTAAGATTACCTTAAGAAATTATATTTTTGACCAAAGTGGAATGTGTATCCCAAACTGCTGATGAAAAATTCTAAAAAAAGTCTTCCTGGCTCTTTTTGTCATACATTTGTGTCTTGCAGTAATGGTTCTTTAGCCTCACCCGGAGCTTGTGGGCTGTGGGGATGGCCGTGCCCACCACAGTGCTTTTTCCAGCTGCCGGACCGCACGGTTAGGTTGGTGTGTTCGGGAATAAACAAGGCAACAAGTAGAGCCAACAACACAGAACATGCTCCAAAGAGGAAGGGGGGTCCAGGAATTATGGAATTCTGAAAAGAAAGTAGGAATTACTATGGAGCCAGAGACAGACATTAACATAATAAGCTGATTACACAGATTTTAAAAGTGAAAGGACGTTTCCTATGGCTCTTGACAGTACAGTGTTCCTCTGTGTGCAGTCTTCCAGAGGAAGAAATCTGGGAAGAGCATGTGCACAGCTTGAGACTGGAGAAAGGCAGCAAGCAGGTCCTACTAGGCAAGGTCCGTGGCCTGTACTGTCCAGATCATGGTCTCCCTGGTACGGGGACTGAAGGCATGCTAGATTTTGCTTACATTAGACATTCATGTACTATGTTAGTCTAGAAGCATAAACATTCTGTGACATGACTCGCAGAGACCTGTTTCACAGAAACAGATGTACTGGATACCATTTTAAAAACAAAAGATGCCTTACAGAAATGTGATAAAGAGACAGAAAAAATGGTATGTGTGCTGGTAAGTTAGCAAGTAACAGCAATTCAGACCAAGTTATACTGATAAAAATACTGTATGTCAGGAGTAGGAGGAGTTTATATTCAACTCCAGGTCGGTGTTATTTTAAAATAATTTATCTAAGTAGATTCTTCCTGCTGAATTTCCTCAGCTAATAAAAATAAGGAACTAAAAAAAAATGGAAACCTGGGTCAAAAGACTAAAGTACAACACAACCAAATACTTTACCTGAAAGGTAAATACAGTTAACAGAGATGGGCTCAGTGAAGCAAGAGAGAGGGATTCCGTCACTACTGCTCCCGGCAGGTGAGTGTCTCAGCCTGTTCCTTTTATAGGGCTGGGCAATACTCTAAATCAGCTGCAACCTTCTGACAGTCAAACTACATCCTAGTGTCTAGCTATGAGAAAAAATCAGCGAGCAGATCAAGAAGCTCTTCTACATCACTGTAGGTGCAGCTAACACGACAAAACTTTTAAATACATATTGCTGCCTATTGTTAAACATGAGACTGAACTTCTAATTTTTTTCCCTTTCTTATTTTAATAAGTAAAAAAAAGTACCTGTTGTAAATGGTATTGTGTGTCTACACTGCCTCCTGATGATGTTTCAGACATGGGGAGTTCATTCAGTTCAACATGAAATATATAGAATATAAAACCATAAAGTGCTGGTCCCAAACCATTACACAGTCCTCGAATTCCGGTTATCATCCCTTGAACAACCCCTGGGAAAAAAGTAAAATACTGTCATCTGCCCCTTGTGTACACACACACACACACACACACACACACACACACACGATAACGAACTTGGTGACTTCCCTTTCACAGAGATGCAAACAGGATGCAGGTATCTCCACATGGGGTTGCATCATTGGTAAAAATAAACTAGGGGTTAAACGCCACCTTCTGAGTCGGTTGCTGGTGCTGATGCGGCCGCAGGCGCGTTAGCTGCTCTGGGCCGAGCCGGGGCTGCCCCAGCAGTGTCTGCGGGGCCCGGCACACAAACCTACCCTGCTGGTCAGCGTCAGCCGTCCGGGACACGAGCGCGCTCACGGCTGGGAAAGTGATACTGGACATGGCTGCGACCGCCCCCGCGGCCCACATCATCCTGCGGAGAGACAGACTGAGAGCGCCCGCGCCGCACCGGGGCTCGCAGGGGCAGCACAACAGCTACACTTGCTCTTGCAAATCACATCATCGTCACCACAACTGGGCCTTTTTACTTATTTATTTTAACCTTGTAAATTGCTTTAGTAAGCCACCTGGCCCAGCAGAAACTTAGCCTGTACTCAACATCGTGGTCATGATCTTTGCATCTTTTCTAGAGTAAACAGTACTCAGATTAAGAGGTATATTTAGGGTAGGTTTTGCAGCATTAAGAATCGTGCAAAAGCCATCCAGGTCAGAGGGATAGTTTTTCAGCTGGCTAGGCTTCCATGTGAGGAAAAGACCGTTACAATACACAAAAACAAATTGAAAAGATACTTCAACCATGTAAGCTAGCCAATTAATCAAGAAAACCTGACTGGGAAACACTGCTCCATTTGAAATTCAGAAATCCTTTTCAAATGAGAAATCTGTGTATGTGGGATAGTAAATAACCTTTTTTTTTTTTGTGTGTGCGCACTGCTCTCAAAACACCTGAACTCCTGGATAGTTGTCACAGAATGGATGAGGTTGGACAGGACCTCTAGAGATCATCTAGTCCAACCGCCCTGCTCCAGCAGGGACACCTAGAGCACGTGGCACAGGGCGGCATCCAGGCGGGTGTTGAAGATCTCCAGAGAAGGAGACTCCACAGCCTCTCTGGGCAGCCTGTGCCAGGGCTCTGTCACCCTCTCAGTAAAGAATTGTCCTGCCAGTGCTCCCTGTATAGAGCCCATTAAAACACTCTATTCAAAGAGAGCACAGTTTAAAAAGTCTTTAGGTAGGACAAATCTCTATAGTGCTGAGGGGAAAAAAAAATAGAAACCAAGTTTTTTTCAGTCATTAGGCTAATCATTTTTATATAACAGTTTTTCCACCCTCTAACTGTCTTCCTCGGACAAAGCATAAAACATCCATGGCCCACACTGAACTAAAGCAAGAGGTACGCACCAGGGCTCCGAGCCGAAGCCGTACCATGCGAGCTGCAGTATCTGAAATCCCAGCCCCAGGAGGATGGTGTTTTTATTTCCAATGGACCGCATAAGTAAACTCAAAACTATTGTCTGTCAAGGATAGAAGTACAATACAAACAAAAGTTAGTATTTTGCTCCGAGTATTACCTGCAAATTATGAAGTGAATTAAAAAAAAAAAGAAATTGGAAGACATATGTGCAAAATAGGCAAGATTTTTCACCCTAATAAATAAATGATGTATAAACAAACCATTATCTCTTACTTGACATACGAAGGGAATTTAGTTTTCCCACCCCAATTCACTTTGGATACTAATAAAACAAAACTCTGAGTCACTTTATCAGGCTATTTTTCATCTAAATTAAAGGAAGAGTGGAGGCTTAGAAAAACAGCAACAGAAAATGTGAGGCATGTTTCTGGAATGCCACTATTGTGGAAGTTCCCCATAGCGCTAAGTTCTCTTTTGAAGCTACTGGAACAATAAAATACGTAACAGTAATTCACCTGTGCAATAATGGAAAGAATCCCGAGGACTGCTATAAATGCTGCAACACTTTCAGATGAAAATCCCATTATCTATATTAAAAGAAAAAGCAATATGGTTGTTAACAGTAAAGCGTACATTGCGATGGTGCAGACAGCGGCGGAAACAACCCGCACAGAAGTCTGATTCAAATGCTTCTACTCAGCTACTCCTAAACCTGCCTCTTGCTGAAAAAGGAAAGCGAAAAGGAACATAAAAGGAAAGCAATTTAATACAGTTCCCTCAACAATAAAGCAGTGTACCATGGGGAAATCTCCTAACCCAAGATGAGCACAAATGATTACAAAACATGAGAAATTGTGTAATAACACATTCCTCTCCCTCCTCCGTTTTCCTATCTCTGAAAGGAGAGGAAATCTAAAGAGCAAGAAGAATAAAAACAACTACTGAAAACTTTTAAATCAAACTAGTTAGGACTCCCTACAGTAATTTAGCAATATCAGAACTTAACTATAAACTCACAGTTGTTTAAATCCATATCAAGATGTTAAATTACCTGTCTGAGGTATAGAAAGAAGCTGGAATATTGACCCGCCTCTGGGAGGTAGGAAAGAAAGACTGTTATGCAGATTAGCAGCACAATTGAATCCTGGCCAACTTTCTTCAGCGACTGCAGTGAGAAAAACAAAGTGTTACCAAACGCTGACCTGCCATGTTCAGAAAAGCACATCTAACAAGCAACTGAAAAGCACAAATTAACGAAACTGGTATGTGGCACCACAGAAACACTGCCTGCACACTTAGCAAGATTGTTGGCAAAAGTAGTAGTGGCAGTGTGAGATCATCCTTAATGCTCAATAAGCTTAAGCTGGTTTTTCTTCCCTCCCTCCTTTTATTATTAATAAAAAGAACTTGGTAAACACAAGCTTTTTGTCTCAAAGCCAGTACCTACAACTGCCAAACACCCCATATTAAGTAACTTACTGCAAAAGGGTCAGCCTGTTCCCAAGAAATGGGTGCTCCCCAGGATGCCGGCCTCATCTTCTCTGGCAACGATTCTGGGACCGCGACAAGAATAAAGCAGATGTCGAGCAAGGCTATTGCTGTAGCCAGCACCACGACCAAGCTGTCTCCATAGACTCGACCAAGGTAGGCACCAATCGCAGGACTGGTAACTAAACTTGCTGCAAAAGTTGCTGAAACCTAAAACAAACAACAGCTGGTGAGCTTCACAGCCATGTCACTGGAAAATACTGTTTCCCAATTCTTTCCTGAATTTCAAAAGCCTCATCATTCTACTCAGCAGGGACTAAAGGCAACTCTTCTGCAGCTATGTATTCCAGGTGGCCAAAGTTTGGAAGAAAGCAGGCTTTTGGTCAAACCGGGCAGCAACGTGAGGCTCACAGCACTCTCATGTGCTGGCACAATTAATTTTAACCATCCTTCCGGCTGCTCGCCTCTTTTGGAAGCAATTATCTGTATTTCACCTGCATTCTGGCAAAACTTGCAATGCCTGCTGTTAACTGAAAAGACGTTACCAGGAAAAGCTGTCCACGTATCAAGGACACCTTAATAAACTTAATACGCACATTAATTTGACTCACTACAATGGAAGTCCAGAAAGTAGTTTTCAGGTAACTACCAGGACTTGTTATGAAAAATGTTAACTTAAAGCAGCCCTCTCAAAATACCCTCTCAATCCCTACCGTACACAGGCAGCACAAAACTAGTCAGTCCCACATCCCTCAGACTCGATGGTACCGGAGCCGCTCGCCCTTATTGCATAGGGCGGGGAGGAGGAGCTAAGGGGGAAATGGAAACGAGTCGTATGAACTTATAAGGGACTCAGCTCTATCTGAGGTGAAGCCCAGTGCAGCAGCGTTTGCAAACGTGAGCAGGATTACTTAAGATACATGATGGCAGCTGCAAAATCATCCAGAAATGAAAGTTTAGATTTTTAAAAGGCAATAGTGGCTGAGGAGGACTGAAGGGAGAAGTAATGGAGACAACACCTGAGAAAGATTTTAACATGGTTATGCTATACTTAAGCTAGAAACTAAATATGCAAGAAAAGTTACAGGCCTAGGTATCAAGAAACATTAAGCAGAAGAATTTTACTCCAGACTAAAACTTATTTGCGAAATAAACTAATTTTGAAAAGCTTTACTGACAGAACTGTTTAGTTAGTAGTTAATACCACAGGGACAGAACCAAAATCTAAATACGTACCAACCCATAAGCCATACTCCTTTCATGTTCTTGGGTTATGTCTGCTACATATGCAAAAACCACAGAAAAAGTCACTGCAAAAACTCCAGAGACAGAAATAACAGCGAAGTACCACCTAGGAAAAAGTAGCAACAAAAGTCAGGACAGCTACAAAGAGATATAAAATCCCTATTTAGAGTCTGAATACAGCTCAACAATAAGTTATCTTGTCTAACTTTTCCTAACAAATAATGAAATAAATTTTCACAAAACCATTAATTATGAATATATCTTGAATAGTTGTGCAATCTCTCCTCAGTGCACAAGCACAAAGATAAACAGCATACTCTAGTCTACAAAAAAAGCTGCTGCGATTAAGTGCTTGTAAGAAAATCAACAACTTCGTGACCACCTTTGGCTGGATGCCACGACATAAGGCAAACCTCTCTGGTTTCTGAGAGGTTCTGGGCTTTGGGATCTCTCAGCATCAGCCTCATCTTTGTGCCCAAACACCAGCACTGATTTCATTGCAATCTCAGTCACACTCAGACAGGGGCTGTTTCCCAGAAGGAGAGACGAGGAACCAGAGCCCACGTGAGCAGACAGGAAGCAGCTCTGCCCCGTGCCAGCGCTCCCGACACCAGCTCTTGTTTCAGCTGCGCCCGCAGCAACAGTGAGGGCCGCTCTCACCCACAGATTTCTGCCTCTGGCACAACCTGGGAGAATAGGTGCCCATTACAGCTTGCAAAACCTGCACATAGTGCCAACGCTGGCAGATTGTAAAACTTGAAAAAACAACATATAACATAAAATCTGAACAACATTTTAGGTTATCATGGTTACTTTTACATGTTAGGTAAAGATAAATACATAATAAAGATGTGTTTCAATTCGTTGAACTGTATTCCAATACACTTTTCATTTTCGCAAATGACTGAAGTAGTAAAGTGGGAGGAGCCCAAAGCCCAGGGCTCTGAGTCAGCAGCTCCTAAATTTCAATCCGAGGTGTTTGGACTTAGGAGCTACTGCAGCTTGACTCTGCTCCCCAGATTTGCACAGAGGAATCCAAAAGTCCCAGCTTTACACTGAGGACAAAGAATGTTGTATAAACAATACAACAAACATGCTAGCATTACACAAAAACAAAATATACCACATACATACTTCCCTATGTATCTTCTTACATATAAAAAAATGTACAGAATACCCTGTACATAAAACATAGATGAAAAGCATAAGAAAAAGTAAAGTCTTGTTTGAAAGGAGTTACTAACCATGGGCTGATCTTCATTAGTGGTATTGGTGCACAGGTGAAAAATACTGTTAGCAGCAAGAAGGACTTTCGTCCCCACACATCAGACAGGGCCCCTATGAGTGGGGCACTGAGGAAGGATAATAAGCCCTGTGAAGAAAAACACTCCCAGTTAAACTGCACAGTAAGGAGCATGACAGCCAATGTGCCACAAGCTGAGAGCAGGCTGCGGTTCATTTTGACGTAAGCTGAAAACTCCACACTGCAGCACATCAAAGGCAACATGGTCAAGCATTTGTTACCTTCCGTCCCACATTTGCTTGCCTGAAATTTGAGTTTCATTACGCTAGAGATCCCCAAGCTCAAAGCAAACCTGATCCAGTTGTAACAGCAGTTCCAGGAGTCACGTTTTGTAATTTTCTATCTTTAAGCTACACAAACAGAAGTAACTGACAATACACTGCTTGAGCACCAAGCTCCGTGTGAGAGAAATCCCCACATTTTAACACCATTCATGTCACCTGGCCTTAATCAGTTGACTGTTTTTATTCTTTGGTGAACTCCCAACACAAGTCACAGGCCAAACACTAACTTAGTAATAATAAAATGTTGCATTTCTAGTTTTTTTTTTTTTTTTTTTTTTAACAGTTTATCTCCATGTTCTATTTACAACTCCAAAGCAATGCTGAAAGCCTCTCCCATGCTCCACTTAACTGGCAGCATTTCCATCCTCCCCACCGTTCATTTTAAGCTATACGCGCAATTACTTCCGTAACTATTGTCACCCTACCTTTACTCCTTGAATTAGACCATTCATTAGAAATGTATGTTTTGGAAAGGTTTCATGCAAAACCTAGGGGGGAAAAAAAAAAAAAAAAAGAGACCACCATTACATATTGCATTGTTATTTGCAAAGCATTAACTTTAAGTGCAGCTCAGGATGCAGCCACCATCTACAGTACTTATAGCAGCACAGAAAGCAGTTTTATATTTCCATGGATACGTCTCCATAAATGAAAGAAAAAAAAAAAAAAAAGATTTGGAACTTTAAGCAGCTAACATTCAGCAAGATTGAGGCACCCAAAACATAAAAATCTGGGTCTAAAACCGGATTATTTAATGGCCACATTTTCACGGTCATTGTGCTGTGGAAATGGGGAGCGGGGGGAGATAGGTATGTGGCCTATTCCCCACTCCTGCTTTGCAAAGAAAGAATATCAAGGAAAAAAAAAATCTGACAAAAGTGCTCTTTTGTAAGGCTTTTCGTAGATGTTTCCTGTACTTACAGACTCGAGCTGAATTTTTCTTTCTCGTCATGTGGTATCTGAGCTAATAACTAGCGCTAGATCTGCTCAGGTGTGATGCATTCAACACAGTGCACATTCCCTGACCATCGTGTTACAGCAAATGGTCAATCAGTAACAAAATATTTTTAAATAAAACCTTACAGACGCCTTAAACAGCATGTATTCCTTTATTTTACAGGCAAGATACCAAAAGGTCCTTTTCAAAATATCCACACAACTAATACGATATAAAGTTGATGCTCTACCTAGGTCAGCACTGACATTTCCAGAAAATACAAATAAAATGTCTTAATGCAGGAGACAGCCCTGATACAGGCACAGTGCTTTAAACGGTTAGTAAGTAATTATGTCACATCATTACACAGCTTTAATGTGAATAAGTTTAAATATGTGATTCTATATAACAACACAAAACTTTTCACTCACAGACTTGAGCGGATCTATGACATACAAATGTCATGTAATTCAGCAATAAGATGTGCAGTATCTTTATCGTAACTTCCCACACAGCAAAAAAGAAGCAGGAGAAAGTCAAAGCTATCACTTACCACCAGAGTGGGTGCTGTTAGGAGTCCCCAAGCAAAAAACTCCAAAAATATCACTATCACAGCATGGTAGACACTAGGTGAACCTATTCCTTGAGGCTAAAACAGGACATAAAAGAAAGAAAAAAAATCGCTATAACACACGGGACAAGCTGTCACACTCATAAGATGGAAAGTTAAGACACAAAGGAGGACTCTGAACATCTGAGTCCTTGAGGCACTCCAGGCAACCAGCACAAAGGGAAATTCCCCTCCCAAACCCTTGCCACAAGTGTCCTCAACTGCCCTGCTGATCTGCGGTTATAACGTATATTCCCATTTCAAACGAAAAATAATCCACCGCTTATACCCCCACCTGGGAAACATGGATGACGATGAAAGTGGAACCAGATTCTTCTCAGTTAATTTGATTTTTTTTCTTAAGAAAAAAAATGACACAATACTGAATGGAAATCAAGGTTTCATTGTTTCAAAACACTGTATCACATTCATTTATCCCAAAGTCTAATTAATTGGTCTATCAGACAACTTTACTGAATTTATGTTAGCAAAAGGCAGTGCAGTGAAGTGCAAAACTTTCATAGTTCTTAATAAAAAAACAAAACTGAGATAAGGAAAGTCAGAAATGAATCACAGGAAGCACAATGACAGTTTCCCCAAATAGCTTCCCCCACCATGAGTAGCTGCAGTGTACTTCAAATGTTGCAAGATTTTCATAGAAGATATGAAATAAGAAAATTCTTGTTCTTTGGTAATCTAGTACAATCAAAAGCAGCTTTTGAAGAGAAGGGAGGAACAGAAAGCAAGAACAGGGGCAGGAGAGCCTGCTCATTTCTTTCCTCTGTAAATACAAGCCTGTCAGACAGCATGCCACAGCTCATTTGCAAATTGGGGAAATGCTGCAGAAAGTATTTTCATATTAAGGCACCAGGAACAACTCATCAGAAACCTCACACGCATCCTTTAATCTTAACAGCCCTGCTCAACATCCACTCTCCCAGCATTGCATGAAGCTGAGTTGCTGGTGCTGCCTTCCCTGGACCTGGCATCATTTACACTGAGCAACACAGGCCAAACTTCTCAGCCTCTTCTCAAAAATGCTCAAGCAGGGCCTTATCAATGTGCATAAATATCTGAGATGTGGGATAAAGATGATCGAGTCAAGCTCTCTGCAGAGCCATCAGTGACAGGATGGTGCAGAAACTGAAATATTGGAAATTACACTTAAACATCCCGAGAAGAGAGGAGGACGCTTCGTAGTTATTTGTTCTGTGAAGCGCAGTCATTTATCCAGTTAAGCCATGAGGACAGTCAGACACCAGAGCAGGCTGCCCAGGGAGGCCACACAGGCTCCATCTTTGGAGAGGCAAAACCTGCGGGGACTCAGCCCTGGGCAGCCGGCCTGGGGAAAGGGAGGACCACGGAGGAGTGGCCTTTGGAAGTGCCTTCCAACTCAGCCTCCCCGCACGACTGCGTCTGAGCTGGGTGATGCTCCAATCTTACTTTTATTACAAGGTTTCTGCTGCTGATGCTGATCTTGAATCTTTCAAGATCCTGATTATTTCCAACCCAGAAAAACAAAACAAAACAAAACCCTCAACCCTTTAAACCAAAATATACCCTTACACACTCAGGTACCAGATTCTTCATAGATTTAAACAAGTCCAATCTCACTTATTTGAAGATAGAGAATATTCCAGCCAATATTTTCATTACCTATCAACAGGCCAGCAACTTCACAGCTTCATCTAATGTTCACAGTTCATTTTCTCAACACTGTAAAGCTACCCAAGTTCTGAACATTTTTCAGCTAACTTTGCGCTCTGCTTTTGAAACCACTGGGAGACAACAAAGGCAGAAACCCAAGCGCCACTGCAGGCTGATGTCCCTTCTCCCAGCTCAGCAAACGCAAATTAAAGCTCTAAGGGACACCTGGCAACCCATTTATATCTTAACCAGTGATCACTACGGGAAGAAATTATAGAGCATGATGTTACAAGGATGGCAACAATGAATCTCCTTGTTATTCATCCGAAAATACACGCGAGTCCTGCATTTGCGAACTGGAACAGCTGCATAAAGCACCCGTATCCCTCAGGGGAAAGGGTTTTGCTTCTCACCGCTCCGCCAGGTGAGCAGGTGGTTACGGCCTGATGGAAACGACGCTACGAGGACCCCGTCCCCGCCAGAGAGGGGCCGAGTGATCGCCAGGGCTGCGATGCGCCCAAACGTCCCCATTTAAGCCTCGCTAACTCGATAAATAACGACCCCCTTTAGACGAACGCACATCGCAGCCACGCAGCACTGCACAGAACAGCGGCGGAGGGGGCAAGCCCGGCAGCCAAACCGCGCTCCGCTCCTTTCCGCGGGCCGGACGCGCAGCTCCCGCCGCCCCCACACAGCGGCTCGCGCGGAGGCAGCTCGGCCT
>VZSV01000052.1:509798-527654 GCA_013398735.1 Nothocercus julius | reverse complement strand
TTAAATTGATGCTTAAGTACACTAGTGCATATTAAAACGGGGTTATATCTAACAGCACTCCAGCAGTGTGATAATTTTTAGCCCATTTGCTTCCTTACTGTGCAACTGGCTTTAAAGTGCCTGCCTCTTCTTTCTTTCCCTCTCCCTTACATAAGAGGTTTTTTTTTTTTTTTTTTTTAAGTTACCAATTAATATCATCTGAACATTTCCACTACTGTGACTCATGGAGTAAGTATTATGTTCATCCCAAATTCCAATTCAAATAATAATCACTACCAACATTTCCCAAATCATCTCAGAGAATTATGTATTCTTCCCTTCCTACAGTGAGCTTTTTGTATAGCAGCACTGTAAGCCCCGATTCCATGCATACATTTTACCATATATTGTATTTCAATAAAGTGACTATATGCAATTTGTGATAGATTTTGCCACACTGAATGTTACAGGTGAAAGCTTTAGTACTAAAGCAAATGGCTACCATAATTTGGAGAATTAGTACTGTTCCTGCAGCTGTGGCATACCAGGGTAGATCTACAATTCAGGAAGCTTAAGAAACCCTTAGCACAGATCTCAAAACCATGTTAGCACCAGCAGAAGAAAGTGTTCTTATTTGGCTGATGTAAGTGGAATTTTTCCTTTTGCACTTACAATACTTCATTAAAAAAAAAAAAAAAAAATCTCACAGCACTTTTATGAAATGCTCTCTTGTCAACCCGTAACTGAGATACTCTGGAAAACAGCCAGTCAGCTGTGGAAAGCTGACTGATATATTTCAATAAACTTTAAAAACATCTCTCATCACAATGTTTTCACCAGCATACAAAAAAAGTGAGAAAGAGCACGAATAGAATAAAAAGGAAGCAAACATTTTTGTCACCTGTCATTCTACAGTTAAGAGATTGTTGATACCTTTTTGTACAAATTCATACCTTCACAAGTGTAACACATGAATGAAAAGTCACTTTACATTAATACTCGTTGTGAAAAGGCCTCCTGGAAACAAATGATTAAGACAGCTTTCTGTATCAATTCTGCCAGTTTTTTGTGTGTGCTTCTGGCTCAACTGGCTATATATAAATACTTTAAACAAGCAACATGTTCCTAACAGCCTGACTTATTCTAGGGTTGTTTTTCTGTTGTTGTTCTTTTTTTTGTTTGGTTCAAAACAAAAGGACAGCATGCTTTTATAGTAACCTATTGCACAATAAATTACTTTTTCATTAAAATTATTTCACCGCTAGACTGAATAGCTCTAGAGAACCCATTTGGTTTGTTGGCTCAAGGACGCTAATTAAGCCATTATGTACAAGTGCACTGAAATGGCCTTGGAGAGTTCATGAGTAAACAACACGCTAAAAACAGACAAAAAAAAAAAATCAAAACAACCTCCCTCTGTAACACAGTATAGTACAGCATACAGATGATATATGTAATGACTCTGTATGGAGCCATTACAGATGACAGTAATGCATTTAAAATGTTTATTATGAGCCTTTTAAAAAATTGTAGTTAAAAAACAAATCCTTGAGAATATTTAAAGCACAAAAACTACCTTAAAGGTTCTAACAACAAGCTGATTTATAATTCAAAAAAAAAAAAAAAAAAAAAAAAAACCCCCCCCAAAAAAAAAAAAAAAAAAAAAAAAAACAAGGAATGAACACTGCATCTGGGCAAGCACTCCATCCCAACCCTAACCACAGTGCGCAGCTACTGCAGAAACCTCTGGCCTGTGTTCACAGGGTTCCTGGCTCCTTGAGAACACTAACAGCCATCTGGAGGATGGAGTTTTGTCACAGATTTCTAGCCTTTATGCTGAACTTCTCCCCTTGTGTACTCAGCTGAGAATGTTACCATTCTCATAATAGTTTTACATATGCAACAGAATACAGATTTCTGTTATAAATCAGCCTTCTAAAAATATAAAAATATTTGATATTGTGAAAAGGTCTTTCAAACATACTTCAATTTTCAGTTTTAATAAGGAATATGTAATTAGAACCATCACTTTAGAACTATGATGTGTATTCAATTGATTTCATGTAAATTGACAGTTTAGGACATATTTACTATGATTAAATATAGTCAAATTGCAAAAACATACAATCTGACAATGTTGTCATGTGCTCTTTCAAAGAGTGCATAGAACATTTCTGCAGCAGTCGAAACAGTAAATTCTTTTGATGCAATTCCAGTCAAAGCTGTAAACATTCCTAATTGCAGTTTCTTGGAATTTTTTTGTTCCCTTCAAGTTTTTATTAGTGACTTGCACTGGACTTTCCTCTGCCATTTTTTTTTCATCAGTTACATACAGTATTATCATCCATCTTAATTCCTCTGGTTGTTCAGAACTATTCATAAGCACTTCTTCATTAGATTCAGGGCAGTAATCCTCTCCCTCCAGTGCACAATGCCATCTCTCACATGCCGCTGTCAGCAAGGCACCCAATTCATGATCTTCTTGGTAAGGAAGTGTGCTATGCCTTAATGGGATTTCCTGCAGGCTTTGGATCATAACCATATAGGAAAGTAGCTGCTATTACAAGAACAGCTCCGAAGAAAAAGACACTGAATAAAATAGGAAGAAAAATAAGTTGGCTGTTTTCAGTCGATGAAATGTTATTAAGTAATACAGTTCAAAAGAAAGGACATTTTTTCCTTTCCTTTCTTATTACTCCATGAGAATATAATCAAGATAACTAGCATCTGTCCAACTTACAATGAATTAAGTAACTTGCCTTATTTTCCTGGAGAATGATATAGGATAAAGCATGCAAAATTATGACATATTATAAAAAGTCAAAAAAACCCACAGTTTCATGAAGCAACTACCACAGGAACAATCAAAGTAATCTTATATTTCTTTCTTTTGACCAAAGCACTATGCAAAACGCAAGCAAAAGAAGCCTGAAGTTTGTGTTAAAACAAACTACCACTTCCTAAGAGTCAGTCTGCAAATCACTAAATCTTATATTTTGGCAGATATCTAAGCATTTATATAACAAAGAATAATAAAGGAATCTTCTGTATTGAAACATAAGGGCTTTTGACAGTATTTAGGTAACGGCAGGTCTGAAATAAAATATCCAAGGCCATTAGACAACAAATCACATTTTATAAAAGAAACCTTTTGAAAAGACATGCTTAGTGCTAAGAATTTGATTTTCTGAAGGAAATACTAAAGAACAGAGAGCATTACTTGCTAAGCCTTCAGAGAAGACAGATAACCTATTTCATATTTCACTGCAATAATTGAGCAGTTAGGTACTTACATATATTATCACAATCAGAAATGTTTGTCGAATTTAAACAGTCAAATAAACTCAATGTGTATAAGCAACATAATAAAGATTAATTTTGATTAACAACTCAAGTTGTTACTCTGTTACATGTGACATCTCAAGTTTGTTAAAAGAGACAGAGTCAAGTTTTGCATGCTGCTAGTTAGCTTCATCTCATTCAATTATTTACCAATGTTTCCTTTTTGATCATGCTTGCAGGGGCTAACAAGTTACTTATTAATTTACAGTTGAATAAATATATTAATTTATAGTTGAAAATTTTTTTATTACATTCCATATTTGTTTTTGTTTTACAGGATAAGTCCAGGCTACTTATAATTCAAAGTTGCAAATCTAAGATGTTTCTTTTTTCAGTGTCCGTTGTTCTAATTCCCTTTTTTGTATATTAAAATAAACTCCTACAAACTTTGGAAATACTGTTTTTAGATAGAATTGTTTCCCCATATCAGAAAAAAAAAATAGTCAAAGTTACTCAAAATATTTTTACACTTTGAGTATGCAGAGTGTATGTAGGTCCATTGCCAACAACAGCAGATCCTATTAATATATCTGAAGGTGGGCACATTATTTTTATACTACATACATTAACATGCACTGCCAACAAAAAAGTCATCATTTCAGAATCTATCAATGTATAAAACAGCACTGCACATAGCTACTAAAATCAGATCCTCAAAACGTCAAATTACAGCGTATGGGGCCTGGAAACATATCCCAAATCCTCTCTTTCTTGGTTAAATCTTTTAATTAAGAAATATGGTATTGGCCTTAGAAAGAAAATAAAGTCTTTGGACTACCAGACATCCTCGGGCAACCAAACCCTGTGTTATAATTTCCATATTTGTCTGACTGCAATTATCTCTTTCAGAAACTGCTTTGAGACTGGATGGAAAACCACACAGCAGGATTATCATCTCAATCACTGTTCAGCTGTAAGGCGTTTTGTGATGAGATGAGTTGCAGAAGATATTTCTATTTAGAGAATAAAGAGGAAATTAGAGGCGGGCAATCCCTTTTCCACAGACTTATCCAGAAGAGCCAGCAGGGGGGTGCCGAGTTCTAGAGTAGAGCCATGCCCATTCCAGCCAGGTATCTGACTCAAAGAGAAGGGACTTCATAAAAGCAGAGAAAGACCCGGAGAACACAAAAAAGGGGAGAGCATGAAAAAAAAAAAAAAAAGGTTAGAACAAGACCAACTAGAACAGAGAAAAATACAAGCTGAACAAGACGAAAGAGAATGGGCATGGAGGAAAAGAGATTTGGGCACATTAAAGAACAAACGATTAGAAAAAAAAATAGAGAAGGAAAAGTGAACTAAAACACAGAGGCAGTAAGAGACTGGTTCAGTAAAAACTGAGCAGAAAGGCTCAATTATTCCTGACCTGTGGGGAACTGGATCTTAGAGAAAACTAAATATTGCCTTCTGTACTGCAAAATTAAACATAAATTATGGCATATTATAAAACTAGACCTTTATGTGAAGGTCAGATCCAAGCCTTTTATGAAGTGTGCCTTGTTTGTTTTTATTTTTGCTCTTGTGTGTGGTAAGCATAGAGGTGTTTCTTCTTCCCCCGCCCAGTACACGTGGAAAATAACACTAACCTTGTAGGGACAAAATCTTGCAGCCAAAAATAGGAAATCAGTGTTGACAGTATAATAGAGAGAGATGTTGCAAACCCCTTTAAAATGTTGTCTGCATATTTTATAACAGCAGCAATCACAAGACCTCCAAGTGCCTGAAAAAGACAGAGGTTCAGATTTGCAACCCAGTGATTTCAGCGAGCACATCTATTTTAACAACATGCATTTTCTTTAGAGAAAGCTTTCTTGTCTATCTCTAGAAGCATTACATTTATTTCATGCATTACTGTTGAAGGTAACTATTGCAAAAGTTTTTCATTCTCTAACAAAGAAAACACTGATTATATTTCCAACATTAACTTAGTGGAAAATGCTTATATGCACATTCCACACAAGGAAAAAATACATTTTCCTTTTAAAAATATTTTAAATAATTTAATAATATTGTGCACTTTCATTTTACACAACACTTAACCATAATATTTGTTCAAAGATTTCCAGATTTTTATTTATTTTGAGGTTTATGCTAGTACGGATGGACCAGACTTGACTATAGAATTTTCAGTAGCTTTATGGGCAAATATTAATTATCCCATCATTTACTGAAGAATAAATTCCAAGTGCCTTCATAGTAATGTGTAATTTTAGGTATCTTACCTGTAGAACAACAACTATCCAAGTGAGTTTATTATATCCTTGAAAAAATCCATGCTTTGACAGTTGTTCTCCATCATAAATATATACACCCATCAATCCAAATATGCTACCAAAAAATCCTGAAAGTGAAAGATTGATTGATTCAAAAGCGTCAAAGCTTTATTATGGTACTTCCTTACACTCATTACACAGCCCTGATCCAATAAAAGATCTTCATAATTTAATTCCACAGCACTGTGGATTTGATCAAGAGTCTGTATCAAGGTGTTAGAAAGATCAAACTCTGCCAAAAGCACTGATTTAATTATAAAATATATATAATTTTTGCCTACAGGGAAAAACTAAAGGGAAACCACTCAAGAAAGGAGCGCAACTCTAGCAATCACTTTTGCAAAAGAACAAAATATACTACTTTCGTGGGATTTCCAATATCGTAAGTTGAGCAAATCAGTCTGAGCTAAGGAAAAGCCCATTAATAAAAGGGACCAGTTCTGCCACCATTAACGCCTAGGTCTTCTAGATTCAGAACTACAAATAGAGGATATTTCTTTATCAGTAAGTGCACAGTAGATAAGGCTAGTAGTACAGCACTCACCTTTGTACTGAAATAATCACAAGATCTTATCTCAGTTTTGTTTGCACATGAAGGCTTTATTTTTCTAGTTTTTAATAAAAGTGCCTGCCTATAAAAACTGTCTATCCAGGTACGAGAGAAAAAAAAATTAAAATGTCTCAAAGTACTGAATTAGAAACATATTTTAATGCTCCTGCATTTTCCAAAATATTGTCAGGTAAATAATCAAGTTAAATCAAGAACTAGGATGAGATCAAAAAGCCATTCTCACAATTCACAGAATCACAGAATGGCTGAGCTTGGAAGGGACCTCTAGAGATCATCTAGTCCAATCCCCCTGCTCCAGCAGGGACACCTAGAGCATGTAGCACAGGGTCACATCCAGGCGGGGTTTGAAGATCTCCAGAGAAGGAGACTCCACAGCCTCTCTGGGCAGCCTGTTCCAGGGCTCTGTCACCCTTACAGGAAAGAAGCTCTTAACTCCAGCTAGCAGAGTTTACAATAGTCTTATTCCAAGCTTTAAGAGTTCATTTATGAAGAACACTGATTTTTTTGACATTTTTATGATGTTTTCTGCACATTTATCTTAATTCTTCTAAATGTAATATTGCTCTAAGAGATTACTGAATTCAAACTTACCAAGCTGAATGTTTCTGATCCACACAGACTGTTTAGTTTCCTTTAAAATTTTCTCAAAATAAACCCCAGCAAATCCACTAGAAAAGCATGCTATAAGAACTGCCATCAGGCCTACAAACTGAGATCCCACTGAATGTTCCTTAGCAGCTGTCACTTGAGAGTCCGCAGGCCACTAGATGAAAAAACAGTTAAACAAACTTCACTCACAGAATTAAGTCATGAGCATTTATTACATGCAAGTTTATTTTCTAGCAATAGTAACGATTAATAGCGACAGTCGTGTGCTAGTACAGTTTTATATTTTGCATCATAAATATTTTTGCAAAGCCACAATTTTTCTTTCTGCATTTCAGCTGGGAGTAAAATTGGGCCTTAACTGAGAGGATTCCCATTTACTTACACAGGACAGGAATTTATCCAACAGGTTTTATAACCTGGCACTGTATCTCACTCCCAGGATGAATTTTATCCTGGTGATCACAGTTGCCAACCTTTGCCATCTAAAAGTTACCTACCTGTTCTCTACAGAAATACAGGGACAGTCATAAAAACACTCCTTAAGACAGGATGAACTGTCATTTGAATAGGCTTCTCTTCAGAGATTATGCAGAAAACTAAAATAAGCTGAATTTTGTGAAGCAAAGTCTGACCTAAAGCTTGCAGTGTAAAATACAATTCTGTGGACAAAAATACACACAAAAAGTCTGATAGGTACTATCAGAATTTTTGGTTCTGAACTTAAAACTTTTATTTTTTTTTTAATTTAATAATGGCAAACTGTAGTTTTTTTTTTTTTTTTTTTTTTAACTTTTAAATAAAAATTTCTAGGATATGCTAAAAGTTCTTAGAACAGTCTGTGTTCTCATGATCCTGCCCTCCACAATGTACAAACTGCTGTACCTTAGAGGCCAAATTCACCTCCTGAATGGATTCAGATGAATTTCCTGTGCTGAAATACATCGCAAGACAAGCAGCCGGCCTGAGCTGGCACAGAAGGTCTGTAAACCCAAACCCTTGACGTCAGAAGAAATGTGCCAGGAAATTGTTATCTGAGTGACTGTCAGATTGCTTTGGATGCCATCTCATTCCCAGCAGAGTACTGGGAACACAAAAAGGTGTTGCCTTTTGCCTGTGAGGCCTATCTGCCATTCCGCAGTCTTGGCCAGTTGTGATTTGTAATTCAGCCATACGTTGGTTTTCGTGTGCAGCTGGTAGAATCAGGAAGCTGTATAATCATTATAGAAATCCACATTCCTTGAATAAACATATTAAATAAATACAAGACATTTGTTAATATTTACCTGCACGAATGCCACTCCTGTCATCAAGATGACTAACGAAAGCCATTGGTACACACCCAGTTTCTTGCTTAACATGAACACAGAAAACAATGCTGTGGTAAGAATCTTCAGCTGATACGTAACCTTAAAAAACAAACAAAAAACAACAACAACAAAAAAGCCACAACACAGTTATTATCACAATATTCATGGTTTTCTCTGAAACCTGCATAGAAAACCAAACACACAATACCTGATACGTGGCTGCATCTAGGTTTGACAATGCTATATACAGCAAGTTATTCTGCAGAGTGTAAATTCCTGATGGAATAGCAAGTTTGAGAGTTTCCATGGGCTTGTTAAGAATTTCATCATGCAGCACTCTGTTCAGAGTCCGTAAATTGCACTCTACCAAAAGAAATAACAAAAGAAACAGAAATTCACTAAATGTGCTCCTTGACAAAATAAAAAGATAGCCATAGTCTGTTCTTTAAAATTGCTGACTCATTTTTACAGCTATCATAGCTATCAAAACACCAAACTGTGTTTTGCTCTCATAAGGCTATTAAAAAAAAAAAAAAACAAAAAAACCCTCTAGCATAGAATACCAAAACTATGATCAATCACAAGATCTCAAGTAAAACATATTAATGACAATCCTATATTCAGAGAGGATACATCAAAGATCACCAGTTTTGTTCCACTTAAGATTTTCTTATACTTAACCCTCTAACATTATCTGCAGTCTCATTTGAATATGCACATTTAATTCCTTATGGAATTACCAACAATTAAGTATATACAATGATTTAAGTCACTGAACACCAGACACATATGTCAAATCTGGAAAATTCAGCACAATGTACAAAATAAGAAATATAGTAGAATATAACTTTTCCTGAACTTAAAACTAGTAATGAAATTATTGTTCCCTTGCACACCCACATGACTCTGCTCATTGTAGGCTTTTATATTATCATTCTTGCTTTGGGCACACTAAAGCTGTTCATCTTTTCCTATTAATACTAGGAGTTTCATAAAATGCCTGAGCAAACACAAGCTTCAAAGCTGTTGGCAGGAATTTATTCTTTCCTAGTACTCACATCCACTCAAAGAGTCAGCAATTATACATGTACATGTTACATAATGTGTTGAAAAGTGAAGTGTGATTACAGTCTTCTCAAGACTATTTCCTAAATCACATGAGAAACACTTTTTGAGATTCTTGTACTCAAATGTATGTTTTGCAGTTGCCACTACAGTACAGAATATCAACTAGGAAAATTACTTGGTGCAAAATTTGACACATACTACTATCTTTGTAGACCAATAAAATACAGGTCAAAATCTTCAGAAGTTCAGCAATAACTACTGCGGTGGAGGATAAATAACGAGGTCCTTCTTCTTTCAGTGTCCGAGAGTAACGCATGGTCAAGACTAAACTTGTGGTCTGAAAAACCAGGATGCCCAAGGAAAGGTATTTTAAATTGGTAGACATTTCTTGACTTTGGCTTTCCTGAAACAAAACAAAAAAACCCAAACACACACTTAAAAGTGTGACAGACATTTCCATTAAGAATAAGCATTATCAGAAAAGTTATCCAGGGAACTCAGCCAACAAAGCAAAACAAATACCAAAAGACTGAGTATTTACTATTTCAAAACAAGTTACTAGCAATTAAATTAGTAGGTTATACATAACAAGACAATTCACAAATTGCAAACAAAAGCTCTTTGGAAGAATAATCCTTATTATATGCAAAGGATGTGACAATGGACTATATATTCGCAAAGTGTGCTGACAGACATATTTTAAAACTGAATTTATCTTGTTTCTAAGCTTTTATAGATCTTCTCCAGTCAAGTATATGAAGACAGCTGAATCCCTATATGATACAGATACTTAAGAGATGCTGTGGTAATCTGCAACTAACTTTGAATCACAGGCACGAAGAAAAATATAAACCATAAATTTGTGTCCTACGCAATAAATTTTTTTACAGCAAGAATTCTATGGCTGCGAAGACTTTTTTACAAGTCTATTGGTAAATGAGAAAAAAATGCCTGGATGCAGAAACACACAAGGGTTCTTTTAAGGAATCTTAGAAAACATTCTTATATGAAATAGTCCCATTTAATTCATGGAGTAAATGAATTGAATACTAAAGATGCAACTGCAGAGGATGGTATAAATCAGAGATTTAAAGACATGAGAGTGAGAAAAAAAAACTAATTTGCTAACATTTCTCAAAGAACAGGTTCTTGTGGAATAACCCATTGCATGAAGATGATAACTGTGGAATTACGTATCTCCAAGAACAAAATGGAGAAGAGGATCAGTTTGTCAAACAAAAATGTATTTGAGGATAGGTTTGCTATAACTGAAAACAAGGAGGAGAAACAGAAGAAAAGAACGTCTTTCCTCAGGATACAGACAGTCCAATGATGAAAAAGTCAGATATCATGCCCCTTGAAGGAATATCAACAGCATACACAAGACAAAAAAAGGGAGAAAAAAATCTTCAGAGAGAAAACACAAAAAAAAAAAAAAAAAAAAAGAAAAACTATAGGAACACATACCACAGCACTATCTTGAACTGTAGTCACGTCTTCATTAGCAATCCTGATCATGACTCAAAAAAAAAAAAAAGGCTCTTTTTCACAGAAACACTATCAATTTAATCTTGCTTTCACAGACGAATAACAAATCCATCTTCTCGTGTTCATCAAGTGGTTTCAGTCACACGTGATTCACAAAGCTGCCACTAGCAGAATGCTGCATTTCTTTACCAGAATTCACTAAAGCAAACTCAGATATTCCAAAATTCATACTAAATGGACTGCAAATGTCAAGTTTAATAGCTGAAATAAGGACATTCACTAAAAGCTGTCTTATCAGAGGTCAGTAAGGCTGGCTTGTAGAGAAAAGGTGCCTCACATTTCATGCTGTACTTTGAACTAGCTGCTTCATCAAGCAGGAACTACACAGCTGTGAAACTTATATATCTCAGGCAAACACCCACCCTCTGCTAAACACACACTATACCTCTACAGTTTTCCCTGTCTCTCCCCTTCCTGCAAAAAAGGCTGCAGAGCACTTCCTAAAACTCCATGCAAACTGGAGCAAGCTGGACCCAGCCAAACAGCCAAGGGGAGAACTTTCAGCAGCTGAGCTGTCATCAGCTGCTGTTTCACAGCAGGGTTAGATTTACAGATTACCACCAGCAGAGGTGTAATCGTTCTTCTAAAGACAAGTTCCTGCAAGTCCCTTGCAACAGACTGTGCAGCCGTTTGCTAAATGAAGGAACCTTCAGGAACAGGCACACTTTGATCATCTTAAATCAACATTGAAAATGAAAGTTCCTGTCACAGGCCTTGTCCTGTCACATATAACACCCAGGCTTAGATTTCCCACTGGCCTTTGGACTAAGTACTCTGCGGGATATATCTGTGTCACTTCTGCAGTGCTAAACCCACATCCATATTTGTGAATTCAAAAACTTCAAATTGAGTAGTCACATTAATACAGTGACTTTACTAAATTCCTCACCCTCTCATCTTATTACCCCAAGTTAAAGGGAAAAATCAAAACTCAACCCCCCTGCTTCTGCCTACTTGCCCATATACCACACAGACACACCCTGAAATAACAGCAAGTGCCAGCAATATGGGAGGTTAAGGGTAGGCTGATATGGAAAGTCACTACCTTGCTTCATGCTGAGATGGTATTTACACTACATGTAATTGGTGGATAAAACACAGATACTATCATAAAGTATTGTTCTCCTTAAAAGTATATGGGGAAGGAATCTGGTAAAGATTTTACAGCATAAGGAAACAGGGTAGAATGTATAAAGGGAGCAATAGTTTCAGCTGAAAAGTTGCGTGTTGTATAAAGTTTGAAAAATATCTTTTAAATGGAAGCAGATTTTCTGAAGTGGAAAATCACATATTTCCATTTCATAAAATCCATTCAGACAGAAGGATTTTATTTTTGACCTACTATCTTCCATTTCAATTAACAACTTCACCACAACAGGCTAAAATTTTACATTTTATGTTTTATTTTATATCATTCCTACACTCTCCTTCCAGAATTATATATGAAAACATTAGAATTTACTAGTGTTAAGCTCAGACCAAGAGAACATAATCACTTTGGCTTAACAGGTAGTAAGTATACTGCGTATATTTTACTTTCTCTATTTATTCTTGAACAAAATTTGCTAATATCATCAGGATTTTTTTTTTTTGCCATTAGCAATAACAACAAGACTATAGGACATTTCTTAACATTATGACTTTTGTCTTTTAAAGATCTGATGGTACTAATTATTGATCCCCTCAGGTCCTATGTATCCAGTAACATAATCTTGTGCAACATTAAGTTTTTGGTTATGAGTTTATTCTATATTTGAGCTTGTCTCGCACAAAGTATCTCAGGTGATCAGCATGTTTTAGACTCAGTGAAACATTTTAAGGGTAGGGTGCCTCACATTTTCACACATAATTTTATAATAAAAAGCTAGGTTATATGAATGCACAAGTCTTCCAAATTTTATGCATTTGATTCTGCATTTCTTCTGAATCAAACACATAAAGTTCCTTTATTATCCCAAACTATTCAGTATTCTGCATTGTAGTTCATGAATTAAAACAAATTAACAGAAACTGTTTCTTACAGTCAGTGCAGCTGGCTTATTTTTCATTAAATTAATTAAATTTAATTTTCCTTAAGTTTCTGAAAAAACAAACCCACCAGTCATTGGAGAATCACTACTGCAAGTACATAAAAGAAAGTTTGAAAAGAGAATTTGGCATCCAACAACAACAAAGAGACCCATACAGTAGATAAAACTAAAAAGCTAAATTAATAATGAATTCCATCAAGTCACATAAAGGAGCAGATTAATTTCATATTGATGGCGTATTCCAAAGTAAAAGCCACGGCTGCAATTCATTTGTGTTTTATCCACGAGGTAACCAAAAGATGTGATACGCTGCATTAAAGCACACATAGCGACCATTACTTGCAGGTGCCTAGCACCTCTCAAAGTAACATGCAATTTAAAAGTAACGTAAAATAGTTTTTCATACATCTCTTGTCATGCTGTCTACAAACTGAAGCGTGTTTAACACTCATTGCTGATATATCTTTATAACATGCTCATACAGACTGAGCCAGAGGAATTCATGAAAGGCGGAGGTTAAAATGTACCGCTGTTTCAAGCTCCCATCCTGCAATTTAAACCTCACTGTCAGGACCTAGGATTGTACAGAGGTAGGAAAGCAAAAATCTTCCCAGACTGTGGCTTAGGAATGCCCCGCATTAAGAGCAAAGCATGCAAACAAAATGCTTTCAACATGCTATGGAGGTCAGTTAACACTTGTAATATTTTCTACTGATTTGCAGAAAGATTTTAATACAAAAATAACTTCTACAGATAATCACTCCATTACTCCTCCCTTCTCTCCCACAAGAAAAGTTAAATTAAAAAAAAAATTAATTATTATTATGCCCTCAAGCCTAACCTTCAAAGCACCATCATTACTTGAGCTGGTCCTTCAGAATTAAATGTTCAGTTATAGGTCTTGTTGCTATTGCTGACTGCTATTTCATTTTACTATTAAAGAGCATAAAATGCTTAACCAGGCAAAAAGCACTTGCACATTAGTTAAAATACAAAGCTGAAGAGAATTGGACAATCAGATGCTTAAAAAATAGAAAAGAAAAAAAGCACAAAGTTTATTAAGATCTAGGTGCCAGCACATCAAGTTCTGTGTCTGAGATACATCACAAAATAAACACTGATCAAGTCTACCTTACGCAAAGAAAAAAAAAGTGAAAAATGAAGTCTGTTTCCAGTGGAACAGGTATGGACAAGTATTTCCTGGGCATTCTCCTTGAAAGCAAGACTGCAGATTAAAGAAACTCATGTTTCTCAAAAGAAATACGAGCCTAATGGTGATGCTCTAGGTGGCCTAAGAACTAGCCCACTAAACTTGGAGAGCTTATTTTAACGAGCCTCCTCCTTCTGCAGTGCAGCAAAGGCACTGCTCTTCCCCGTGCCGGGTATGTACAAATAACACTACTTGTGTTGCAACCACAGTGCAGCTACATTTCTCAGAGGGAAGTTTATCTCATGAATCCTCTTTTCAGAAACTAGTATTGTCTTCTTTATACCTAAAAGTAGTATCTAATGCAACAACATAGATTATGTATGGGAATTAATAACCTAGATGGTTAATAAGAAAGCACAGACCTTTTACGATCTGGTTAAGTACTGCTGAATTAGTTTCTGAACAAGATTTCACACGCATACTATTCCTTTAAGTGCTGAATTTGGACCTCTTTTACTGAACAATGCATCTCCCTTATCCTTCCTTCCTACCAACACACATATTCTTTCCTATCTATGTAAAATCTTTATAAACTGGAATAATACTGTAAATATTTGTAATAACCTCAAAAATCATCCTTCTCAATTTAAAATGTCTCTATTAATGTGTTCTATCTACCTCACATTTGACACAGGTTTCTTCCCTCTTCCTTCCCATAGGCTATCCTTGCCAACATTCCCTCCCCAAATAAATGGCAATTTAATTTTCACCTAAATCACTGCAAGTCACCTTATCATTTTAAAACTTACCTTGCTCTTTCTTTTGTTCTTCAGTCTGTTACTCATTCTCCTTGATGGATACTTTACAATATACAATGTACTAAGTAGAGTATGTAAAAATAAGCTACGTTTTTTTCTTAGTTCCTGCTCCTGTTCTTCTTGAGAAGCATTATTAAAAGCAAATCCTGTAGCAAAGCTCTTCCTTTCTTTTCTAGCAGAAGCTGAACAATTAAAGTTTTGTTTTCAAGTGAAGGTTTTGTTAAGGCAGAATTTTCCAGTTAAAATTTTTTTTAACTGGTGAGAAAGACTGAGAGCGTCACCACAAAAGACAAAGTAATACTTTCACAACAAGGATTTCAAGCCCAACAAGCCAAGCAGAAAAAAAAAAAAAAAGATGAACTTTGTTCCAACACAGTTCACAACCCTATCCTGCCCTTTTCAAAATCATGCTGATACATTTTAGCATTTATACACAAAGCAGTTACACATTTACATGCAACTACTAAAGATCATGCAATGATTTCTTAACTTTGCTCCAAAACGGTCAGTGGAGGCTTTACTGGTAATTCGCTGGTGTTGATGTCAATAGTGCCGTTCAATCAGGAAATTCCCACATTGCCAAGTCTACCGAATGGAATCCAACTGCATATTACCTCATGTCAAATACTTCAAGATGGTCTCTTTAAAGATGGTTCAAACCTATATGTAGGATATGTTGGGAATTGTGAATCTTGAACATGTTTAAAGTTCCCTGTGACCATTTATTTTCTTTTTAGTCTTGGTATATGGGATAATGTAAGAACCCAAATTAGGATTTCTTCAATGAGTATTTGGTTTGGTCTGAAGAGTGTTAAAGAGTCACCTACCAAATATAAAACCTCAGTGTTCAGGCAACTCGGTCTCTCACTGAACTAAATCTCACATCAGTACCTCTTACCAGATGAAGACTTCCTGTATGCACACAGTAGTGCAATAGTTTTATATTGACACAACAGTCACCGAGCCAAACCCCGCCTGCCAACACAGAAATTTGATACAACCTGCCTTATGCCTCTCTCTATTCAAACAGTACATACACTGTGTTCATTGTATAGATACAGCACAGAAAGATCCCAGTAGCCACATTTAGGCTCCAGGAGCAAGAAGAGATTCAGTTCTCAGCTCCAGTTCAAGTTTCCACCTCTCCAAAAGCATACACAAGTACAATACCAGGCTGGGCAGCGAACAAGGCACTGCCCTAATGCAATTCCAGCAGATGTACCAAGCCAGTGATGCAGTTTGAATTAAGGTGCTGAAAGACTGAACATTAAATACAGCTGTGATTCGGCTGCAGTGCCCACTAACTGAATTTACGAATTACTAATCAGGCCTGTATGCTTGAGGCAGTGTAGCCACCCTCAATCATAGTGACCTAGTTTAAGCAGAATCACACACACTAGGCAGTACAGTGGAGATAAATAAGTCTTCAGACTTATTGCAGAAGACTGCAGAAACTTAGTTGTTACAAGTAAAAGTAGAGATCTAAATAATACACTGAAGGGGTCTGCGTGTAAGACTAGGAACATTCAGATTTCACACTGGAACAATCCAAACTTCCAAACATCTTACGTTCATTTTTCCTCTGGATCTTAGGAGATATAGATCTTTTGGGAGCACCTCTTCCCCTTCAAAAATACCCGCTATTGACATAAGATGAAGAATAAGCCCCATTTGCAAATAACTTAAGAATATTAAGAGAGGAATAATCATATCTAGCAAGCCTGTCCCACAGATTAAAGACGTGGATCTGGAAATGTTTTTAAGTAGATGCCTGAGATTTGATTCCCCTAGGTACCTGGTTAAGATGACCTGGACCTTGTGCCTGCTATTACAAAAAGAAGCGTTAAGGAAAGCAGGCTGCAAAGGCACCCTGGGGGATTAATGGTTAAGCATACAGAACCTGTCTCAACAATATACTGCTCTTCATAAAGCAAGTTTGTCTACTCACTACCACCATACCTCTTCCAAAGTCCACAATTTCACACACATTGCACCTCTACAATCCAGAACAACGTGTCTTCTTAAACTAGGGATCCTTATCGCTCACATTTGTAGTTTTTATTGTGGGTTATCACCATGTCTGACAATATACAAGGCAAGCACAAGCAACAGTTTTCCAAAGGAAAAGGTAAAGTAGTTTCTCCACAGCTACCATCTGCTTCAAACTCACCCTACGGCCTTGAAATAAAAAATTGATGTTTCTTACTCTTGTATACAGACAGACCTCTGTCACAGAGCTGGAGTCTATACAGAGACAGCTTTTGCGGTGTAGGTCCTGTGCAGTAGAGAAGGACTGAACAGGTCAGGCCCATGGGGTTCACACGTGTTCAGATCAGTCACCTGCAGTGCCTATAGAGATAGGCAGCTCTGTAGGCTTAAGAAAAAGTCTTACAAGATGTCAATCAGTATTTAAGGCCCAGCTTTATCTGTCTGCACATGTGTTCTTTGGAAAGTGAGGATTTTCTCAAATCCCAGCCCTCCTATATGGAGCCTGATATGACAGATAAACCCCCATTACTGTACTCAGTTTTGGAAAGACTTTCCCCAAGTTCTTGCCCAGGTCTCAAATAGAACACCCCTGTCATTGCAGAAAACAATCTCAGTCTTCTCTCTGGTTTTCATTTTTTCCTCATTTTGATTTACTAAATAGTTTATAGGGTTCACTAAACACGATACAACTTGAAGTATCCTGTGGCATTTATTTTTTACCTCCCTAATTATTCCATAAGAGGTATTATATTATCTTATGCTATTGTGCTCATTATCTCTATATTTTTTTGGTATTCTGACTTTTCCCTTAAGCTTTTGACTACTACTACAGTCTTTCTAATGTGCAAAACCCAGGATGGACCCACAGTGCCACAGAGCCACCTCTGAGGATAATTTCTGGCAGTTTCACACAGGGCACTGTAACAAGCATAGCCAGAGCCTTCCGAGCAAAGCTGGGCCAGCACCACCCCGCAGAGGCGCCCGAGAAGCGAGCCGCTGCTGTTAGCAACGATGATGCTGCCGTTAACCGGATATTTGTGCCTTCACGACACCAGGCAGCAGCTTCGCCGCCGCCCCCTCGCCATTGCGGACATCTCTCCCTCCCGCACCCAAGGCCCTTCCCCCGCTCGGCGCCGCTCGCCGCGGGCAGCCCCGGCGCGGGCCTCCCACCTGCA
>VZSV01000052.1:491152-505933 GCA_013398735.1 Nothocercus julius | reverse complement strand
ATATATGTGTGTATATATATATATATATATACACACACACACACACACATATATTTTAACAGATGTTCTTTTGAATGATATATATTAGCAAAGGAGAATCAAATTAAAAGCTCTCAAGAAAAAGAGCTCTTTTGTTGTAATAATGCCTTTAGGATGTAGAAAGGAAAACATAACAAGTTCCAGTTAAATATTAATTTGCTTGGAATTAGTCTACAGCTAGCTCTAAAAAATAGGTAAATGTTACAATACACAGTTTACAGTCCTATGTGAAGAAAGTTTTAATAAGGGAGTTATCAGGGAGAAAAAAATTGGATGCTGCAAAATTAAATATTCTACAGGAGTCTTTTTTTTTAAAGCAAAACTGCTCTTCCTATTTGAATGGTATTGCCAATAGAAAATCTTTTCAAGCAAAGGCTGTTTAAGAATGCCATCAAATATGTTACACAAACAGTCTCACTATTATGATTCAAGTATATGACAATGTAACGATTTTTACTAGCTCTTTAATCAACAGGTGGATGAGATGCATTTAAAATAGTTGGAAAATGAACCCTGAATACAAAGTGTGAGATTGCTATGGATTAAAACAGAAGTAACTATTCAGAAAAAGTCACTTAAAAAAATATATTTATATGCCTTCCATGACTACTAATCCGAGAATGTTGGGAAGTTCAGTTACCAAGTAAAATACTGGCTCAAAACTATGCAACTGAGTGAGAATAAATATCGTGTTCACATTTGCTGAGATTATCCCAGATGAGTAAGTCATCTAACACTCTTATATATTTATCCTAAGTAACACAGCTCATAGAAAATAGCTGGCCCATAACTAACTAGATATGATTTTTCATATCAGGTTTACAAGGAGAGGAAAAAAAAAAAGAAGGTCAGTATGGAAAATTTTTACTCACTGGTTTACCGTGTGGTCGGCCTCCGTAAGATGAGCCCTGGAAGAAGAAAATCAAAAACCTATTACTTAAATGGAAGACATATTTGTTTGGCCAACAGATGCAAAGCACCTAAGTTCATTTTCACACATAAATATATGTATATAAAGTGTCTTCTTTAAGTGTCTTATGGCTCTGTTGGAGACAAAAACAAAATCTCTGTTTTATTTGTTATTTTCTGCTAGCTGAAACATGCATTTTGGGAGTAACTTGTGTATTTTTTTGTTCATTATTCCATATATTCTTTTGGGAAGAATGTTATTTGTTTTGAAGCATGTAAAAACTGAGTTATTTAGATCCTTCCTTTCTCCATGATATAAGATTTGCTCTGCTTAATAGAGTCATACTGCAACTCAAATGTTTGCCTATGAAGTTAAAAAAAAAAAATTGTTTTTTTTCAGTATAGCAGAGTGAGACATTAAGAAGAGTAATACTAATGAAAAATATGTTCCTCCCTCACCCCCCCTTTATTAAACAGCTAACAAGTACATCTCTTAATTGTCTGGGTTAGTAAGGTTTCACTACCAGTGACAAACCACTAAGTTTACAAAAGAAGATGTTCTTAGAAAGGGTACACAGGGTTACATTAAAAGATTGTTATTGCAATAGAAAATGAGAAAAGCAGTATTACAGTGGGTAAAACACCAAAATTTATATTTTCAAAACAATATCTGTTCATTTGTTTTACACCAACTAACACAGACATGCCTTTTTACTTATGGAATAATTTTATTTGAAAAATGGCACAGAAAAGAAGATTTGAACTAATGTTAACATCATGTGAAACTGAAACACAGAAATGGCTGATTAAGTTATCACTTGAGCTAAGAGGCAGTCTAAAGTATAACAACTGAAACCGTGATCTATGCAATTTCTTTAAATGAAGTTTGTTGATGCTATTCCATTTCAGTTACTCAGAAATACCTACTGTTTGCGGGTATTTTTTGAAAGTAAAATGACTTTTTGAAAAAAAAGATTGTTACTAATCTCATTCCATCATGTCTTTCATTCAATAAACTGCATGTAGGAAGAAGAGTTTAGAAATGAAGAGCTGCTTACCTGTCCACCATACTGACTGCTTCCAGAGTAAGATGTACCCTGTAAAAAGCATGTGAAACCATAACTTTAGTAAATCTTTTTAACTACCCACTAGCATCAAAAAAAAAATGGGCCTAATCTGAAGAACACTCATGACATCAGTTAGACTTCCTTCTTAGAGGAAGACTCTTACATAGTTATTAATGCAAAAGAAAACGGCTACTTATTAGAAGACCACATCAGTGATTTATGCAATAAGATGAATCCTGCAAACTTTCTTATATGTTATTTTCAGTTAAGCAGACTTACAAAACTACAAAGTAAAATCTTGTGTCTAGTGATTTCAACAGATTTTTATTAAAAGGTATATCTGAAACGTGAAGAGACTGATTCAATAAAAAACAAATATATAGAACAATTGTGACTGTCTAAACTCAATATTTAATTGTTTTGTGTGAATAAGGCAACTGAACCAAGTTCATCCCAGAGAAACTAATCTGAATCTGAACAAGGAATGTTGAAGAAATACTGCTTACCTGACCACCATAGTAGTTATTTCCTCCAGTGGAGCCCTGTATTAAACAAGAAATAGGAATAGTTACTTTTTATAAAATTCAGTCATATGTAGAGGAAAAACATAAAGAGAACATCTTGTCTTACTGCACTGATCAATTTACATTGATTACTGGTATACTTTTATATTTGGTAGCTCAAACAAGTGAAGGACTTGGTTTCTATTGGAAAGAGAACTTACCTAATAATAGATAAGTAACAATTCATCTGTTGTTTCCAGCACTTATAATGCTAAGTGCTACATTAATGCCATGCATTTTTGGCTTCATTGCATAATCTTAGAGAAGTCACCTAAGCAATTATGGCTATCCTGAGACAACAGTTAACTGAACCTTCCTTAAAAGTAAATTAGGCTCAAAATTTCCCATTTCAGCACAATATGAAACAACTTTTATTATGTATATAATTGCACAGAAGGAATTAATGCAATGTAGTTTCTTGAGAATTTTCCGATTACACGTACTACGAAAAATAAACAATAGGCAAAGAATACTTACTGGACTTCCACCAGGACACAGACATCCACCCTGTATAACACAAAACCAAACTAATTTTCTAGAGAGTGCATGACTGGAAAAGGTGTTTGGATTAGCAAATCAAACTCAAACCTTGATATTGCCAGAAAACGGACTATAGAATCTTGCTCATACACTCAAAACTCCATCTAGAGAGTAGTTCTCCCCTCACCCTCCTTCCAGGATAGGTGTGCAAATGTGAGCTAACATTTAAATATGGTCTAATTATTCACTTCAACGTATAGTAAAAGCACTACACACGTCAGTAGTGTAAAAGGTTCTGAGTAGTACTATATAACATGCTTGTTCATTTTTTTCTTTTTGTTTTTCAAGGGAGCCAGAGTACCTGGGCTACATGCACCATTCTAGCAACTCCCAGATGTTATGGAAAACACTAAAGATGACCCCCAGTGGAGGACTACCAGGTGATTTCTACTCTGAGATAAGCAACTGAGAGGTCACCAGCAGGTTTTTGTGAAGAGTTTTTGTGAAGGAAAAATACTCAAGGCAAATTGTGAGTTAGTGAGATTTGAAGCAACTGAATGCTATGGAAAAGAAAAGCATACCTGTCCACCAGATTGGCTGCCTCCTGAAGGAAAGCCCTGTAAAAAAAAAATTAAAAACTTTTATTTCTGTGTTACTGAGCAACATTTCTCAGATCATGTTTCTTGGATCAAGGGCCAGTTTAAGGATTTCCAACACAGGCCCCTGTAGCACTTACATAGCATGATCTGACACATAAGATTGATGCATATTTACTGACTTTCATGTACCTCTGCTTTAAACTATTCTTCACAGAATGTTCTTTTGCAAAATATACAGAAGAGTGAGTTTGCTTGAAGTACTTGTGTACTAAAACTGCATATACTATGAAGGGAAAGATTTTACCTGTGCACTATACTGGTTGCTTCCTGTAGAAGCCATACCCTAAGAAATGAGAAAGCATTTATTTTTGTTGCTGGAAAACACACTCCTCTTTTTCTTCCGTGAATTTAAATGCCACATGAATGTGAATGCTTCATTTGTCAGCATTTTAAATTCCAGTGGCCTTTAAAGGGGCTACTGTTCATATAGAACAGTAAAGTTTAAATCACAGGCAGCTTCAGGTAGGTATGAATACAGTGCAGCTGCATTGGATTCAGTGCTCACAGCAGGCACGTATAGTTTACTTTCGCTTGTGCTTTAACACAGTTGTCTTATATTCATCTATTCTGACCTTAAGCAACCCCTTTATCAAATATCCTATTTAGCATAAAATAGAAAAGAGAGTTGAACCACAAAAGTGAACCCCATAAATGAAAAAACAGTTCTCACCTGTCCTCCGTAAGGGGTGCCACCTGAAAAATATGGACCCTGAAACAAAGATATCAGTTAGTTCTCTACCAAAGAGGAGAACTTACTGTCAAGAGTTAAGAGACTGCGACAGTAGCAGAAATGCAAATCGGCCCAGATTCAGCTGTACAAATGGGAAAACAAAGAAGTGTATTTACTGTGATACAAAAGAGGTACTGGCTATTGTTTTGTACTGCTTCACCTCATAAACCTTTAGACCATGATACAGCTATTAAATAGAGAAATACTACTGCTTGCAGTCAGCATAAAAGTACTAGATTTTATGTAAAAAATGTGTGTTAGATGAAGATTATATAGCACGAGATTCTCACCTGTCCACCATACTGGCTGCCTCCTGAGAAGTGTGCACCCTGAAGAAAAAGAATGAAATATTTTCTGTATTCATTTCATGAGAATTCTTAAGCAACGGCCCATCTGAAGGAGATATCTACTTTCTTTCAGTGCAAAACCATGAGTGCACAAAAAGGCATGTTAATCTCGTTTACACATACCATGATGCATCAGAAGTTTTATCTCCTAAAAATTCTCCTGTGGTTTTGTATCATATGCATTTATAAATGCCATATATCTTGTAGCAAATAAAATAGAAGAACACATAAAATCAGTCTACTTAAAGTATTCTTTTACGTGGAGAACGATTAATTCTCTTAGATGAAATCCTAACCACTACAAGAGAAGAATTCTCACCTGCCCACCATGCTGGCTTCCTCCTGAAGGTGAACCCTGAATAACAACAGAAAATAAATAAAATCTCCTTATACCTATTTCATGGGCTTTAAAAAATGTTGATCAATATAATGGAGACATGCTAACTTATTTCAGAAAGACACATCTTACTTCAGAGAACTGTATGCAAGCACATTTATGACCTAGTCCTGCAACATCAGCTGAGACAACCATGCACTTCGTATTGAATTTCTTAGTAGTTTTAAAACAGCTTCAGATAAGGACTGTGTTTTGTTTAAACAAGGCAGCAACATAATACCATAGAGAGAGAACTACTGAGAAGATCTGAGTTTAAGATATTAAGATAGGCAGCTGGGTAGACACAATGAGTAAGACACAACTTATAAACAGGGGTAAATTATAAAAGCAGGGACTGTTAATGCTTACATGTCCAGTGTAACTGCTGCCTCCATAAGATGATGATCCCTGGAAAGATATTGAAAATCAGATATTTCTGTTTCATTACATATCTTTAATTTATAGGTATGAGAGAAAAAGACATCTGTATTTGTTTTTTTTTTTTTAATTCTTTTTTGTAAAGTTTGAAGAATAAACTCTGTATTTTTGTTTTTCTTGAATGCTACAACAGGAAATGGATAAACATACAGTGTCTTGAAATACTGAGGTAGCTAGCTGGATAATCCTTTACTTGATAGCACTCAGATACTGGTAAAACAAGCATATCATCTACAAATATTAAAAGTAATCGCTTACACGCTCTCCATACTGGCTAGCTCCAGAGGAATAGGAACCCTGAAAAAGACATTAAAGAAATTGAATTCTCTTCCTTGCTCCTTCGTATTCTGCAATTTTCTTTTAGAGATTAAGAAAAAAACAATTTATGCACTAACTAGCTCATGCCCCTGTGCCTATCAGACATGTGCTCATCTGATTCTATTTTTTTTTTTTTTTTAAGAAAACCACATATACATTGATTAAATGTATGTTGACATCAATATCACTTCATCCTGAAAATGATATGGAATAAAGCAAGGCTGTATTCACCTTAAACTTGGTTTCTTTTTCACCAAGCCAAACAGCACGTCTTCAAAATGGAATGGCTTCAACGGAACCATTCCTTTGCCTAGACATGATTTGTTTTCTGTGTTTTACATTTTTCTCTCCTTTTTTCTTTTTAATGACACACATCCTCTATTTCTGGTGAATCATCATGTACTGTTGTTACTGATGTTACTGAGCATGGCCCACACCTCTTCCTTGTCACCGTGCTTGCAGTGGTGAGTTTGACATTCAAAAGCGAACTGCAGCATCATTTGGGACTTAGGCTAGTCCTGAGACACTTTAACCCTGCCCTCTTTCCCACTGCGCCTTAGCTTGAGCACTTTCTGTCCCACACTGGAATCTGCCACAGCAGCAGCACATGATATAATTCAGGTGGCTGACATCTGTCAGGCCTAGAAAGCACTTGGACAGACACCCAGAACACATGTAAAGGAGTGCTTACCCCTCCACCCTGCTGGACGCCAGATGAGGATGAGGAATCCTGTAAAATATTAGAACCCAGCTATTTCATTAAACATTTCTATTTCCTTGTTGAGAAGGTTTAAGACATAGGCTGTAGGATGAGCACTATTTTTTCAAGTTCTCTGCTTGTTTCTGGAGAGGCATTTCACTATATAGAAGGATACATACTGGGCCAAAGCTAGCAAGAAAGGGCTGGTTACCAAATTGGTCTCTGAAACCAGATCAGGCGATCTCATACAAGAGGTCTCTTTAAAGAGGGGAAACTTAAATTGTTTTTCTTCTTAACGGAAAAAAATGGGAGTCAAAAACATTGCATTTTTATTGTTTCCCTCACTTCTAGGGTAAGTTTCATTATCTAATTTTTGCAAAAAATAATGGCAACTAACTAGTGACTAAGAAAGTCATTGCATACCATTTTAAGGATGTAATAAACTCAAAGAAAAATTAACAGAGTTTCTAATTTTTAACCAAGGTTTCCATATCAAAGCTCATGTTTAAAACTCGTATTTAACTGAATTTGTAGATAACCATAATTTTTTAAAGTGGCCAGCTGGCTCTCCCTTTGGAATGACTTACGTGGCTATTGTACTGGCTGCCTCCAGAAGATGTAGTACTCTGGAAAAAAATACCAATCAGTTATTTTTCTTTAATACAACATCATTAAATCAAGACTTTTTGAAAGACAACAGTATATACATTTTTATTTTTATTCTTTCTGCTTAAGGTTAAGCTCCACTCAAAATTTAAAGCCTATGCTTCCCTATTTTGCTAATCACCTAAAAATTACTGTGTACCTGTCCACCAAATGGCTGTGGGCAGAGTCCATCATCAAAAATGAGGAACAAGTTGTTTCACTTCAAAGGGTCTGAAAGAAGGAAGCTTACTTCTTTCAGTTTAAAATCAGTGAGTTCTCTGAAAAATGACATAAGCTGCAGAAAGCTTTGCATATGTATTCTTCATATTGCTTCTTACCTTTGGAGTACTGCTGGAATGGATTATCAATCAAGATCAAATTTATATTTACACAGTTTGTGCCAAAGAACATTCTTCATTCAAAGACTTTTCTTTGAATGACTACTATTTTAGATGGAAAGAGGAATGAACTGCACAAATGTCCTCTATGTATTTTTAGTTGTAACTAAGGTAAGTTATTTTCATGAATGTATGATTTCTATTAGATATTGACTCTTTTTAGCTCCAGTAGCCATCATATTGACAAAACAAACACCAGGTACCCTGAAAATTTGATGAATGATGCTTACATTTGCAGAGGAATTACTTCTGGTTAAGGTAGAGGATCCACCCTGTAAAATAATAATAATAATAATAATAATAATGGAATAATAAAACAGCTTCTGCTTTATATCATAAACTAAAATCAAAATGAAACCTTAGAACTGCTCTTTTATGGGATTTTCAAGAAAAAATATCGCAGTCTGAACTTATATTTCATTTACTTTACTTCCCAAGATGATCAAGAGGCTTTTTTGGCCTAGAAGACTGTAAATCACAAAGAACCATTTTGCATCCACCCATACCTGATTGTCTAGGAAATAACACCACCACCCCAAGTTCAGAAACCTCCTTTGCCTATTACAGTTTGCCTGACCAAATACTATTTGCTTTAGAAAGCATTTATTACCCTATTTCACAGTCTCTAAATAATATCATGTGGACTTTTCTTAAAAGGACCAATGAGAAATGGCTCTGACAGATTTTTTTTTCATTTAGTAAAGACTGGCTTCTGAAGCAACTTTTTATGGTTGGCTATTTTGTAGAATTAATGCTTCATTTTCTATTTGTGATATATTTTTTTTCTTCAGTAACCCTGCTATTTGTTGCAATTATAGAGCTTTCTGTTCTAGAGCAAAAAGAAATTACTGCTTTTCTGCAGCTTTTCTTTGGAGATGAGATTATATGACAACTGAAAATCGCTATTCAGTAAACGTATATTGCTGCAACTGTGGGGGCACTGAACTCTTCATTATGACATAATAGGAAATAACTTCTATCTTGTCAGCAACTTTTATGCCAGCAAAAGAACACTGAACATAAAACTAACAATACATTCAAATAAATAAATAACATAATGTAGAAACAAATAGATTTGCAGCTAAATTTCCATTTGCTTATATAACAAATATAATGAACAAAGAATACTTACAGAGCTTGCCCCTGAACAATCACATCCACTCTGTAAAGAACACAGAAAATGTGTAAAATCTCAAGAACATAGCACTGAAAAGGACTCTTTACAAATCAAATTCTTTTTTCTACCATCTAGGTATCTAAGACATAAAATTACATTCATAAATATCCTTCTACAATAATTTGGTTTTTGTTCTCCTCATCCCCTGTAACTACTGCTGCTCTTACCACTTCAGTGGTGTAAAATCTCCTATTATCTTATTATCTTCAAATCTCTTGCCTATAAACTTAATCTAGAAAACCATACTCACCAAAACAGCATAAGAAATTCTGAGTAGTACTACAGAACATGGTTTTTTTTTGTTTTGTTTTTTTGTTTTTTTGTTTTTTTGTTTAAGGGAGCCAGAGCACCTGGGTTACATGCAACATTCCATCAATTTCCAGGTGTTATGAAAAACACTAAAGATGACTCCCAGTGAAGGACTACAAGGCGACTTCTACTCTGAGGTAACCAACTGGGATGTGGCCTGCAGGTTTTCACATTCAGTCTGCATGGGGTGGGTATGAGTATTTGGGGATGGGGAGATGAGATGCGATGAGATGGGGATGGGATGGGTATTTAGCACCAGGGCAGGTGCAGAAGCTCAATTACAATCCAGACAGACTGCTATTCTGGCCACAGCGATTTCCGGATGACACAGAACAAAGAAAACAATGCACTGCTGAGACTGTGGGCAAGGGGGGCAGTGGTGCAGGAAAACAGATTTTGTGACAGAAAAATACCCAGCGTAAATTGTAACTGAGATTTGCAATAACTGAAGTCTGTGGAAGAACATACCTGTCCACCAGACTGGCTGCCTCCTGAAGAAGGTGAGCCCTACAAAAGGTTACATTTCATTTAATAGATACTTAACTCTGATGTATCTTTTACTAGTTCAATTATGCCTGAAAATAGCAATCTGATAAAACTCTATTTTACCTACAGAAAGTTTAATGAAGATTTATAAAAACACGATAGTCTAGAAACACTGGAAATAATATGATACTGTGAAGAAAAATTTCCTTCCTGCCTCCCATACTGGCTACTTCCTGATAAAACTGAGTTCTGAAAAAAATTGAAAGACAACTAACTTCTGTTTCAAAAATACTCTTCATTTCAAATATTTATTACTTGCATTTGAGTATATGTGCTTACATGTCCACCTGATTGACTGCCTCCTGGTGAATAAAAATCCTGTAAAAAAATATATGGAAAGTACATGAAAAAATGAAAATAGACCTTCTGTTGCAGCATGGAAATATTATGATGTAAGCTGAACACTCCTTTTTGCCTCTCCATATTATTCAACTTTCCATCATGGATTGTTTGAGACCAAGAAATAACTTTCTGCATAAATCAGCAGATGGCATGTATGCCTATCAACAAATGCTCATTTAATGAAAGGTATTCTCTTGGATACAATGATTAAAGAATTCTTTCCCCCCCCTTCCTATTTTTTCCCTTTCTTTTCCCATTAAAATATATAAGATGGGGTAAAAATGACAGGAAAATAGATGCCCTTGCAAGTAATAAAAGCACAACAAAGCAAAGGGTTTCAGTTACAATAAATACTGGGTGCAACACAGCACTGGAAGCCTTCTGCATTACTGCAGTGAGTCTAAAGGCTGGAACACAAACAAGTAAATCATGGCACCATGCTTATCAATGTGATTTTGACATTCAAGAGCACAGTGCAGCATCAACTGGGACTTAGGATAGTCCTGAAACACTTTAACCAGGCCCTCATTCCAACTGTGCCTTATCTCACACAGGAATCTGCCACTTCAGTAGGACGCGACTTGGACAGAGACCCAGAGAACATGTGAAGAAGGAGTGCTTACCCCTCCACTCTGCGGGCTGCCAGATGGTGAAGGTGAAGGTGAATCCTGAAAAATATTTGAAGCCAGTTATGTCATTACACATTTCTATTTCCTTTTAAGCAAGAGTAGAAGACAGAGAAAAGTACTGCTTTCTTTGTGTGACTTTTAATGACTGAATTTTCCTTTGTTGGTAACTTAGGCTGTAAATGAGTAGGATTCTCTCAAGTCTTCTGCTCGTTTCTAGAAAAAGGCATTTCTTTATATGTAAAGATTCATAATGGGCCAAAATGAGCAAGAGAGGCTTAGGTGGCTGATGAAGCCATAAAAAAAAAAAAAAAAAATCAGAAAATTTAAATTATTAATGGTCATCTGTTTAGCAACTGTAATTGCTATTAAAAAGGCAGATATTTCTACAGAGTAATAAAAAAAAATAAAAAAAAAGGATCACATCATAATCTGCATTTCAATAATTCAGGGAAAAATGTCAGTCATTTAAAAGATATCCTAATACACACCAATGCTTTATACCTCAATTTCATATATTACCATGGCCTTCTGTAGTACTTTATTTATACTGAAATTCTGTGAGGAAACTGATAGAATATAATACTCGTGGCTGAATTGGACATAATAATCCTTAGCGGAAGTTGTTCTGAAGTGCCCAGCTGAATTTTAAAAATGTATGGAGAACAATATCCTGTTAATCAGGATACTGAAAAAGAGACTGTTAAAATAGAATTCATTATGAAAGAGTAAGGGAAAATAAGACTTGGAAAGTTTTAAAAAACCATAATTAATGAGAAATGTCAGGAAAAAAATGTATGTTCTTAAGTAGAAAAGGAGATATTGCTCATCCTACTACATGAAAACTGACTATCAATATGCAATATGTAAATAAAGAAACTTGAATCTTCTCACAAAGCTGGCACTGGAAGCGCCCAAAGGGAGGGAGTAGAAAGTGATCTGGAGATGGAAGGATAGGAAGTACAGTCTCTGCAGTAGTGATCATAAATGAAACTGATGTGTAAAAGAGAAAAATATGAGATGATTAAGGATCAAACATGATGTGTTTCAAGAAAACTTGAGTTTAAAATAAGTCTGGCTGTTAAGAAAAATAATTTGGAAAATTTGATCTATGGGAAGAAATAAGAGAAGCAATTACTATGATAGTCTACAATAATAAGCTTTTAAGAGGTATACTATAAAGGAAGTTAAATGCAAAAAGGAAAAAAAGAACAAAAAAGAGAATAAAAGTGGTTGATCACACATCATGGCAACACTTCTGTTGTTATATTAATGAATTAATGCCATTGAATCAACTCCAATTAAATTATTGGAAATAAGAACTTGGTTGTTTGGTATATTGTGAATATATTGTGGATGCTACGTTTTAAGGGAAATAGTGAAATAGAGGAACAGAAGCTCAATTTTCACTTCTACTTCTAATAACCAATTCACAAATGAGTGATTGTTATAAGAACAGTAGTTACTGCAATTCTAATTGGCTAAGTCCTTATTGTACCACACCAGAATAACACCACACAATTTAAATCTTCATATTTTCCTCTAGCTTCATCCAGAGAAATAATACCCTTTAAAAAAAGTTCTTGAAGCACACTAGTAAGTATCAGAGATGACTGGAATTTGCTCTGAAGGTTCTCTTGAAGATAAGATGATGTGCACTATATGAGATTTATAAGATTTATGTGAGATCCACAAAAGCACCTAGATTCCTTAAAAGGAAGTAAATTCTCAGATTGGTACACTTGAGAAGAAATGCTTACACTTTCATCAGATTCACCGTCTCCTATGGAAGGTGAATCCTGCAAAAGAATTGAAAACATTTATTTTCATTGGAAAGTTATTCTTTTATACAATCTTGCTTGTGGAAAATACAAATAATCAGAACAGAAACAATAAGATACTTAGAGAAAGTCCAAGAAAAGGAAAAACACATAAGCAAAAGGAATCAGTCGATTTGATTTTTTTCCTGATCCAAATATTTTTGGCTGGTAATAATAACTAAAGGATATTTGCAAGTATTTGAAGAATACACTGATAACAAAGCAGTACTCACAACAGATTAGTTTTGAATTTAAACATGAAGGTAAAAGGGAACTACATAGCAGGAAACAGCCATAGTACCTTCCATTAATAGAATAAAGCACACAGACATAATGTGAAGTTCATGATAAAAACCTAAGTTCACAGAACAGGTTTATATATAAACCTTCCAAACAAAACTACATTGTCACAAAGTGAGATCAGGGATCTGTTCCTTACTTAACTAGTTATTTATGATAACAAGATGCGAACAAATAAACCTAAGTGCATACAGGACAAGGCTGAATATAGAGACAGAGGCTGATATATGGACCTTGCTTATGAAAGCAAGGAAGGAGAAGGTAGAACGAATGACATAAGTGAGGCGCTTTTTTGTTCGTTTGTTTGCTTAAAGAGACTGAAGGTGTAAGAAAACTGAGAACTTACTTGTATAAAAAGTAAATATTGGAAAAAAAAAAGCTGAGTAACATCTGTGTTAAATGGCTAGATAACAATTAAATCTTGTTAATATTTTCAATTGTAAGTTTGTCAGTTGCTGCTTAAACAGAAGAGGCTAAAATAAGGAATTTCCTTGTAAACATGCTCTTTTTGAGAAACATTTTGGATGAAGCTGACTTGCAAAGCAGAATGTTCTTTACACTGACAAATTGCATTTTCTATGTTTCTTCTCAGCATCCTGCACTAGAATTAGAAACAAGACACGTTTTTCTACAAAACGAAATAGCACCTAGGTTATAAGTCTTTCATTTTTAATGAATAATTTTGTACAACTTTGGATGGTTATAAGGTATTGTTAAATAAAACAGAAAGAAGATGTTTTTTACAGAATGATCCTACAATGAGATTTACATCAGTAGATCAGCAGTTACATTAATACAAAAGATACAGCAGATGAAAATACAAACTTTAGATATAGCATGTCTGTTTACTAGGAGAAAATCTTCTGCATAAGTAAGGGATATAAAGGAAATATCTAATCTCTTTCCTTCTGAGTGAGTTAATATATAAACAGTAATTTTGGGGTGGAGGAAGTGTTGTACTGATTAACAAATTGAAGAATCACATTAGCACAGTATAATCTCTTCAGTGCATCAGATTCCCTCCATTATGGAAAAAATTGGAATTGCAAAAAGTAAACAGAAACAACAGATAAAATGATATTTGCATGATCATTATTTTAAAATAATGGAAATAAAGGACCAAATGCACAAAAGAACCAACACATTTGGTTTCATCATTTCATATATAAGAGAAATGATACGTACCTGACCATAAGGTCCACCACCACTGTATGTGGAAGATCCACCCTGTTCAGAAAAGATATATAATTTCCATACTGCAAATGGACTTTTCTTTTTGAAAGGTTACCATAGGGATCCCCTCCAGCAAATATTAAAGAAATGAGAGAATTTATTTAGTTATCAGAATAGCCATTAAGAAACTCATAGCTATTTCCCTGTAAAGATTATTTTGCCTGTTAACAAGTATAATTCTCAATTCATTTTATTCCCATTTTTGAAGAGATCTTCAACTGTCTAATAATTCAAAGCAAGTGTTGTTGAGAAGATGCTTTATATGTTTGGGCTTTTTAAAATACAAAAACCATAATGACATCTTACATACTCCCCAGTTTTCATGTTGCCTTTTTAGGAGAAAATGCAATTTTGTTCCTTAAAGGAAAACAACAAGCCTAATTGAAATAAAGTGACAGCCAAAACAGAATATAGTTGTATATATGGGAACCAGGTTATTGGCCCTCAACACCCTTAATTCATGAGGAAAAAGAGTATATACCTGACTGTAGGATTCACTGTTGCTGCCATAGACAGAAGACCCTCCCTGTAGAGAAAACAGAAAAGGTTGTTTTGGTTCTCTCAAGAAATATTTTTCCTTCTTTTTGAAGGACTTTAGGAACCAAGACAATAGGAGTCTGTGTTATCTTACCTGTCCATGAGATCCACCAGGATAGGAGGAAGATCCTCCCTATACAGGAAATAAAGAAGGTCACTGTTTTGTAGTTACAACGTTCCCTCAAGAAAGATATTTAGGCAGCTCCTGTGCAGGAACAATGA
>VZSV01000052.1:407336-461132 GCA_013398735.1 Nothocercus julius | reverse complement strand
AACCCTAAAGATAAGAAATTATCATATATAAACAAGGAATTCTGGTAAATATTTTCTGCAAGCTTTTAATTAGGTAGAGTTATGAAAAATTAATTGTATCCTCAGATAGAGACAGTCAGTTGAACCTGAACATGCTTTCATCTGATGGAAAAATTTTAGTACATGTCCTATTTTCTAGCATAATCCCTTCCTCCTGTGAGCCTATATGGCCCTCATCTTTGTAGTGCCCTTGGGAATCTTATTCCACACATATCGTCTAATAAGACTTCAGGCCAACAATTAACCCCCTGGGTGCTACTTAGTGATTTAACCCTATCCCATTTAAAGTCTAGCTGACTCTGGTATTCAAAGCCGTGGGCAAACTTCTGAACAATGTTGTCCTAAAAGTCTTTAAGTACAGAGGATTTAATTAATATGATAAAACCTTCTCTGCAATTTGAGATACAAGGTCCTGGCAGTCCCAGGACTGGCAATCCACTTTGTCAACTGGTTAAGGTTCAGCCCTCCAAACCCCTTTCTAATGCCATGCTTTAGGAGCATTTTCTTCCTGTCCTTCTGCCTCCTAGATGTTCCTCCACGGCCGTTGCTCCACAGCCTCTGAGGATGAGAACAAGCAGGTAATGCGCACCCTTCCCGCCACCTCCCACGCCACACACCTTGATGGAGGGCTGGCGCGCAGGCATCCTCCTCTGCGGTCCGTCGGGAGGAAGAGCTGCAGGCGGCAGCGCGCGCCCGGGCCAGATGAGACGGAGGAGGCGAGCGGCTCCGCCAATGGGAGCCGAGGCGGCGCCCAGGCACAGCCAATGGCCCACGCGGGCCCGGCCTGGAAATGGGGCCGCGGGCTGGGCTCCGCATGGGCGAGGACACGGCGCTCCTCGCCCGACGTGACTCATGCCCCCCCCTGACCTCCAGCCATGCCGTGACCATCGCGAAGGCTCCTCAAGAGGGATGGCCTGGGCTAACATGCCGATCCCAGGCAACATGGTTATGTGATACAAAAAACTCAACTTATTATCATTTTGTGAGCACATCAAGTATTCCATTCCACTTGACATCAAAGCAATCTGTTGTTTGCCTTCTCACTCTTGTAGCGCTCATCATAACAAGGCTGCTTTACCTCCTGTACCTTGCGGCAAGTATGTGGAGTTGCTGCACCTGACCTGCATTTCTTTCCTTCAAAAGAATTTTCATAAATTCTCTGTTGAAGTCTGGGAAAAGGGCAGAAACAGGAGAACATATGGCTGACATACCTGCTTAACCAGGAATACCAAGAAATGTATGAACTGAATACCATCACAAAAAACTTCTTCAGCTCCTTGCTGCTAGCACAGTTAAAGTGTGCTCAATATTCTAAAAGATGATGACATTTTAGGAACATTATTTATTTTTTGTCATTTACTTTAATATATTTAACTAACTGAATTCCCTTTCAGTTAATCACCTTCAATTATTGAGAAGTATTTAATTGACATTATTTAATTAGGAAAGACACTATTTGTTACTATCCACAGAGGAAGAGATCATAATCTCCCTTTCCTCATGGTACCACCAAAATTAGCATTGATACCAGTGTCATGAATAATACTGGCAACGTAGTCAAATAAATCCTATAAAAATGGAATATCAGCTGATTAGGAGCAAAGAGATAGGATCTTACAACTGTGTATATACAAAATCTTTCTTGCATAAGGAGCAGTACCTCTGTGAAGGCTAAATGCCAGCAGAAAGAATGCAGCGTCTTCACTACCAGCCAAAAGATACTGTCTGGTAACCGGTGTGATCAGAGCTGTCATTCCAGTCTACTCCAAGCAGCACCAAATACTGCGTGAGCATTTGGCAGATATACAAATGACAGACAATGAGTTGCTACCATCTTGGTAACATTATAAAAAAGCACAGGTAGGACAAACAATGTTTATGTTGACTATAACACTGATAAAATACTATGCTGAATAAGCTTGAGAAGACTCAGACCTTTAGCTTACAACATGGGAGTTGTAAACTTGGTCTCTTAGCTCATACACAACATGTCGTTTGTGGTTTATTTTAAATGAAATCATTTCCACTATAACAAACAGGAGATACTGATATAGTAATGATACATGTGTATTCCGGAGTTGCCAATTAAAAAGTTTTTCATGTCTTCACCTGACCACTTTGAGATCATAAATTAAATACTGAGATAATAAATTAAAATACATACTGGGATAATAAATTAAATAATGAATGGCGACTTCCTGACTCTATCAAAATTGATTACAAAGTTTACTACGTACTGAAACTACTATGCAAGTGCACACAGATCAACACGACGCTATGTGCATATGGACTTCCCTGGCACTTGGAAAGCCTCCAATGCATACTTGCCTGGGATTTCTTAGGCACATTTTTGTTTGAGATTTCTTACAATGTGGCAGCCCTTTTTTTTTTCTTTCTTTTTTTTTTTTTAAAGAAAGACTTGCCAACAGCAAGGGAAAACAGTCTAGGCCTGTGCCTCCAAAGGTGTGTCTTTTGATTTTAGGAACAAGCCAGGGAACATGGAAAAGGGCCAGATTCCAGGAATCCGGGAGGAACAAGATTCCTGCTGGGTGGAGGATGGAAACTTTAAAAGTTGGGTGGTGGAAGAAGGGGAAGCCACCTACTCCCATAAGCAAAAGTGCATCTTCTTGAAGAAGGAACTGCAAACGCTACCAAAGTTTTCTAGAGATACTGTTTCTACCAAAAGCTGTGCGTACCAAATCAGACTCTGCAGCCCGTGGCACAGCCCTTCGTTTCCTCTGTCTTCACTGAGCACAGGATCAGCAAACGTCCCTTTCAGGGTAAATACAAGGCAACTGGCAATGCTAGGAAGCATAAAAAATCTTCAACTGTCAAAATATATAAAAAACAAGTTAGATGGAAGAAAGATTATTTTCACCAGTGTTTGGTAACCTTACCAAACTGTGATGTTTCCATGTTGTTCCAAGCTATGATGTTTACAGTATGTAGTATGGATATGCTTCTTAGTCTTGGACTTTGCAGCAAAACTGATAATCTCTTTGCTCTGATACCTGGGAAGTGCTGGGAAAAAGTGAAGGGTAACACAGTGAACACTCCAAAAGTATTGTGAAGAAAGTGCACAGAAGAAATGCAACATGATTGCAAGAACATGATTTACAAGACTACAAAATTGTAATGTGCCAAGAGCAAGGTTGCACACAAATCTGTAGGTTAAGTAAAACATTAAAAAATCCTGTAAATGTTAAAAAATAAGGTTAATTTTCTAAGACATCCTTTTAAATTCAAAAGGAAATTTCTGCATTTTAAATCAATGCTTACATCCTACATTTCTCTCTAAATGAAAGTGGTTTATTCAATGTACAATACTGAATTGTTTTAGTATTAATATTAGTGATATTAATAAGATATTATTGTTGATCCAATCCTTTAGCATATGTTCTGTTACTCAAAAATAATCAAATAAAGACAGGAGATTTATTTTGTAATATAGTCTGTAGACTAAATTTACTGCTGAATCTTGGTGAATTTTGTTATAATGATTATATGGAGAGTTATGCTTTAATAGTATTTCTTCTATAATGTGTCCATATTTATATGCTATTTCTAACATCTAGGTATAGCCATATTTTTTGTCTGCAAGTCAACATTATACTTTGTGTTCAGTGCTTTAATACTCTATAAAAATACATCAGCACACACTAGAATATTGCTCAGAATAACTCTAGTTCTAACCAAGCATACTGCTCTTCAAAGAAAGAAATGTATATTACATTAAAAATGTGCTTTACACAAACCAACTAAAATATACACTGTATATTTTGCACATTTAAATAAATCAATTAAATATACTCTTAATAAATGTGTAAATACCAGAAAATTTAGCAAAGCAGTGATTTATATTTTGGGGTTTTTTTTTAGGAAAATGAAAAAAAGAAAAGAAGGTATGAAAGTTACCTTTTGTCCTGTATTAATTTTTTTCTCTTTTTTTCTCTTCTTGTCTTTAAATAATTTTAATTTAGACAATCTATTAATATTAGAATATTTCTGGTCAGATTTAAGCTCTGCCATCATCTTCCTAGGTCTGGTGCTCTATAAATAACAATAATGGCCCATAGCCTGATAGTTTTAGTGAGATGATATCTTTGGGAGCCTTACATGAGAGAGGAAGCTAAAAAAAAAAAAAAAAAAAAAAAGTGTTTCACTTGACTGACTTACATGCTGCTCAGGATAAAAATTGCCAGAAGTAGAAAATACAACAGCAGTTACATCTGAATGTTGTGTTAGCCTATCTCACGAATTGTGCAAGCTAACACACAGTTTTGTTCCCATGTGCTTTTAAGGTGAATATTTGGGTATAGCTGCAAACATATGCAATACTTCATATAAGCCACAGTCACTTCTGGTTAACAACCATTTATTGGTGGTTTACCAGATGCCCAAATTCAGTATTAAAATTTAAATAAAGAATTTAAACACTCATTCCATTCATTTAAACACTTCCATTCATAGAATAGAAGACATATGATAGAAAAGGGATGTGACCCTTTTCACAGGTGTGATGGGGATGCACAGTTCAAAAGATACCTGAAGTCTTAATATTAACAATCAAAATTAATTATTTTCACAGTCATGGAGAAGATAAATGTCTTTCTTAGGCATATCACCTACTGGAATTACTGAAAAATCTCTGTATGCAGTTTGTGTCTCTGGATCAAGCATACCTCAAGCACGGGTTAAATATGCTTACAAGCTATTTGTGATTCCCTGTGGCCAAGAGGATTTACCTGCATAGTAGAGTTACTGTAATCATATATATGCATGTACAATCCACTTGGGAATGAGCAGCTAGTGTTTAGAGACACAAGTTTAGCTTTAAAAATTCCAGCAATCCAGTCACTCATTTTGTTGATGCACATTTATCCAAAAAAATCTAACTGGTTAGACAAATTTAGTTTTGGTTAATTTGGCAGAAATGTCATTGCAAGCCCATATCTGATCCTCACAAAATTTGCACCAATACATAATCAAATAATGAACAGATCGGGCATTAATAACCAGAGCTGCTGCTTCTAAGAATCCCTTAGGTCTTAGGCCAAAAGGGAGATGATCTCACTAGCGAAAGGTTCCTTGATCTTCAAAATCAGCTCATTTAGGAGACACTTGGGATCCACTTCTCTGAAATCACAACCCAGTAGAAAGTTTTTTACCAGTCTCTGAATCAATATATACAGGATACTCCCAGTACATGATTTTAATTTCAATGGTCTCAGGTTCACCACTTCTATCAGCCAAGAAGCAGCAATCACAGGAACAGGGCATATTTTTCTGGTAGGCGGAGATGTTGTCTAATTTTTCCTACCAGCACGTGGGCAACTACTTGAAGACAAGGCCATAAGGAAAGCAGAGGAATGAGGGAAGAAATGATGGGCTCCTGTGTTTTCTGGTAAAATCAGATCCCCAAGGAAGAGCTGATCAACAGTATATTCTCCAGAGCATGAAAAACATGTTTGATCTTGTACAGGTTTCCAATAATAAATATTGGAAGATCCATTGCATCTTGTCTATTTAGTCTCTGAACACGCCTTACAATAATGAAGTAAACCCTGCAGCTCCTTCTGAGGCAAGGGAGTATTGTTATTACTACCTAATTTTACAGGTGAGGAGATCAAGTCACAAGAGAGATTAAGTGACGCGACCAAGGTCATACAGAAAGTCTGCTGCCATTCCTGGGATGTGTCAGGCCTTGTCAGCACTCTGTGACACTCCCTGAATAGTTCACTCAACCCTTCTCTCTGCGTAGGCCAGCATCTTTACGATTTCATAAGTATCACCTTCTACCCTCATCTTTAATGAAAGAAGAAACTGTCAGCCCAGGTGGGAGTCAGGCTGAGCAGGAATCTGTAACGCCTTTTCTATTGTTTCATTTAGGACTCCTCATTATCTCTTGCATTGCATCTTGTTTTCACTTTTGCCAGGAATTCCTCCTAACAGACTCCTTTGATTTAAAACTACGGATCTAGGGAGGATAATATCCAGCAAGGAAACTATACAATAAATACATGCAGTAATTATTTTAAAAGATACCTATATTTCTCTCATTGCAGAGCATACATGATACCCCAAGCTCCCAGTTTCTACTCCTGCACTTACAAAATCCACCTTCCTTCTTATTCAACAGCTTAAAGTTTGGCACAGATCATGTCATTGTGCATATATACACACAGACACACACACACACACACATCATGAATAGGACATTCCCTCTTGTATACACTGTTATACTACAGAGGCAGTTCTCGAAGTATATAAGCCTTACAGCCAATAACAGAAACAATAATCTTAAAAAATTAAAAACCACAAGATAAACTGTTTCATTTTTACAGTATCTTTCCAATAAAAATCTCTGTTGCTTTTTTATTTGTAAGCACTTATGTGTACTTGTGTTTTAAATAAGGCATTTCATAAGTTGCTCTTTCATTGTGTGCTTCTATGCGAACACAGGTAGTGTACTTAGTTTAGGTGATGTTCAGGGTGAGAAATCTAAGTACACAACAAGTCCCTTTCTTCTCCCTGGTAAGGCAGAACTGGAGCTTTATCTTACATTTTCAGTTGCATAAATATTGTCTTAACTGAGGAAATTTCTTCTCATCTTTCACAGTTCACTGTTCTGTTTCTAAATTTCATCAAACATCCTGATTCTTTTCCACAAAAGCTCTGTTTTGTATATTTAACATTGTAATATTATTTTTACTGTTTAAAAATTTTTTTAAATTATACACATTGAAATTACATAAGACAAAAATATTCCGAGGCCTCAAAGATACCTCTACTAATCCAATTTATCTTTAACTTACATTAAGATAATGTGCATTAAATATGCATTTTAAAACACAGTTTTTCCACTGAATGCCAATGTCTTTTCATAAGGTCTTATCAACCTGGCAGATGATATAAACACACAGAGAAAAACTCTGAAGTAAAAAGATGCGATCAATACCAAAAGAGTCACTACAGATTGTGAGAGAATCTGGCCAGCTCATAAGGAGAGGCTGGCCATGCTGGCCAGGGCAGGAGCAAAACACTAGTCTTTCGTCTGCGTTAAACTGTAAATTGGGAAACTGGACGCAAGCCCATGAGTAAGCAGTTAAACACTGGCCTCACCACATATAGTAAAGGAGTGAACATGGATACAATTTCTGGATGGGCCACAATACTGAGCCATGCCTTTCTCACTGCACTGCAAAAGAGAAAACACCATCATCAAATGTGACCCATGCAGAGGACAGTGAACACAATACACTTCTGCAGTTTGAACAGAAATGGTAGCAATAATTTCTTCTCTCCTGGTCATGCCAGACTTGTACAGGTGTGTATTGCATCAGTGTGCTGAAATCCCCTCCCCTCCTATCCCCTTCTCTTCATTCAGGTCGCAGACTCTTGCTTTCTTTGCTGGCTGTCTTTACTTGGGAGCATTCCTATACCAAGAATAGCTCAGTTCTTCTGTTATTCTAGTAGAAGAGAAGCAAAGCTGCATCAGTTTTTTATTTCACTGAATCAGTAATCCAACTTCTCAGCTCATGCATTAATACTGCTGTTCCAAAGCCACGAGTGATTATTCTTTTTGGTAGAAAGAGTTATTTTACAAGTGAAAACATAGGCAGGAAAGATGGGAGAGCAACAGTCTATTTCTTGCTCTGTCACCAATTTCCTGTGTGACCCTAGCAAGTCATAATCTCTATGTGCCTCATCTAGAAAAACAGGATAATGGTATTTAACTATTTCATAGGAAGGCTTAATGGTTGTGAAATGTGCTGAGCTCCTTGGATGGAAGAAAAGTGCTGTCAGACTACACAGTAAGAAGATGACTATATTTCGTGGGAAGGTTTTAGAAGAGTCATTTTGTAACATCAGTATCAGCTCTGCATTACACACAGAAGCCTGGCTAATCAGGTGAGTCACTGATCAAGAAGTTTGAGTTCTACTTCAGTTATACTATCTGTGCACACCATCCCTCACACAAATTTTGAGATAGTTAACCTCTTACAGATCTATTGAAATCAATACAATCTCTCGAAAAGAGCACATCCTTTCTCTAGTCTGAGAATCTAGCTTTAAGCATCACCCTACAAAAGATTTAGAAATAAGTCTATTAGCTTTGAACTACAGACTAGAGGTTTTGCTACAGACCAGTATGTCCCATCACGTGACAGGTCAGAGAGAGAGATGATAGCACAGTACAGATTAATATTAGTTCTCTGTTCATTTTTTCTCTGATATTATAGATGATGTTGGGTCTTGAATGGATTTGACATTTTCATATTTTCAGCTACAGATTCTGAGCACATTTGTGAAACAATATCTAATGTATGAAGTCCTTGGGAAGTGTAGACACTTAGCATCACTAAAAAGCATTTTATCTAATGTTAGACACATATGTTGTGCAGTTCTATCTTTCCAGAGGCTCACCTCTTCCATCCTCTTCCTCCTTCTCATCAGTGTTTCCCATCTTAGTTTTTTTTTCTTATTCTTCTTCTTTTTTTTTTTTTTTTTGTTTTAAAGTTCATATACTTTTAACTCAGATAGGGGTGTGATATCACATACTCTTCTATACTTCTTTTGGCCAACATAATGAGAAAAAGTCAAGCTATCTCCCACAAACTCAACATATGCTGACAAAATGGCTGGTAATTTATTTTTGGGAAACAACCTGAAACTGATGCTTCTGCTTCCATCATTCCAATCATCATCTCATTTCTTATGAGTTTACCCAAATACCTCATAATAAATTACACTTGTTACCTATGTTCTCTGTTATGTTTTAATGCTGGCATAATGTCAGTGAACACATACAGTTTTCCTCTTCAAATTATGAGGTGATTTGAGGTAAATACATCTGCTTATACACACTGTTGGTAAATATCTGATTCCCCAAAAATCATACCCTCAAAAATATCTATATGTGCACAAATTTACTGAAGACATAAACTAACAACCAGTACCTTGACTAACAGGAAATATCATGCCACCTTCTCATTTGAAGAAGGAAATCAGTCAAGCATTCACTTTCACCAAATACATGTTACTATATAATGAGGAGTTGGAACAGTGTTATGTACTGGAGAGCACAGGATACAGGAGAGAAAAAGACCTATCCTTGATCACTATCTACAGAACACATTCTCAAAAGCAAAGCTTGGCTCTCACAGGAGTACTAAAATCATAGCCGGAAAAGTCTTCTAGTGTTAGTGGAACCAGAAAGTGCAGCATTGGTCCTACCAATCCACTCAATTCACAATAACTTAGAAATTTCACTGAATATTCTCTAGGAAATATTATCTCTCAACAGAATACTCATATTTCAGAAATAACAGGATAGTTTGAGAAAAACGCAAAGTTGCAGTATCAACTGTCAAATACCAGGGAGTTTGCTTGCTGATTGATTTTTAATATTCCATCAAACCATTTTGCAACATGGCCACAGAGACACAGAGGGCTGAATAAGGATCCTCTCCTCCCTGAGTCACTTTTCAGTTTCATTTCTAAACAATCAGCAGAACCCAAAGTGGCCAACTCTAAGCTGAGACAAAAGACACCATTTAAATTGACTGTGTGTAGCAGCACTTTTGTTTTCCAATAGAAAATGACTTGAGTCAACACAAACAGAACAGCAGGTCAACAGGTTTTGTTCCACAGCCAGCCTTTTGGGAAGCACACATCAAGCAGATAGGCAGTCAAAGTTTGAAAAGAGGAAAAAATTGCTATTTACCATTTTCAAAAACTTCACCACAAACGACTGTAGAAATAGAACAGAGAAGCTGAATCTAAACATAAGCAGTGAGAAGAGCTAACACACAAAACTGATACAGATGGCAAAACTGATACAGATGAATTCCCAATTGCGATACAAAGTCCTCAGGTTAGCAAGACAGAAGGCTCAAAGGGAATTTTTAACATGGGAAAACTGTTTCTGCTTGCCAGTGTTCTTTGGCTGTAGCTGAATATCACATTGTTAACAGAAGAGTTTGAAACATTAGGGAGATAAGTGATGAACTATTATTTTAAAATTCTAAATTACATATGGACATGCAGGAAAGGACTATTCCTCATCTCTCACTGCATTTTCACTGTTTTTTTTGTCCATTTCTCTCCTCTCTAAAGCCTTTGGGGCTAGGATTATTTTAATATTTATGCCTTGTAAAGTGCTCGGTACCAGCTGTCAGTTGACAAATCACAGCTGGCTGTAGCTGTTATGCTACAGGCAATAAAAGTAAGTCATTGGAAAGCTCCTGGGCTAACCGTAGGTCAAATCTTAAAAACAGGATTCACCTATTTTGCAAAGACGGCCATAAACTGAATGAAAGGACTGTGACAAAGCGTAACACCTAGAACAGATCATCTACTAAAACAGCAGTTTGTACTGTATGTGTTTATACTCTAAAATTTGCAGTTTTAAAACTAAATCAGGTCATGTAAAATCCAGATCACTCATTTCCAGCAAGTGAAATGTACCGAATGCATTGCTGAATACCAAATGGCATCACTGTCAGGACTGTACAAGTCTATCATTGCCAATAACAACAATGCAGACACTTGCAACTAAGACTTAAGAGCCCTACTTCAGATTCTGAAGGCAGTGCCTGTCAGCAGGAACCAACACTCACTGCAGAAGTATGTGAGCTTGGCATGACTGCAGTAGGCATTGTGAGATGTACAGCTGAGAGTGGATAAACTGGAACGGGCAAGGTGGAGACTATTAAAATCTGGCCTATTTCCTCTACAGGAATACTCAGTGAAGGGCTGCACAGGAACAAAATGATCCCATACAGTTCGTACATTAAAATAATAGTAAAAATAAACCACTCTTCAGAAAAACATTAGGAAGAAGAATGTGTATCACAAATTGAAGTAAAGAGGGGAAATTTAAGAAAGAATTTTCAGATTACTAATTTTCTGCTAAATTTTGATCTTTATATCTATTTAGATATATGAGTAGTAAAAAGAGGAAATATTGCACTGATTACTCAGATCATTCTCAAATTCCCCTATTGATTCTTTCTATCTATATGAATCTAGAAAACACACTATACTATGCAACTACAAGAAACTACTGGGCCAACACTGTGCATCTCTTATATCTTAGAAGGTAGCAGCATATAATGATTGAAATGAGAAAGGTAAAAGGGGTGGCAAGGAGTTGGATAAGCAGGAAGCCTGAAAGTTCTTCACTGGTCTGTGTACCAGAAGTGGGAACTGTGAACACTATGGAACACTAATCGCTGTCTTCAAATTCAGCTCTTGTCCCTTCAGTTCTTGGTATAGCACTGGAAGTCCTTCGAGACCTTGAAGGTCCTTGAAAGCCACGAGCTTCCAAAAGTTCTTCCAAGGTAAGCCCCCAGCACAGGCAGTCTAAGGAACCCGTCACAGATACCTGATGGTCACAGAAGACAGAGGTATCAGTCAATGGCATAACCCACCTTCTGAGTGAAATTTCCCTTATATAGTGAAATTTGCATTTTTCCTATATCAGTATTATGTTCAATAGGCAACTGTGGGAAATTACTAATTTCAGAGCATAAAAATTAACTTCCATTGTAGTTCACATGTGTAATATATGGTGTTAATAAGTTTAAAGGAGAAAAATTAACTTTCTTTCTAATTCGTATTTAGAGTAAACCTCAAATGACGTTGTTTTTGTGGTTAGCTGCAAGCTACCTAAAGTTTCATCCATTTATAATTTATACTTTGAGAGTGTTTAAATGTCTTCTAATTGTAGACAGCAGCTTTGTTGGAAGGGTGCAACTCAAAGTTCAAGGGCTGACACTGACTTGTGTGGTGATGACTTGGAGCCCGAAGGAACTGGGATGTTTCTGAAATTACTATATGATGTCTCAGACAACTCACAAGATAATCTAGCATCTTGGTTTATGTTAACCTATATTTTCATTACCTCATTATAGATACAAGAGCTAGTTATGGTATACAGGTTCCTCAGAAATCTGTGGGAGCTTTTTGTAAATGGAGAACAGAAAAAAAATATAACAAATTCTGGATTAATTTAATTGAAGAAAACCAACTGATCAGCCTTTTCTTTTCTTTATATAAGCAACATGTTATTCATAAAATAGTTAATGACTGTAGTCCTGCTTTTGGAAAAAACAAAATGAACTTTACTCCTCTTAAATAAATATTTTAGTTCTTGGCTGGGAGAAGCCTTTCTTAGAGCTATGCAAATACTTCCTAGAACAGCTAATTTATTTACGAAATATTAGTAATAATAAATTACAACAATTTCCTTCTGCTTACTCCTAAGACAGGAAGTGTAAGTTCAGATTTATGCAAGAGAAAACATTTGGACGGGCTCTTATTCTAATCAGAGTCTTTTTAACTCTCCTGTATATCAGAAATCTCACAAAATGCAGGTTTTTGGACTTCAGATAATGCAAGAGCTAGAAAATTTACGCAGGTCACAGCACTGCTGAGCTTGACCTTTTTCAGCACATTGATAGGTCTGGAATAGGGTGCAACTATGAGTGAGTTTTGCATTGCAACATGAGAGCAGGTTTAATCCTTACACTCCCAAAGAAATGGTCCAATACCTCCCTGAATTTCCATCTATGTAAACAGGAGTAGTGGATAACAACTGAGACAGTCCCTGAAAGCAAAAAGATGAGACAGTTGAAAAAAGATGTATGATAAGTACTGGAGACAGACTTATAACCACTGTAATCCAGAAACTAAAAAAGGAAAGTGCAGCAATAGTGGCAATCTGATTCCAGTCACAGCTATTTATTTTCATAGAGAATGCAGAGATATATAGAAGGGAGTTTTTTTGCAGAGGGAGTGCTCTGTGTTTCCTCATATCCTGTTTTGAACAGTTGCATTAGGCTCACCCTTCAATTAATTTTAGGAACGGATCTTGCAGCATCCTAAGGATATCTACTCTTTCCTGACGCTGCTCCAGAAACTCACACTCAGTTGCTGGTATTTCTATACTGTAAACTTCAGCCATTTTCTGAGCTAATTAAGGCTCAAAAAGGCAAACCCTTTGCTGCATTACAAGATCTTAGCCTACAAAGTATTAGTCTTGAGTTGGACTTTTGGTTACTTCCTGAGTTACTTCTTACTTCATTTTTGATTTTGGAGATTGACACAAAAAAAAAGAAAACTCCTGAGAAACTATTTGCGTAAAAGCAAGCAAACAGATCACAAAAATGAAGCTCTAAAAATCACTGCATTACATAATAATGGTAAAATAGCCTAATACACTTTCAGTTGGCAAGACTGGAAAACATAAGCTAACTTCAGAGGAACCTACAGGAAGCATATTGGAAAGGCTAGAAGCAAATGTCTAAGCATAGCCTTCAAGTATTTATTAGAATATTCTTCCTAATAAAACAATTTACACACACGCATATATGCGTGTGCGTGTGTGTGTGTGTGTGTGTGTGTGTATATATGTGTGTATATATATATATAAAGTTAGGTAGAGTGTAAAAAAATTTCAGCTCGGATATACGTTTTCTAAGCAGCTTGCTTTCTCTTTCTTTAGGTTGAATTAAACCAGGTTCCTAAAAAGGAGTCTTGGGAACCAATACCATCAATGTCACCGATAGTTTCAGCAATGCTAATCACTCTCTCTACTTGTGAGCTTTCCAAAATGATACCTAATTTTAGGAAAACAGGAGGGTGACTGCTTCAATCTATCTGTCAATCTAGATAAAGGACCCTACTGTACTCAGAACTAATGGGACAGGAGAGGTGTGGGTACACGTATTCACAAAGATGACTATTTATTTGCATGGCCTGGGAAACAAAATATTAGGTGTGGCGGGTTTAGGCAATACGTATTATCACTTCAGCAGCTGGCTTTCTATTCTGAAATCAGTCCTATGATACTAATTTATTTCCAAGTGCTTGTTTGGGTGGGGTAGCATCATAACCCCATTTTCAACTTTTTATCCAAACTATTTTTGCAGTTCCAAAGGCAGACTCATCCTAAGGCAAGTTGTATGACTGAAATTGTACTTTCATGGAGAATGATGGAGAACACAAAGTGTGACACTTATCAGTGCCACTACATGCAATATGCTTATTCTGTATTGATAAATTATGAGAATTCTGATGCATACCAGTATCTGACCACTTTTACGTAACTGAAAATAACAATAACCATTTCTGCTCCACTTCATCCTTTTGGAAGTAGAAGAAAAAAGAGTGCTGGGTAGCTCTACTAATTCATTTATTTAGATGAAGATTTCTGAATGACTTACAATTAGAGCACTGATCTTTTCTTGGATGTGAGATACTTTTAACTTTCAGATTAAGGCATGAGAACACCTCAGCACAGCTAAGATTTGCTACTGCTGACAGTCAGTAATTTCCTTATATCTTCAATGTACAAGTTAATTCTAATCTACATAAAAGGACATCATATGACCATAATACTAATATGACATGCTTTAAAATCAGTGTATAAATGTTTGGGAGAAAAGACAACTTCTAATTGTACCTTCATTGAGGTATATAAGTCAAATATATCTCAAACCTACCGACCTTTTTTTTTTTTTTCTGATTTATAGTTATTGTCTTCTACAATTTTTGATGTTCAGAACTGTGAATGTGATCACAGAGTTTGTCCCTACTTTAAGGGCTTCTTTTTTTTCCATATATCTACACATGTGCTTACCTACAAGAATGGTGGCCTGTTACTGTCTTTATCACAACATCTTTGACAGAAATACTGATTTATTGCCAAGGTGCACTCCTGATCTAGGGTCTCTTTGTGTGAGCCAGGACTTGGATGATTGTCTTGCAACTCAGGAGTTGCCAATCAGAGTCTAGACAGCTTTCGCAGGTATTCCTGTGACCATTTCCTAAGCCCTTCCTTTCACTCTGCCTGGCAGTGAAAAGTCATGGCAGGATGCGTTCGTGGTGCTTCATCACCCAGACTCTACCAAAGTTTTCACTTTCAAAGGCGGAAAAGCAGGAGAAGTCCCACTCTTCCACCTACCCAGAATAAAACTATAAAAAAATCTTGTGTAACAATTTCTGTTCAGAATTCTTAGCATTTCTTTACAGTGAATTTGAAATCTCTCTACTAAATTGACTTACTTTCTGTAGCCTATCATTTCGCAGGGATGGAACAATATCATCCATTCTATTGCAAAATATAAAGCAAGCCTGGAATCTTATCTGAAATAAATTAAAATTGAGAAATCAAAAAACAATGATTTAACACTCTAAGACAGATTAATTTTGCCTAGAAAGTCCTGTAATGCACTCTGCCTGGGTTATTATGACATCCCTTATTTAATTATACCTAAAAGAATAACATACTTAATAAATATATTTAATGTACCAAATACTTTTTATCTGTTTTTATTCACACTGCATGACAGCAGATAACAATGTATGAATGGTTAAAATACCAAAGGATCATAGATAATTCCAGGGGGAAGTGACCTCAGGAAACCTCTAGTCCAACCTCCTGCTCAAAGTAGGGCCAGAAATTAGGTTGGACAAGGTTGCTCAGAGCTGTGTCTAGTCAGGTCTTGAAAACATTTAAAAGTGGAGATGGTGACTTGCTAAGCAATTTGTTCCAGGGTTTGATAGTAACTCTACTTTGGGACTGCTCAGCTTCTTTTCTGAGCTATTATATCAAGGCATTGATGGTTAAAATTGTATTGAGTTAAGGAAAAACTGTGGGGGAGAGAGAAAATTCTAAACTCGGTTTAGTAAAACTATGTTGACAGGCATATCTATACTCACCAAAATGCAACTGTTTGTCTAACATGAAGTCTGTTAGTGCCTACTAATATAATAATTCCCTTACCTCTATTCTCTCATCTCCAGAACCAAAGCATCTGGCTTCTGTTTATCATAAAAAGCCTCAGAATAGACCATATACCATACATCCTGCAGTTTTGCAAGTGGTTATAGAGTCAAATTTGCCCAGACTATTTGTAACAGATAGCATGGATATCAGAGAAAGGACTAGAGACTAAAGACAAACACTTATACTAAGTGTGGTTTCTTAACCTTTCCTTTTCTGATTGCTTCAGTTTCTTCAGTCAGCTCCCTATAACACCCCTGGCACCTGATTCAGAAAGAAAATGGTGCCCCCAGATGAGCTGTCTTCCTGGCTTGCAATGTCAGTACGGAAATCCTTCATGTCCTCCTGCCAAGACTTTTGAACCCAAGTCTGGACTGAGAAACTAGGCCTTGGAACAACCTCAAATTCTGCACTGTTTAGATCAAAACTAAGATAACAGAATTGTATTGTTAATAGACTTGTGAATCTTTGTTTTCTTGCGTACTTCACTGTCAGGTATTTCGGCTTCCCATGGAGTAACTCAAGGTATAGCAAAGTGAAGGAGATTTTGGCAATGCCATTTGATTTCCTAGATAAAACAATAACATGGGCATACATACAGCTCCTTTGGTGAGGAGAAGAATCTATTTTTGAAGGACTGCAGGAAGGGAGTACACATGGAAAACTGGTTCTTTGCATTGCTTCGTTATCATAGAACCCTGAATACAAGGTAAGGGTCAAAAAGAGACCAAGGAGACCAAGCATAACAGAAAAAGCAGAAATGAGACAAAAGGAGTGTAATAATGAAGACACAGCTCCAAACAGGGGAGGGACAAACATACAAGCAGAGCCTGTTCACAAGGAAGCATGAGTCATATAGAACCTGCCTGGGAAATGGAAGAAAGGAGTCCCTATTGTGTGCAAGGATGTCTGTAACAGTAAAGAGCTTTGCTGCCCTTAACACATTTATCTGAAATAAATAAACCACTTCAAACTAGTGGTATTCCCTTCCATATACCAGCCTTGAAAATGCTTTGAATTCTGAGCTTACTTATTTACAATTACCAAACTCATTAACTATGGCAAAGATCATGGTTTTTTGAAGTGGTCACTCTTGTCCTTCCATTTAATTGTCCCCTTCTGTCCTGCTATCACTCATGATCTTATGTCAAAGTGTGAGATTATAAACTTTCGGAGGCAGAGACCAGGTATTATGTCTTTGAAGCACAATGAATCCTAATTAGGTATAATCAATAATAATTATAGGTATGTAACAGAAAATAGGAAGATGAGAAAAAGGAAATGGTCAGGATTATAATAATTACTTTGTATCAGGACCAATAGGGAAAACTAGTGTAAGAAGCTGACCTTCCTAGGTAAGATACCTATTTCTTTGAGTTTTCAATAGAAAACTGAAACAACCGAAGTTCATCAAACATCCCATTAAACATATTTTACAACTCAAACATCAACAAACTCTAGAAGTGAAGCTATGTTTTCTTTCTACTTGAGGTACGTGTGTCCCTGAGGGTTGTGCTGTGGTAATATTTTTGGAATGCAGCAATTATCACCTACGTGGCAAATTGGAGGTGTTGCATCCTCTGCTAATAAACCTCTCCTCCATTTCGCCAGAGGAGAGGGTGGAGGTTGAGGTGACTCTAGTGGAGGCCACAGTCAGACCCACGGAGTATTCTGCTGGAAGGGCAAAGCAGCACAGGGTGTTGTTAACCTCACAATAGACAGGTTTAAAAGCTCTCCATATAGAATATAAAAGAAGTAGTCAAGGCAAAGATCTGAAAAAACAATAAACACCAGCCATATCCAAGAAAACTGGAACAAAACCAGAAATTGAACTCCGTGACATTCCTGATCCACTTGCTTTATGTTCTTACAGAGTAGCTAACTTTGTCACTCTCAGAGATATTGCTCAATGCTACCCAGTTAACACAACACTTTTTTTTTTTTTCCTCATTTGCTGGCAGACTCATGGTTAAACGCTACACACCCAGATGCTAATTACACACTACTGCTATTTACTATTTTCTAGTCCATAAGGAAGTCATGCTACAGATGTGTAATGGTATCCGTAGATCCATATTGGTATATATCAGCATAGTGCCAGCATTTCAGAAGTCAGGTTTTACAAATAATGTTATATCTCCTGACTGATATGATCCACATCTCCTGCAGTGATTCACAGACCACACACCAAGAATTCCTACAGTAATTCATGAAAATGCATTACACTATTTGCTATAGCTGCATATTCATACTACAGTTTGTACTGCCTATGTAAAATATACATTGGTATTTTCATTATTGGCTTGTATTTTAAAAAGGTCAAACTATGTCTAAATCCACAATATGAAATATTATTCAAATACATTAAACTGTCACCGTGGATGATAGTTTCAAGTACTGATTCAAACAAAGTAATACAACTGGGTAGAAAAAGAGAATAGAAGTGGGAAAGGTAAAATATAAGCTCATCTCAAGCTAAAGACCTAATTAAAAGGTTTATAATATCAACTTTTATCATAGGAAAAGTGCTGGCATTTCTTTTCTGCTGCTTAATCCTTATTTAACTTGTTCTTCATTCTTGCCTACAGAGAAGTGTGCAAGAAAAAAAAAACACTCATAATTCTGAGGTATGGAAGCAGATATGTTCCAAAAACAAATATTCTATCACGTTACAGATAACAAAAATAGTCATACCCACAGTAGTACCCTTGCTATGAAAAATAATAAAAAAGTACTTGACACACAAGGTTCATTTTGCAAAGTAACACTTTTCTTTTACATACGTAGCTTTGCAAAAATATACATATTTCGATTACGGCAGTTTTCTTTAAAAGATGAGAATTTAGCTCAGAAAACACTAAAATATTCAAGCGGAATAGAGCTGTTGCCTACAGGAGGGAAGATTCATATTCATTGTGCAGTCATACTTACTGATGACAGTGAAAACATGCAGTTACACCATCATTTGACTAGTACAATACCTACAGCAACTGGTGGCAAATTAGGCACAGGATTGCTAAGTAATTTGACAAACACATCTTGCAAATGCTACTTTGAGTCCTAAGATGTAGCATTACATTTACACATAAATCTCAGAACCGTTTCTTCTCAGGCTACTTAAAATAGCATTTCATTATCTTGTTAATAGTGTGAACTGAATTCCCACAGGCTACTCTGAAAATCCCAAGGTAGAAATTATTTTTGAAGCTTCTGTTCTCTACATTTTTATTTCACAGTGACAACAGACAAATATATGAATGGGTTAATAAGCCTACCTTGAAGAGGCTCTAAGAGGAGCCCTGGAAAGCACCAGAAAGAACAGGCCTGAGGCATCTGATTGATGCCTGGAAGACTTAGGAAGCCTCAGGAAGAGCTCTGGGCTAACCACATTGCAGCAGAAGTACCAAGATGGTCCTCAGAGGCCTGGGAAGAGCCTAGGAGCAGTCACAGAGATGAGTTGACAGACATCAGAAGAAAACAAGAACACCTTTTAATAGCTGTCACAGTAGGTCTTGATTACAGCTTTAGAAATTTCAAAATTATTTGGAAAAAGTAGTGGTCTAACACATTGCCAGAGACTGGAGTAACTTGCTTGAAATTGCAGCCCAGGAAAAGCATATAAAATCAATGGCTAGCACTTGAAACAGCAGGACAGATGCACTTTGCATCTTTCAGCTACACAGTATTTTTTTTGTTTTACATAGAACACTGAGTCACTTATATGACATATCATTTCACACCACTCTTCATATTCTTCTCTTACCAAGTCCTTCAGTTTGGCTAGATTTCTTTATGCTGTTAACAGTCTTGTCTACGCCTCTCCATTATGTATTTTAATTCCTAGAGCATTAGAATTATTTATATTTAACAATATCACAAGAAAAAATCTCTGCCTACAGATCTTTACTACTAGGCAAAACTAAGAAAGCATTCACAGCAAATTCAGGCAACTAAGTCCTAGGCGTGATGCTCTTTTCACAGAATGGTTAAGGTTGGACCTCTAGAGATCATCTAGTCCAAAGTCAGTGTCTTTTCTAGGAAACAATTATGAATTTCTTGATATAAAAGTGTCACTGACACCTTTTTTATGGCATGCTGATAATGGACTGGGACTTCTTGACCAGAAAAGATCTCTGTTTGTGGAAGTGGAATCACTGTTTCTTTACTCTATAATGTTTTATGGAAAAGTAGATAGAAACTTGAGGGGATTTTATACATATCCAAAATGCAATTGAATATATTTGTCATCATTTTTAGCCTCACTGTTTGCTTTTGATTGTCCTATAAAATTGCTGTGTACAAGCTGAATAACATTAGAATTATTCATATAACAAAATACTTAGAGTAACCAAATTATTGTGAAAATCTGTCCCTAGAATTTATTTTTACATAAATATGCACTTGGCAAAAACACATAAGTATGTAAGGAGACAGATATACATGTAAGCAATTACAGCATCATTAGATGAATTGCAAAGGAATATAATAAATTAATGCATAATATGTGCCTGTTTTCATATGCTAGTATTTTCCTTTCCTTAGTAGATTCCTGAACTTTAAAAATTACTCTAAGTTACTCATCTGCTTCAAAGAACTACTTTGAAACATCAAATTGTCAGAGATAAAATACTTTCCCCTGAAAGGGAATACATAACTGAAACACTTCTTAAATATTTAAAAAAAAAAAAGGAAAAAAAGGAAAAAAAAAATCCTAAGTTTGACATGTAGGATGAGGAATAAACCAGGACTAGGAACAGAGACTTGAGCCATTAAGACAAGTGAGTGTGACTGCACAAAAGTACCCAGACTTTCACAATTACAAGGAAGAAACGGAGAACTGAATTGTCCAGTCTCATCTGGGTCTTACAAAAAGATAGCGAAGTGGCGCCACCTACTGCTATAAAGCTAGAAATATTAATTTTTCAGTTTATGATAAAAAGTTACATCGTGTTTACACAACACAGCATCCCTGGTTTTCTAGGGCTGCCCCTCTCCAGCTCACACTGCTGCTCATGTCAGACCATTTCTAACATTGGTTCACAATGTTTAAACCGATCATACACAGACATTCACAAAATGTATACAGTAGCCTCTCAAAATCCTCCAAGCTGTCCTCGGATGTAGTGCTATAAAACAACAGTTACGCTACTAACGACCTCTAGTCACTCCTCTTGCTAAATCATTCCCTCCTTATTTTGGGGTCAGTCCACAGGCAGAGCAGATCCTTCAGGAGCCTGGAGCCCTGACCATCCAGGACAAGCTCTTTCCAGGCTGCAGTCCAATTCCCACCTCTCCCTCATGGCCAGATTTCATCCTCCCTGAGAGCAGACACCATAGCAGGGACAGGGTCTCCCTCTGAAACTGCACGGAAACATTGGCACATAGCTGGACAAAGACAAGGGAAGGATGCCTGGCTCTTCGAAATTGTATACAGCTTACATGACTCCAGGACACAACTTTCTCACTTGTAAAATGTAGTCCGTAAAGGCTACATTTATTTGTATAGTACGCTGAGATTATTGTACAGGGTCAATGGTCATCTGTGGATGAAACACTGTAGATAGCACAGATACTCAGCAGTGAGGTAAAACACTGCTGAAGAGGAGGACTCCTCAAGGGACAGGCATTATGCAGTGAGACAAACACATCAAGACAAGAACCTGGGTCAAGCAAGCGCCCACCAAAACTCAAGGGGCTGCACCAGCAAAGATGGCTAACAGCATCCGCTGAAGGATGACAAAACACTCCCTTTACCTTCTTCCATATTTATTTCAGACTGATCTTCCTGTCACCAACTGCTGGCAAGCTTGAATACTTTCTCTTTTTGCTTTGGAATTTGCCTGCATGAAACCATGATTTTTATTTAACATTTTAAATAGACATTTAAACATTTAGCAGACAATAGACAATAAACATTTAAATAGACACTTGCTCCTCTCAAAAGAGGCAACTCTTTTCTGACACGAGGGCACCTTCCTGGCTAGGCCTGGGAAGCTCCATCGCGGGTCAGGCGAGTGCCCTCAGTAACCGCCCACGAGCTCTGCAGCGCCACATTAAAATGGCAGCCTGTCAAGTCCCCAAGGTTGCCTAAAAACCCAAACATTCCCCATCCAGCACACCTTCCTTCTCCTTACACTTTAAAGGCACATTAAAAAAATTACTGCCAGATGAGTTTCACCTGTTTCCTCACAGATTTGGAGTGCAGCCAAGAAGGCACCTCAGCACAAAAAGCACCCCAGCCAGCAAGGTGGCACAACACAACACCTCACCAGGTGGTTGTTGCTGCTCAACAGCCACTTGCACATTTCTGTGCCAGACCTGTCACCCCTCGCACAGCCACGGCTCCCGCTCCAGCGCTGGACAGGCCTCGCCCCCTCAGGCCGAGCCGGCAGCCGCGCAGCGCCGCTCCTGCCGCCTCACGGTGACCCATGGAGGGACTCGAAATTTTCCCATTAGGACATTTCCTGAATTGGTACTTTCAAACCAAATGGGAGTGTTCAGTGGAAATCAGGGCTGGTTACCATCTTTCATCTGCTTTTTCTCAGCCGCCTTTCTGACAGGACAGGGGTTTTCATGCAGGCAGCAGCTCTCTGCGAGCAGCTCCTCCTCAGCTTGAAAATAACTGCTCAGGGAAACATCATTTCGGCACTTCTGCTACAGATGATACAGTTTAAAATTACTGCACACTAGGATAACTAGAATGACCTTCCTAAAGCACTTCAATAGAGGACTCAAGTATATGAAGGGCAGTTCTAGTAACACAAGGACGTGCTAACATATAACAAAACCATCTGTAGGATGAAGCTTTATTTTTAAGAAACAGTGCACAAAAATCCATTCTCTGTATCTCCAAGTAGTAAACTGCAATTAATGCCAGTGTAAGGCTTACCTCTAAAATACTCTTGGTATCTATATCTATCTTCATATACACATAAAGCCTACAAAGGTTCTGCTACCTGAACAGTTTCTATGTCAAATAAGCAACGGGTTTCTGGTAAACTTCACAGGCTCATTAAATTTGATTGTCTTGCAAGCAACAAAGGCATCTATGAAAAGTATTTCAGGCCAAAATGACTTAATTTCTTTCCTCTGGGCCTGGCATAGTCGACCCCTGTTTCTCATCTGCCAGCTGTAATCTGTAATGCAGTCAGAAACGGTGGCGTATTTAAGAACTGATTACTGCTCGCAATACCTGTTAGGAGCTGACCCCAAGGAGCTCCCAATCGGCTCTCTAACATGCAGAAAGGATTGTGCTAATTTGCAGTTTTATGTAACATTTGGCTTTTCTTTAAGCTACAATGCAAAAAAAACCAAACAAACAAAAAAACCATTAACTTCTATTGAATAAAATGATTTTATTTTGTGCAGTTCAGAAATAATGATCTGTTTCCAAAAACCAGTAGTTGCGTGCTAGACGTGTAAAATTATGCAAGTCTTTCGCTTTTACGTTTCAACATGCAGTGCTAAAATGATACATTATCTTATTTGTATTCTCAAGTTAGTGGTATCTGAATTAAGTTATTTACTAAATAAAAACAGTTTATCTACTTCAACTGAGCGCAAGAAACAGGTCAAGAAACAGTTGTACACAGTGGAGCCACAGTTCTTTCTTCTTTAGTTTGATTACAAAAATATTTTATAGAAAACTGTTACTCTAATATTTTGAGCAATACTACTGATAGTAATAAATGAAAATACAGTTCAGGATCAAAATTTGAAAAGGTAGTCATCTTTTTAAGGGATTGTAACACTAGATAAGTATCAGCTCTTAAAATGTTAAATCTAAACACTGCTTTCCTTCCTTTTTGTTTTTAAATTGTACAGCTTGACTAAAAGCATTGAACAGGTTTGTGATCAAGAAAAACCCCACAACAGTTGAACCTTGAATCTTACCATCATTGCTACAGTCAACCAAGCATTCATCCATTATAAACGCAGTGTAGCTGATTGGCATAGAAGCAACACAGGCATGCTTATGTTTAAAAAATTTGTAACATGCGCTTGTGTAAACACGTATGATCTGTTTTTAAATGTTATTAAGGTAGAAAAATAAACAAGCAGTAGCAAATACGTACTCTGCATCTACTGCGCAGTGTGAAGTTACCCATGATAAAGCAGGGAGATTTTAATAATTTGTCCTGGATATTTTTCAATAATGGAAGTATTACTGCCAGTGCATATAAACTGACATCTAGGGGAAATATTTCAATAGTCATAGTTCTTTGGCTCCACTTTTAAAATAACTTTCATTAAACAAATAAGTACAATTTCTTCTGCCATATTCTTTCCAATTTCTAAATCATATTAGCAATAAAATGTACCTTGAAATAGGAAACTAGAAATAACTGTCTAAGAAAATAGTAACTAGTGATGCAGTGGGACATAAACCTCAATATCAATTGGAAGATTTGGAAACAAAAATGGAAATAAATTCGCAAAGACTCAGGACAAATACACAAAAAGCATTTAAAAAAACCCCACAATCTGCTGATGACATTTAAAGCTTTTGATCAAATGGCATATCTCCTCCATTCTGTCAAGTAAGAAACCAAATTTCCCAAGCCATCTACTACAGCAGCTCAAAACCTGAGGTAAAATATGTATTGTCCTTAACTGTGGCTTTTAAAGTGTTGAACACTCAAACAAGAGCGTTCAGACACGTATGTTTACCATTAATCTTTCAAATAAATAGCGTGTGGCCACTTCTTACAGTTCTATCTTCAGCTTGTTAACTTGCCCTTAAATATATCCAAAACACATTTTCCTGAAAAAGGTAGCACACTTGCACTGGGACTTTAAACAGGGTAAAGGAATTTAAAAAATATAAATGTAATAAAATATACACAGCCTGTAATTATAGCAAACTAATAACATTTTCAAAAAAAAGGAAAAAATTTTGTTTTCAGCATATGTGGTTTAGCATTAAGAAATGAACCATCAGTTTTGCCACCTTCTCCTGCCCCACCTCAATGCAAAGCTGAAAAAGTTTTCCAACCTTGCTTTCTTCCTATTTATTGCTCTAAGATAGAAGATTTAAATGGATAAAGAATGGATAGAGGGAATTACAAATGCTTTCCTTCCAACTACCCTTCAGTTTGGGAACAACAAATTGCAACTAGATCAGGGCATTCATGTACTTAAATACTAAAAGAACCTAAGTATTTTACCTGAATGCCATTCCCAAAGACCTATGTGCACTTTTAGCATCCAAGTTCAGAAACTCTAAAAACCTCATCTCTTCACTGTGGATGTAAGAGAATTCCTTTTCCCCATTGAAGTTAAGAGAATTATTTCCACCTGCTTCAAGAGAGTCAGGATTTTGCTATGCATACAGGGCCGAGGTGACCATGTGTCTTTGATAAATTAATAGAAGTTAAGCCAAAAATACTGGATTCTAGACCTTTGACCTCCTTTAATATATAGGTTACCTACTCTATGTACATATACATGTTCCTTCTGATTTCCTTATCATAAAAAACAAAATTAAATCAAGAAATAAATTGACTGCATGGTCCACAACATGTAAATAAATTTATAAGTGGATAAACATGGGATATTACCCTATCATTGCTCAATAGTTATTATTCCCAGAGTAATTTATTGAAAAATCTTATATATAACTCTGTAAAGTTAATTTACTACCGTATTCTTAAACTTTATTTTTATGGTTACCTAATGCAGCATTCAATCGAACACATACAAAATCCCCTTCCAACACAGTTCAACAACAAACATATTCTGCCTTCATCAGTCTATGATGCTGTAGCAAAAAGCATACTGAAATCACAGAGTTACAGGTTAATCTATTCACTTTAAGCATGTCTGTGCAAACTGTTGCTTTACTTTTGAAGAGATAAAGGGAACAAAAAAAAAGTATCACCAGTGCTAGCTTGAAAGACCTGTTTTTCATATTTTTAGCCTAGGAAACAGTCATCCTGCTTTTTCTATATAAGATTTTAATTTGAAAACTCTAAAAACCAAAGCGACTCAAACTAAGCTTGTGCATATTCCCAGAATTCTCTTTTTTAAAAGTTCCTGCATGAAGTGTTCACTGCAGCTTTTTTTAATTGTCATGGCCTGATTTTCAAAAAAACAACTCCCACAAAAAATGCACAGGTCTAATGCAAGTAGTTGTTGGCATTCAGCACCTTTAAAACTTAGCACACAGAGCTTAAGTGATTGTGCAGAACAGGACATTTCCATTGCAGTGTGATCCAAGAGTTCATTTATGCCCCATATGGAGAGGACTGCATAAGTTTCAAAGCAATCAAGAGCAACTTTTACAAGTCGTATAGGACTTCAAGGATAACAGCAATCGACCAGGCCTGACTCTCACAGCTAAAAGGACAATACTGGCCATTTTCATTGGTCAGCTCCGGAAGCCCCTTCCAGGATGATCTGTTTAAAGAAAAATAACGTAGCACTGTTAGATTGCATGCCAAAATTAAAAGAACACTTTATTACAAAACCTTTCAGACGATGATCTCAGTAGGAAGCTGAACACTACAAATAAAAGGCCTTTTTCCCCTACAGACCCAATACGGCATGCAATAGTTGAGTTTTGATTCTGTTTTTTTTCAGGTGGTGGGAAGTTTTAGTTATTTCTGTGGATACTTCTCCCTTAAAGTGGACTCTGACACTGTTAACATATGAGCTTGTGCTACACCTTTTTTGCAGCTGGAATGTAATTCCTGTTTTCTACTGAGATGGGTTCTTCTAGCTGCAAAATTATGATCTTTGTGATAACTGGTATTTCAACCACCTGAAACTTGGCAATAGTTCTAAAAGTTACTCATATGGAGTACAAATAAACGCATATAGGTACAAATAAACGCATGCAGAAACTTCAAATACGAAGTGCTGAGTTCAGTAATTGTAGAACAGAGTATATTGTAGAACAGGTGCCAAGAGGAACGTCTTTGTTTTGTTACAGAAATATAATAGAAGGCAAACAAAGAAAAAAAAAACATTTTAAAAGGGAAAAAGTCAAAATGTAGAACATTTAAGAACATTTAACAAGCCTTACTATAACAAGTTGCTCTGTCTTATTTGAATAATTAACTATTAAGATTCTGAAACAGTCCTACTAATTTGCTCATTTATAACACATGAAATCCTAACAATATTTTACATAAACTGGTCTGTCACATTTTTAACTTGTCACTACTAGCATTTTCCCTGTTCTGCTTTACAGGTTGTTTTGATAGTTAAAATACTTCAAAGATACACATAACACTTTCCTGAAAATAATATTTTGGTAAGAAACTAGACTTCTAAATTTGACTTTTTCTAGTTTTCACAAGAATAAACATTACTAATTCAAAAATCTAAAAAGCATTAGAACTTAGCAGTACTTGAAAGTGAGATATGCAACAGTCCATACAGTAGTGAGGTCTCTATGTAGAAAACAAATGCTATTTATATTAAAAATTAGTACTTTTTAACATGAAATAATTTACTGGATATCACTAACTTGAAAGAATATTTTGAATACATGTTAGTGTCCTCCTACCTTTCAAGATGAACATAGTGGCGAGAAAGAACATTTTTAATCAAAAGTACAGTTTTTGCGTAAATCTCCGGACCAATCAACTTTGAGAAGTACAGTTTGGCACGAAGAAAGTATCCTATAGGCCACACCCATTCCTAAGCAAAGAATGGTAAGAGAGGATTATTACAGCTGCCAGTTTGAAAAAGTGACTTTTTTTTTTTCTGAGATGGAAGAAAACAGACTCTTACAGGTCCTTGGTGGTAATTAAACCCTCTGGCTACATTATAGTTGTCATTGTCAAGAGCATTATCATATATGCCACAGTAAACCATATCACTGCAAGAAAGAAAAATGTAAAGCATTATTATGACAAATTACACAAGTGTCTGAAAGCAGAAATAAGCCAAGTATTTGCTGAAATTATGGCATTTACATTTTTTGAGAGTTACTTTATGCACATCAATCTAGTTGTCCATTTTACACAAAAACAGAATTTCAAATACAATAATCAACTAGTGGAGAATAGTTAACATCCTGGAATCACCTGTACTCATAATTTTGTCTTATTCCTTTTATTCAAACTGCAGTCATGTATATGATTTCATAAATATTAGTACGTATCAAACTAAAATTCAACATCTTATATAACACCAGATTTGACATGCTTACTATGTGGCATCCAAGAACACCTAGTAATGTCTATGTAAGTAAAATAAACTCAACAAGCTTTCAGAACACTAAACTTCTAGAACAGTCCTGAAGTATTTATCACAAAATCAAACTGCTACCAGCCATTAGACAATTGCTGTTGTCTGGCTGTGTTATTAATACATGGTTCTTTTATCTACTACACTTACTCGGGGTCTAAAGTTTTCATGCCTAACGGACCAAGCAGCTTCTCCTCTGCTATTTGCAGAGCTTTCCAAGCTTTCTGCGGTGTGAACAGCTCAGGGGCCTAAAAAATTAATTGAGATTTAATCAGTAAACACTGCATGTGCAAACATAAGACTGCTTATATGAAAAAACAAAAACAAAACAAAAAAAGGACAACCCTACACACAAAAAGCATAACTATTGCATTTCCAAGTCAAAATTCATTCATATATTTTCTGTTGCCTTTCTAGGACACACAAGACAGAGTAACCAAGACAACAGCAGATAGTCACTGTGTGAGATTTTTTTTTTCTTGATGCACCATCTCTGCTAAGTATATTTGATCTCTTAAAGAAGCTCCTTAAAAGGGGGGGGGGGGGGGAAGGACACCAAATCACTCCAAAATACCCCAAGGCTTTTTTTTGTTTTGTTTGTTTTTTTTGTTGTTGTTTTTAAACTAATCTGGGCTAATCTGGGACAGGGGAGAACTCAAACAACCAAATCAAACCTTAGAACACATTACAAACCCTGCACACTTACCCTAGCCACCCATCAGACTGCAGTCACATATTGGCAGGCTCTATCAGAGGCTATATTTTAGGCGATGATCCCTTTTCAAAGAGGGATCAATACAGAAAGCATCACTTACCACAACCATTGCTATTGTAAAATTTGGCCTGAGTTGGTAATCGCACCATGGACTTGAAGCTCCATAGCTGTCTTTATAAATTCCACGTTTGTGGACAAGATTTGGGTGTTTCTCATTTGGATCTGCCGGGTTCTCAGAGACAAAGAACAGTCTTTCAAAATGTCCTTGAATTTTTCTGTTCCACTCATCATACGTGATAGTCTCCTTCTTTCCTGCAATACAATACATTGCAAACAGGTTTTACTTTTGGAAACAGCCACAGTGGTAGCTGTGGTACCTGTGGTAGCACCAAGGTTGTACATAAGCCCCATTTTAATGTTTTGCCTAATGAAGGCGAGAGTAGCATTACAAAAAATTTTTATTTACAAGTTGATAAGAAAGCAGATTGACAACAAAATGCTTTTATATATAAAAGAACCAAATAGCTTGGAATGTGAATTTAAAAAAAATATTATTTATCTTACAACCACTATTGGCAATTTAAATTAGCAACGCCATTAGCAAAAAAAAAAACCTGTGTCTTCATTTCAGAAGATTTGTGACCGTGTCACTTATTTTAATACTCTGTTTAAACAGCTATGAGATGTGCCTCTTTACCATGTCGTCTTATGGTGACTCCATCATAGGGAAACACATTTTTCTTAAATAAATCTTGCAACCAGCGAACAGTTGACTTGCATAGACCAACAATTTCCACAGCAGAGCCATCTCTAAAATAATCATAAAAAAAGCCCAAGAATTATTTTAGGATGTTATATAAGTTTTATAGGCATTTTCCCCTGTTGCCAGTGTATTTAGAAATTGCGTTTCTCCCATTAGATATTACTGCCTACATCCTACCTGAATAAAAAAAGCTAATTGTTTGTCTGTAAATTTCATAGCAGGTCCATTTAGTACTTAGCACACGCATTCCCATGTCTTTTCTGGCATTTTCCAGGGCATGAGAACATCATTTTCATCAAACAGAATAATAGAGACATGCTAAAGCATGCTTATTTTTCCCCAGGACCACTGAAGCTTAACCTCATTAGGGCAGGTCTGACGACCTCTCTCGGTTCCCAACTGAAATGTTCAACAGTCAAATGATGTATTTTCTTTTTGGTTCTCACTCTCAACTAGCAATTGATTTGCAACTGATGATCAAGCTCAAACCAGAATACGGGCAACAATTCACTGGCATTTAGTAAAAAAATTTATTTTAAAAATGCTTAATCTCAACTTTAATCTTAAGTAGATGTTGTAGATATTTTTGAATTCTAAATAGGAAATATTCAGACTACACATCAATTATCAATAGACATCTCCTATAAAATCTTATTAAGTCATTTCTTGGTCATAGCCATTTCCTAGCAGTGTGGTACTGCAAGTACGCACTAAGTTATGCTTCACTACTTGAATTCAAAAGTTGATTCTGCATACAGAGCTAAGTATGTCAACAACTGAGAAGGTTTTTTTCAACACATTTTCTCTTCAGATGAGCAAAAAAAATAACCTTTTAGCACTCAAACGAACTGTAAAACTATTTAGCACATCTGATGGAACATCTCTGATGTGTTAGCAGAGGGCAAAATAGTTCTGCAGAATTTCATTAAAAAAAGAAAAAAAAAAAAAAAAAAAAAAAAAGCTTGGATTTCGTACCTCGGAGTAGCAGGTATTCCTTTGTTACGAGCTCTATCACTCTCTCCCATTTTATCCATCCAGGTGCCACAATTGAACCGGTTTCCTCCAAAGACAAAGCCAGTTTCACGGTCAACACCTGCAACTACATTAAAACCTGCCAAGAAAGGATATCACATATGAAGTCCACATATTAAACAAAACAAAACGAACAAAACTCTCCCAAACTGCCATGCAAACCTACCCAAGTCTCCTAACTACAGAATTCCCCTCCACCTCCAGAAGATTTGAGGTGGGTTTCAAACTCATTCAAAAAGTACAGATGAATTTAGAGATGGCTCACTCCACAGCTTGTAAGCAACTGCTGAAAGCTAACAATGGATACATTAAGTATATTTACAGTAATACTGCTTAAGTAGCATTAGAGAAGCAATTATTTTTTTCAAAGAAATCAACAGATGGAGAAAATAAATATAATCTTCCTCTTCTGAAATCCATATCCAGTGTTCTATATATTTGTTACCTTCATCTCTCATGTTTTGATCTATCTGCGGACCAGCATTCCTTTCTCGGAAATTTATGCCTTCCAAGTGTCGTTGCATTGCTTCCTGTATTACTTCATAAAGTGGTTGATCCTAGATTGATTGCATGATATGGGAGATATAAAAAAGGCAAAGTGAAAAATAAACAGAAAGGCTCTATCACATGCAAACAGTAATAAATTCTTAAATTTTATTTTATGCTACTTCAACAGAAAAGCATCTAGTATTCAGGTATCACCTCTGTCAATTGCAATGGGATATGCTTTGTGATTATTTTTTACATACACATTTTTCTCAAGATAAAAAGTAAAGCAAAGTTTTAGAAGAAAAGCCAAAGGTATTTTTCTTTCTTCAGCCCTGATCTCCCTACCCCAATTCTCACTTGACTAAAAAAGTAATGCAGACACAATGAGAAAGACCTCCATGAGAAAATACAAAATTCTTATTCTATAAACATCCTTCAACCTTAAAAAGCACATAGCAACAGGTTCTTGTTGCTATAAACATTATATCCTTCTAATAAAAATGCATAGTTGTGCTAAAGGTTTTTTAAATTTTAATTCAGCTTTACCATAGTGCCTGCAGGCTGAGGAGGAGAGTCATCTCTTGGATACATCCTAGAAACAGGACACTTGAGAATGTCTAATCCATTTGGAGCAATTTTACAATAATCTTGGATACACTGAAGCCACCACCATACAGCATCACGACAGTTGAATCTGGCATGTGTTCCCTGGCCAAGCAGATTGGGAATGAGACCATGTCTTAAAGTCTCACCAAATGCTAAAATTATGTTTCTAGAAGAAAAGGAAAAAATGTAGCCATAAATTAGTTACAAGGTCATTACTGTTCCAAACAAGTACAAAGTACAAGCATATTTTAATATCAAGGCAAATCAAGGATGTTTAAAGCTACAAATGACTTTTTTTTTTTAGCATGAGCTATATTTAGAATAAAAAGGTATCTTTAAACCTCCCCAAAACCTGCAATGTTAATACATTTAAATCAATTTGTTTTACCAAAGGTGCAACATTTACTACTATAGAAAAGGTACCTTGCTTTTTCATAGACTGCTATGTAGACATATACCAACCTGTTTTTATCTTTATATCTTGTGGAGAACTCCATTCAAATTAAAACATTAACAGAACCATCAAGCTAAGCCTGGCTCATATTTTAGTTGCTCACTTATCAGATTAAACATTTATAAAGATACCACATTATAACCATCTACAGTTTGCTAAGCTCTAGTAGTTAAAGACAAATAGCAGCAGTTGCCAAAATTTAAGGGTACATATGCAATCTTACATTTCTGAAGAAAAACAAAATGGTTATAACTCAAATTTACATAATAATAATTTCTAAATTACTGCTCAACAACTATGATGTAAGTACATACTAGGAACATCAGTTTGTACAAGGACAAGCAGTGGTGTTACAGGCATGCCTTTCTCCCAATTACTTTTTAACACCTGCAGAATGATTTCAGACAACAGTAAGAACAGAGTCAGTCAATCTCACCTTGCTTCTAGATAACGTCCAGTAATTAACATTAGACCTCTCAGTGCAATAAATGTATCCCTTCCCCAAGAGCGAAAAATTCCAGAAGAAAAGTGAGGTAAGCCTAAAAAGAAACGTCAGAAATGTCACTGTCCAACTCATTTATTGGTATGGTCAAATTCTCCAAACTCATTTGTACGTACAAACAAAGAAGAAATAATAAAAGTAATCCATGTGACTATATATTATTATAACAAACTGATTTCTAGATAATATTCTTAGGAAATTAAATAAAATTCCACATATTTAGAACAATTATCTATATAAATTTTTGAAATAAGCAGAGTTTCTCTTTTTTGATTAAAATACATTAACCAAATATCACTCCTCTAATAATAAAAAAGACTAGAACTAAGACAAGACGTATTACAGATTTTTTGCAAGAATTTACATACTAGAGCTGTGCCATTTCAATAGCACAGAAAGGCTATAACTGAACAGTTAATTTCTTCAAAATAATAATGTTCTCACCTACTACAGAGGGAATCACAGTTCTCTTTTCCCATCAGCTTTTAAGAACTACATTTTAATAGAAACATCATAACTTGTAATTGTTAGAACGATTCTGACTGTAAAAGCAGAGTAAGTGCTACAGCAAAGTCCATTTTTTCCCTCAATTTATTAAAGTTTTTCAATCTAAAAAAGAAAAGTTTCCACACAGTAGTTTTAAAACAAAAACTTGCCATGCGTGCTTACCAGAACAAAATTGTAACTTCTGCTACCTACAAATCTGCCCAAAGTATTCATTGAACAACAATCTAAGTAAGAGTTAAAAATCTCAGAGAAAACTAGCAAGTATGTGACAAGACTACCAAACCCCTTAGTTTAATTAAAAACTATGCTTAAATTAAGGGAACAATGCTCGTTCTAAGCTTCTGGGCAACAGCAAAATAAGCAAATGGCATGTAACTAAAAAACAGAAAGGACAAACAATAAAATTCCGTGACAGAAAGACAGAGAACAAAAATAAAATTACAGGCCACCAAGAGACAAAGTTCCTACAATCTGTGGATGCCAAATCCAGGGTTTCAGAAAAAGAATGGACCAACCCCTGCGGAGGTGTGTGTTTGTGGGAAACCACACACCCACACATTCCAAGACACTAAATACAGAGCATAATAGTTTTGGCATAGGCAAGTCCCTATTTGAGGGAGTGCCAGCTGGTGATGGGACATTCAGAGGCATAAGCACTATCTGCTGACCCTGCTTTTATGCTCTAAGTATCTACTGTTGTCCTCTGAGAAATCAGAGGATATTCTGGTCTACTATCAAGCAGTTTTTACATTTTTATGAAAACTTGTAATTAATAATTTCAGTTATAGTCCATTAGAATTCCATTCGTAAATTCAGATCAAACTGACAAAGGAAAATCTATTTTGGGAGATAAACTAAATCATCAACTAAAATCATTCAGAACGTAAGAGAATATGGATCTCCATATAGGATATAATTGGATACTCTTAAAAAGCCTTTCTTCAAGAACAATAGCAAAAGGGTGCCCCCAGGAAACACCACTAGACAAAATCTCCACATTTTCAAACGGACAAGCCTTTACCCTAAATAAAAGTCAAATACAGAGGAGGAATGAAGTGTACTGCTACCTGCATTTTATACACAGTGGTTAGGCTCCAGGCATAATGGATATGATTTTAACAGTTACTGAAAACAGTTTAGCTAGTTTGCAAGTTTTAGTATTTTTCTAAGACTTATTTATATACATATTTAACATTGTCCTCACTTACCAGCTGCCAAGGAAGCACAACACTGTTCTTTCTCATTTGTAATCGCATTCAGCCTATACGGAACATCATGTAAGGAAGGCGAGAGAACTGGCAGGCAAGGGTATCTTCCTATTCCACACATCTGGATTGAACCCAGTGCAAGGTGTTTAACAAATGTTGATCCATTCTGCACAAAACTGTAATTCAACATAATTGTATTAAAATAACATTGCATACAGCAACATAGGACCTTCTATAAATTTTACAAGAATTCAATAAACTAACAGAATTAGTTAGTATGAGTATTATGCATTAATTCATTTTAAATGCAGACTCCAATTCGTAAGTCTCTCCTGACTTTTTTTTCAGAAATGGCTGCCCAAAGTTATGCGTAAAACTAAGTTATTAATGCTAATGAAAGTGTTGAATCTTCAATACTTTACTAGAAAAGGGTAAGGAAATTAGTCAACTTTGATGCCTGCACACAGTTTTTCCCCCATGCAAAATAGACTAATTTCCACACGATATTGCAGCCATACCAAACTCTTGGCCCATTCTGACATCTGCATTTTTTCAAAACAATGCTAGCTTGTTTAGAAAGTTCCTAACTAGAATAAAACCTCCATTAAATCAATCTCCCTTCCCTCTCCAAGAAACAGAGCAGAAATGGGCACTGAATATTAAAGAATGACTTTGCTAACTAAGCTAAGTGCTCAGTTAATGAAGAATATTTAACTGCATAAAGAAGTGTTGAACACAGCATCAGAATCAAGAACAACCTGGTATTTGCCCTGAACCACCAGACTTTTAGGAAACATTTGCACTTGTTAATTTGCAAGTCCTTGAAGAGGGAAGAAGTCATAAAACAGTAACAAGAGTTCGAGATTGAAGAGCGTCTGCTAAACCCAGCACATTAACGCTGGCTGAAGGTTTCACCCTCTTACTGTGCAGTGCCAGCAGTGGTTATCAATTCAAACCCACATGAGACGTAAGAGCTATCACTCTTCTAAACCACTGCCATTAGAAGATGTATCTCATTTTCACTATAAAGGTTATCCTTCTCCATTGGGCAACATGTTTATGGAAGTACTTTAAATACATTCTCCAACAGATAAAATATAAAAGATGCAATGAATACAGGTATCTACAGACCTCCACTACTGCAAGCATACCTGGACATCTGATGCCATGCCACATCCAGAAGTGTTGTGTATGCACCCACTAATATGGCATCAAAGTAACATGGGATAAGATAACGTGGAATTCTCTTCAAGTAGACAAACATGGCCTTCAACCACTCACCAACCTATTAAAATATCACATGTTAACACCACCAAGATTCAAAAGCAAATACATTGAGAATTCGTTTAATTTAATCACAGTTTACATATGCAAATTATACAGCGCAATAAGATTGCAATTCCAAAGCTGTCATTACAAACCAAGCGTGATAAACGATTTTGGACTGCTAGAAAAGACAGGATCAAAGAGAGAAACCAAGGGATTAAAAGAACTATCACAAGACTAAATTATGTACAGCTGCTAGAAGAACCACTTGCAGATCTGGGTCTGGGACTCCAGGATCCAGAGCTTCACTGTTTTTGTGTCTCTAGCAATTATTTTACATTTGAGAAATACTTCTCTCTTTCCCTTCCAGTACTGTTCAGAGGAACATGACAACCTTTTACAAAGTCACTACCCACCAAAGATTCAAGCCATGCAGATAAACCCTATATAGATGACAAAGCATGTGTGAATATATTACATGATAACACCACAGTTAGCCTGGAACGTTTAAGAACATAGCAGAAATTGAAAAGGAAAAAGAAAGCAATTTAAAAGCTTAAAGTCACCAAATACATTTTTTACTCACTTCTGCACAGGCTCCAGAACGCGAAATCAGACGATTACTGACATAGTCAATCATCCAGTCTCCAGATCTTAAATTATCACAAAATGGATGACCCAAATCATTCTTTGGTCTAATGTCTGCCATCACTGACATTAACCCTGAGGATACAAACCCAACCCTATTACAGGACATGTAATTATCACAAACAGCAGTTGCTATTTTCAAAGTAAATGGCGAGAGCAGTAGCAGCATTAATTTAATTGTATTATTTCTCTTGAGACAGTTAGATTCACCTCACTTAGAATCATAGAATCAAATGTCCTCCGAGGAAACCTTAAGACAGTCCCTGAAATCTCCCATTGTGGATTAAATAGCATAATGAATTTCATGTTTCATAAATAACACTCTTCTGAAATTTGGTAGTACATAAGGTGATTTTTCACTGGATGCATTTTTTTTTTTTTTTTTTAAATTTAAAATGCAAGAACACTGCTGTTAAGATGAACGTATTGAAACTTATTTTGCATTCCTGACTATTGAAAAAAGTGTGTTTTAATATGCTGCCTCAGTTTGATTCCTTAGGGTGCAACAATGATTAGCATGATTAAGCAGAAACAACGTTTTTGGTGGTTTTTTTTTTGAATTCCAAGAGAAGGGAACAGTACCACAAGCCATAGAACAGTACAAAGGGTTGAGACATAGAAACTTCTTTCCTCAACAGAAAAAAAAGAAAAAAAAAAAAAAAAGCATGCTAAGCATCTTTCTTGCAATTACTACCTTGGAGACCTGCATACTTCAGCGGTGACCAGTTGGGTATATTGTAACAACCACCACCATCTTCTTGTTCTTCTGCCTCACATCTATATAGTACTTGATTTAGGTCAGCCAGAGTTAGTTTAGATGCAATACTGCGGGGGGGGGGGAATAAAACAAACCAATATTAATAGAGAAAGGATTTCACTAACAAGTTTAGTTTCATATTTCATATTTCAGTTTCAATATGCACAACTTACCATTTAAGACTTGGAAATTTAAAAGTCTTTCTCGCATTTCTAAGTGATTCTGCACAGTGGTTTGAGTATACAGAAATAGAGACTTAAGAGATGAAGAATTGATTCCTAACAAACGTACCCCAACCACTGACAAAGACCCTATCTCAGCAAATCTACTTAAAGCAGCAGATAAACAGAACGCGAACAGAGCCTGAGAATCTTCTACTGACCCCTTTTAATGTTACATATATAAAGAGCATCTAAATGTTATTTACACTCCAACAATCCAGATGCATCTGTAGTAATGAAAATAATAATCTAAAGGTATGCATTGTTCTTCACTTCTACTGTAGCTACATCGTATATTCATGGTTCTATTTCAGAAACTTAAGGAACACTTACGAAGAAAAAAGAGTTGCTAATATTGGTGCCGAATGATCATCGGGAAGACTTCCAGATTTAAAATGAGGACTGAACTGGATCAGATGATTGCGGAGTACACCAACAGCCTCTTGTGCCTTCGGGTCAAGGCTAACTCTGAAATACAAATGCACGACTTACAGAAATCTAGTCCCTCCAATAACTTCCCAAACAAGAACTCCTATCACTCTGTTTCAATGTCTTTAAAACACGAAATCCTATTGCTCTATTTTAACTAGAACAACCATTTGCAATTAATGTAACATACCTGAACACTATTACACTTCCTGGGGTTAAGTTTTCAAATTCTATTTCTTGAACATATTCATTTGGCCCTTTTATGGCAGTTCCAGCTTGCTTTATAATTTTACTGTCTTTAATCTTAGAAAAGAAAACATATTTACAACTGAAATTTAAATGAAATACAAAAGTGACAATATACTACATTGGAGCATGAAAGGAGGAGTCTAATTACCTGGATATGTTCCCTGAGTTCCACGGTGAAATTGGGCAATCCGTTTATAAAATGCTCATCTTTTTTGTAAGGACTAACATATCTTTCAACAATTCTAGCCTCAAATACTACTTCTTCAATTTTTCCTGTCAAAAGTTAAACAAATCACATTGCAGTTGTTAAGATACTTTACATAGAAATTGATTCTTTCAACATGAAAGCTTCAACATGAAGCAAAATAAACATAAGACAAAATAAAAAAATTCTCAGTTGCACAACTTAACAACAAGCAAATGTGGCCAAATACATGCAGAGGTGCTATAAGCAAGCCATAAACATTCATTACACATTCACGACTTGTATTTAAAACTGCAATATTGTTGTTTTGCAATAAATTACTCAAGAAATTAATCGTGATTGAATTAGGACAAGTCTTTTACTCATCATTAGCTCTATTAGCTTCTCTATGACCTTTTAGTAGACTCTGTATTAGAAAGATTTCCAAAATGCAAAAACAGATGTTTTATTTTCTAACAAGTCTGCCCGTATATAAACACCCAGATTTTCTCTATTCTTTGAATAATTTACAAACTAAGACACAAATCTTACAGCCATTTGTGTTTTAACATGTATGTAAGCATGATTGACTTCAAAAATACATGTGCACACACACACACAAAAAACTAGATATGCTTAAAAAAACATGGAAAACTCCTCTTCAAAAACCTGTACATCTTCAGGTAAGATGTACAAGTTGATATACATTGCTACTACAAATTACTTAAAAACACTGCATACTGAATTAATACTCCCTATAAAATATAATATATATTTTTTGTATATCTATGCTTATATATATGCTTATCTATATTTATATATAGTTTTTCTACATACTAACATATGCACTATGATGTTGTTCCTTATTAAGCTGTGTTTTAGAACTCAAAAATAATGCATAAGAAAGCTGAAGAGTAAGGATACCCATAAATACCCTGAGTTTGCCTTTTTGGGTATAACACTTTACAAATAATTTCACCCTCCTTCCACGGAAAATTAATCATTTTCTGAAAGTTAGTTTTCACCAGTACGCAGCAAGGAAAGTAAACAGTGTATTTTCACAGAGTAGGAAGTGTATTCAGAATACAAGTGTCTTCAAAAAGCCTAAAGGATTTAAGTCTATTTTTTTTTTTCTTCATATACTTGTGATACATGCATATTGCTATATCTGAAAGGTGTTTTACACAATGATCATTCAAACATACAAAATCAATATAAGAAAAGTATGGAGTTGGAATAAATTGAATTTTTTTATACACCTGCAATTTCTTAAGCATAAATCTGATTACCTGGGATACACATTTCAGGTACTTCTTTACTGTAGAAGGAAGTTTTAGGATCTCTGAAAGCAGTCCGACTTACAGCCACAACAGACTGGTGTGTGTTAGGACAATGTCGTGTCACTGCCACTATATCTTCATCAACTTGATCCACATACACCTAGGAAAGACAAACCATGACAGCTGTGCTCTTTTAGAAAATAAATACTGAGAAAATACAGTGCAATTCTCACTTGCCTGATTAAAGCCTTTAGCCCCCAGCTCCTGATGCAGCCTGTTTATAGCCAACCTTCCTGCCAAAATTCCTGTTTCGAAATTAACTTCACCAGAACTCAGGTGCGCTGATGGATTCCATTTTGAATAAAACCTCTCTTCAGATACTACAGAAATCTGTAAAGAAATTAACGTTTAAATGTATATGAGCAACTCAATCATTTGGAGGCTACAAATACATAATCAAGTCAAGTTTCATGTAAAATTAGACAATCCAAAGTAATGACGGCTAGTCAACTGCTTGGAAACCAAAATAAACAATATTTACATATATATACACATATGTTTGTATATATTAATTTATATATACACACACACATATACATATCTCACAGGACAAGAATAAAGTTTGTATTTAAAAAAAATTGAAATTAATTATAATTACAGACCTGGTGTGGCACTAATTCATCATAGCCTTTGGTGCTTCCTGTGGCACAGCACGCCATGGAAACAATCATTGCACTAGGAAGAGCATCATATGCAGAACGATGCTAGGTTAACAAAAAATAAACAGGTACGAAATGAATCAATATGTAATTCATTCTCTCCCAAATATAGGTATGCACATAGAAGATGCACTAAATCTAAGAGAGGAATTGATCATCACACAATCATCATTTTCTCAATCATGATACTGAAAAAATTACTACAGATATATTAATATATAGCAATGTAAGGGCAAGACTCAAAAATAAAGACACCTATTCCCACTATTCTCTCTCCCATTTCCTCCTGCAGAACAAAAGCCAAGGAGAACAGATGAACAGGCAGAGAATACCACTTACAGCTAGAATGAAAGAATCAAAATGGCTCTTTATTATCAAGACCTTTATACTGTTCTACTTAAGAGAAAATTGTTAAAATCAGCTAGAATTGTTAGAGAACATTAGTCCTTGCATGAAAATCTGTCACGACACACATTTTTCCTAAATACCACTTCAAATCCGGACTACATGAAGCCCCTCACGGTTCAAAAATATCAGTTTAGAAAGGATTTAATGTAACACTTACACTGAAGTGCTCACCTGAATTGGACACTCATTATCATGCGTGATATCCATGAACAGTGCATGAGCAATAGCTGGCATCAGAGGTCTCAAACGTGGCTGAACAAAAGAGCCAACAGGTTCACCTCCAAAACGATAAACTAATCTTCCCTCTTCATGACTATTATAAGCAGTCATAGCCTCTAAAGAAAAAAATCTGTGTTTGCATGAGAATAACTACAATAGAGGAAAGCATGCACAGAGGTAATAACACAACATTTTACAATTTTATGTTGGTATGTTCAGCAGTGGAAAGAAGGGAAGTGGGGGGAGGGGGGAAGGTGTTGATTTTATTCTCTAATGTGGATACACAACCTGCAAGTATGCTATTTGCTATAATATATTAATGTAGGAATGGATGGGGGGGGAAAAAAAGGCAAACAAATCTGAGAAACATTCCTAACAGGCTCTAAGAAACTCATGCAACAAAAATCAATTAGCAGGACACATGATATAGCACTTACAAAGGTGTGCTCAAACTTCTTTCTCTTGCTAGAGTAATATGTTTAACTTTCTCCAAACTAACGCAAGCTGTCTCCTCTCAAACTTCAGTTAATACTGTACTTCGTTGATGAGTAACAAAAAAGTCACAATACAAAAAAAGGTACCTATTAATTTCACACTGTATGCAATAAAAGAGCAAAACCAGAAGGAACCTCTTCTCTGTAAAGACCGTATCATCTACAATCTCTGGTGGGAAGGAAAACTACATACACAGCAAGCCTACCTCTTATTAAGGAGGCAATGCCCAGACTATTCACAAAGATATTGTCCAGCTCCTCACTTCCTGTGAACAGCTCAGCCACTACATACAAATCAGCTCGCAATTTTCTAGCTGTGTCCAGCATGTACTGCAAAAAGCACAGCCAAAAAAGCCACAGAAAGAGGAAAGGTAGACACAAAGAAGGACAAATTTCAAAGCTAGGCCAGGATTGGAGAATGGGAAAATGCCATGCAGCAAAGAAATAGAAAGCCAAAATTCAAGAACGAAAAAATTAAACACAACATGATACAAATTATAAGCAAAAATCAAAGATTATGATATAAGAGAGAAAGAGTTAAAAAGAACATGAAAGAGGAAAGGTAATTGCATAAGCAAAGATGATAAATACGTAAGGAAAAAAAAAAAAGGCATACGAACGTTAGTTTCATGTTAAAAACTCCAATCATACATAACCCTATGCAACTTTCAACTGCTTATTGTACCTCTAATCAAGCTGGTAATTCCCAGACGGTTGACAAAGATATTGTCAATGTACTCACTGCCCGTGAAGAGTTCAGCTATCACATAAAGATTAGGTCTGACTGATCTGGCTGTTGCTAGCATCTCCTATAGATCATAACACATTTTTAATGGAAGTTGTCCATTGTAATCTTGTGCATGTGCAATCATTAACAGGAATGTTAAGCAAAACATACATGAGCTTTAATATATGCAGTGCATTAAAGAAAGAGAAAATATTCATAAAACGACATTTGTATTTTGTAGGTTATTTACAGATTGACTATTCCAGGAAATTCTTAAAAGACTAAGTCAACTACAAAACTAAAAATTTAACTCAAAGTGCAAGAATAGCAGTTGGATAAAACAGGTGCCTTTTAAGATAAAAAGAAATTCTGCAGGACCTCAAAGTCCTCAAAGCTACCATTCAATAGATAGTAAACACAGGTGAAAATACCACTGGCTTTGAGATAAGCCTCATCAGCCGAACACTTCATAGATATAAGTATGTTCTGTAACTAAGTTAAGACACTGCACTAGTAAGCTGCACACTACTCAATTTTAAATTAATTTTCTAGCGCAGTATCTGGATGTAGTCAAACCCAGAGTAAACAATAAGTACTATGTCTTAGCAATACATTCGTCAGACTAAACTTTTTGTATGTGTTTTTTACCAGCTTTTAAATGCTAGAATGTAAACCATACCATTTTTGTTAGCTGTTTAAAGTAGTTGAAACCATGTCTAAAACACCATCGGTCAAGAAACCTGGTTTAGGTTGTGAGGAAGCTTCATTCACACCAGAATTCTGCCATGTGGATTCTGCAGATTTTGTAGCAGCAGTGCAGGATTTATTTCATAGCCAGAAGCTGGTTTATCATAAGCGTGCTTAATCTCGCGTACCTCAGCTACATGAATAGGTGTTGAGTGACAGTTGTCGAGACGAACACCATGGAAATATTTGGCAGTAATTTCAGTGTACTTTTTCATATGTGCCCAGAGGTAAGGACAATCTTCTGGTTTTTCACCATAACGCAGTTTCACACTGTCTCCCCAACAAATAAGCTCCCTCCTCAAATAAACATTTGAGCCTGTAAGGGAAAATAATTAAACTACAGAATGCATCATGCATCAAAATGAAGATGTGATACTTTACTTTCTACTGCTGAATGGTAGGAAAGCAGTGTGAAAAATTAAAAATTCCATCAATCCCCATTTCATATTGAAACCTATGTAACCTATGTAATGTATAAATTCAGACTCCAAGGAATACTTAAGATCTATACTTGGACTGAAATAATTATTCTCTCTGAATTAAAATTTAATTCTCAAAGTAGTTTATAAAACAGCAAACAACCATCAATAAATTCCATATTTCAGATAGTTATAATTAATGATCAGATTCAAAAAGGTATCTGTGTTACTATAAACTGTGTCACAGTTAAATAAAGTTTATAAATAAAAGCATGCCACAGCCACACTTCAGTTTAATATGCTGCTTATAGTAGTTTCTGCTGATGTAAGGCATATTTCCAAAGCACTTAGGCATCCACACTATTTAAATGAAGTCCTTAAATGATTTTGTTGCATATGGAAATTGTTTTACCTTTTATCTGTTCTAGTTTTATTTACTATGGATTCTGCTTTCTTTTGGATGCAATAAATACACAACCTTTAAATCTGAATTTTTCAGTATTTTATTTTCTGAAGCAGACTCAACAGAAGTCTTGGATTGACGCTTTTAAGTAGAATTAAACTTGGCTGTGGCTCATGCAGGTTGCAAGTAAATGAACACTTTCACTTGCCAGCCTCACACTTACAGGACATCAAGACCATTTCCAAAAGACACTGGAGTGCAGTATTTTAATGCAAGGCAAATTCATATCCTATCTTACCCTCACAAGCAGTCCCCATATTTAATTTGGATTCATTTTCTTGGTCATTCTTGCATTGACAAGTCTTATGAATCACATGCTCAATAGGCCCCTACTGACAGGTCTGATACATATACATACAGAGAGAGAGAACACACGAGCACACCAAGTTGGAATTCTTCCCTTAGGGAGGAACAGTTTGAGTAATGTTATCAATTAGAAAAACTTCAAGTGATCTTCTCCTTTTAATAATTACACTAAGATTTCAGCTCAGCCATTAGCAAACTTTGTCTTTGTGAGCAGGAAAGGCCTCTGTTCTTTTGTAGCCTGTATTCTGCATTAGAACAGAAAATTACAGTAATCCAGGGGAATTCAGACTCCACAGAGAAAGAAAGTTTGGTCCAGAACAGTAACTATGGTTCTACAGAGCTTAAAATATCAACTCATGTCATGTTTTTGATAAAAAATACAAGTTAAACAACAATTTGCTTAAAGCACCAGTTAAGAGAACAGAGGAAAAAAAGAAAAATCCCCAAATAGTTTAAGAGTACTTGGAGGCATCCTAAACCCCTCTTCCTATCCTTAAAACAATCCACAGAATGTATTGCTCGTGCTCTTCAAAACCCTTCAGTGTGTTTAAAGAGAAGAGAGGAAAAAAAAAAACAACACATATTCCAAACCTTCAAATATAAAAGTACTATTTAAGAACTAATACTTCAGAAGTTTATTTATGTAGCTTTGTCTTTGGAGTGTAACTACAAGCAATTTTGCAATGCCAGTGCAATTATCAACACTGTTCTATCTACACAGCCAAGCTGAGAGACTCCAACTCAGTTGCGCAGCTCAACAGCTAGCTGATGTGACCTATTCCTTCACAGCTGGCTCTCCCCTGCTCTTCCCTATCCCACCCCTACCTCACTTTATGTGGTCCCCTCTTAACTGCCTTCTCCTGTGGCACTCAACGGACCTTTTAAGAGCCAGCTCTTGCTCACTGATGCAGAACACTATCCACCTTTCTACTGCATTAGTTTTCTGCTAAAATAGCATAAAAGTTTTTTTTTTTTTTTTTTTAAACATTTTAAGTTCCTTTACAAACCTGGTTCAGCAAAGTTTTTAAGAGGATCATCTCCCATTACCCAGCCATTATGGGCCATGAAATAACAAGCTTTATCTGGCTGATGTATCATAGTTTCTTCTTCCTCCACAGTCAGCTCTTTGAATGGATAAGTAAAGTATCTATAGAACATAGAAGCAAAAAGCAAATCAAACCAAACAAACAGATAAAAGATAACCTTAACTGTAATTCACTGCCTTTGAAATTAGGAGTATCTGCTACAAACTGCCTTTTAGATTAAACAGATATAAAAAACAGCTGCTAGACTATAAATGATGGACAGTTTTCTATTTTGCAACATGTTTCAAAGGAGGAAGGACAGTTGTTTTCACTATCTTAGTGTCAGCTGATAGTGTAAAAATAAACCCCCAACCGCTCAGACATGCAAGCATCACCAGGTACTTAACAGATGAAAAGCATAGGTTTTCCTAGTTCCCCTCCTCCTTCACCTACAAGAGCAAGGCAATATGTAAGGCTTCAATGTGCCCTAAGTACCGTGTCATGCTCTCCAAATTCACATGTTTATCAGTTATCACTGTGTAAATATTCAAATCATACATTAAATGACCATTCAACATGAAAAAGGAAATACGCACTTTATCATTTTTCTCCTATGAATTTTTACTTCTAATGAGCTTTGAAATTACCTTCCCTCTACAGGATTTAACAGTTTCCAACCAAGAAAAGTTATAATACCTGGTAACTAAAGGATATTTTCTAGTAATAGGACCCAGTTTAGGACCATGACCAGCCAGTCGTTCATAAACAACAGTCCCCACAAGGCAGTTGACAGCCTAGAAATAAATCAGTTACATATTATTAAAAAAAAAAAAAAAAAAAAATTATTCACAATTTAAAACAAGTCAGCCTTAAAACACAGTAACTACAAGACCTGCTCTTGATGGTGATTAGTTTGTCTGTATTGTTCAGCATTCAGTTCTTCAATTCTCTTGCGAAACCAGTTACAACACTCTTCTATTGCAGCTGGTCCATTGCTTAGCAGGAGAAAATTACATCAGAGAACAATTAGAAAAGTCAATTTAAAAACCACTTCATAATACACACACAAAATTAAAATGTATGGAAAATATATTTTTTTATGTTTCTGAATATAATTTTATCTTGTTTTATTCTGTAAATTTAACTTCATTTCTACTTTCAGCTTGCAACCAATAATGTAATAAATACCTGTGTGGGATGAAAGTGGCCAGTGCTATATTCATATCTACAGTACAGCCAAATCGCTTATAATTAGGATCCTGAATTATTTGAAGATGCTGATGTGGATCAGATTTAGTGCTCATTTTGCCTGAGGACAAAATTTTAAAAGTCATCATTAAATAAAAATATAAAATACCTTTAAAAGACAAAACACATTTGTTATTCTGGCATAAGCAAGACAAGGGTTTTAGAACTTTGCAAGAGAAAGGAAACTAGCATCTCAGAGTGGGCTGCTCAGAAACAACTGTGCTCAACTATAATACTAGATTTGGGGAAAAAATATTCTTATTCCTTTCTACAAAATTCTTTTTTCCAAAGCTCTCAAAGGCTTTACTAGCTCTCAAAGCATCTACGTATAACTCAGCATAGTAGTTTTCTCACATATCAAATACAGGGGGTTATTTTGTTTTCTAGCTTTTACATATGTTGGAATTCAAGAAACATTATAAATTATAAAAAATTAATTCACATGCTTTGGCAACATAGTTTACCTTGAGTTAGAAGAGTTTTAAATTGCTGCACAGCTTTGTTAACATCCACTTGGAAAAATTCCCACAGCCTAATTTTTGGATATATATCTTCCCAGATTATTTTACGGATACACTGTGAAGTAAAAATTATTTTGATGATGAATTAGTATGATCAAAAACACTACACGCTCATATTATTTTTTAAGGAAAGAAATGTTTGGAATAAAAATTCTTCTACTAAAAAGTATATACTGCAGATTATGTACCATGTTTTGCACATCATTACAACCCTTAAACAATATTTCGTGTTCATTAACATATTATTATTTTTTATTTACTTACATTCAGGTGATGATCATTTTCAATTAAAGGAGGGACTCCTTTATCAATACACTTTCCTCCAGCCACCATACAACTCAAGTGCCAGAGAGCTCTATCTAAGACCCAGGCTGGCTTCAGGTGAGGAGAATTTACAAGATTATAGCCACATTCTGGATGTGTCCTGAGCCATTCACTGTTAGCAGCTTATTTTAAAAAGGGGAGAAAAGAAATACATAGCCTGAATATATAGCCAGTTGTTTTATGAAAATATCTTAATACCAAGAACTTATGATACTATGTATTCATGTATACTTAGTTATTAAATTATTTTAGCTAACAGAAGAATCTTGTCTACACAAAAGCATGCATCGTTAATACCATTTTTTTTGCAATATTCAGTCATGCAGACTGCAGACAAACTTCTTGTTAGTTATGTAAAAACAACAGAGTAGTACCATCGATTTTAATATACTGAGAAAAAATTTATTTTTGTTGTAGGAAATATATCAAGCAATGCTTGTGAAATCCCTGGATGTGTTCAAGACTAAATGTACACTCCATACCAAGATTAAAGGTGCATAAGTTATTTTATATTCATAACCTTAAGATGTCACAAACACAAAATAACAAATGAAAAATGTACTTAAATGTATCTCACACAGGGAGATTGGTGCACACAAACACTTTCAGATCAGACTCTACTCCGATAGCTCTGTTTTCTAAACTGTCCCTATAACACCAAACAGCAGATAAAAAAAATCCCCCATCGCCAAAAAAAAATTAGACTATGTTGAACAGTAGGGACTAACTAAAGGAAGTTAAAGAGCCTTCACTTGCAAATGGGTGTAATCTATTATAGACAGTGGTACAGACAGCAACACAGGTAAACACACATAAGGCAGAGAAGATTTTAATTTCTGAAAGACAACAAAAAACTTAACAAATTAATTTCTCAGTTTATGAGACTGCCCTAAACATGCAGTTTAACAGAAAATACTTTCCCTAAATTCTTTCAAATCTCTGAATTTATGAAACAAAATGTTAGAGATGTGGAAGATAAAAGAACACTACTCAAATCTTTTACTTTTTTTTTTTTTTAATTTATGACACTTTTTATAAAACATGTCTCATCATTCTATTGTTTTAGAAAAACAGAGGAAAAATAATAGGATCAAACTCACAGAAAGTATTCAATGAGTTACATTAAGGTATTAGAAAGAGTCATTAGCATGTCCACCACTGCAGAACAATTAAGAACTGAAAAACAACTTTGCTTTGCTCTAAGAACTTCAAATAAAAATGTCAAAGGGAAAGAAAAGAGTATACTCGCTCAGCCTCCAGTATGAATAGCTCTTCTAAACACCCTCCTATATTACATCTCAAGACCATTAAGGGCATGGCATGAAGATCTCAATTTCCACAAATGGTTTGACCTTCTAAACATGGAATTCTGCCATCTGCAATAAAAGCATCTCACTGATTTGCAAGTTACATAAAGCTGAGGCTATTAAAGCCTGCTCTTGGCCAACCAGATCTCTTTTGTTTTCTTTTTTAATTTATATGCTACTCTGAAAAAAACTTTTCTCCAAAAAAGAGAAAATTTTACTCTGTTCAGCTGAGCAAGAACTACGATTTACTACAAAGGTCTTCCATCAGTAAATACAATTCTAAAAATAAAATTCATAATTTTAATCCAAGATGCCTCTTCTTAAAAGATACAGAAATTATGATTTATTTAAGTTAAAGTCACTGAAAATTCAGGGGGAAAAAAAAGTACTTTGTACTCTCTCTATTACTGAAAAGCAGAGGCTAATGAACACAATATTTTGTTTGGATACTTTCAAAGAAGCAGCATCCCAGAAAGGGGAAATCTACCCAGTTACTAGACAGGGCTTTCAATCTCATCTATGAATGATCTCTCTAAAATACGCCAAAGGTGTACCTAGATTTAGCATGCATATATATTTATCACTATTTTTAAATTTAGGATATGGTCGTTGACTTTTTTTGTTCTCCATTTTAGACAATAACAGAGACATTAACATCAAAACATAATCTGAGCTTTCTATACAGTCCAAGCATTCACTGCTTCTTTCTAGTGCAAAAAACAAGCACCTTGGCTTAACCACTGAATATTTAGGCTGAGCTGGCTACCTTTACAATAGGAGAATACTTCATTTATAACTTCATCACAGCATACTGAAGGAAAAACAAACAAAAACTCCACGCTACCTTACTTTAGCTATGAATAGCTAGGAGAAATAAAGCTTTTAAAACACTGGCATATCTACATGAAAATATTAAAACAAACATAAACCTCTTTATTCACCTTTTTTTTCCCCACAATGATTTATATTTTTTCTCCCTTGCTTAATCAGTCTTCTGTCCCTATTCTGCTTACTATTTATTTGCTATAACCAAATTTGAGTTCTTATTTCTCATGATTTTATTCATTGGAATATTCACCTGAAATAAAATTTACAAGATTAAGATACTCTGAAATACAAAATGCCATGGAACTCACTCACAGTGAATTTAAGTAATATTTAGCAAGCTGAATTTAAACATGCATGCAGAACTCCATCTAGAAAGCTGCTCCTAAAGATGCTTTTTGAGATGAGGAGGAGACTATATAGAGAACTGCAGCTACTCTCAGCACAGAATACAGAAGTGCCAAGTGCCCAGCTGTTCCTTGGGTTTTTTGTTTGTTTTTCAAACTCTCTGAAACTAACTTGCTAACAGAAACTAAGTTTGTTTTTGAAACCAATGAATTTCTCTTAAGAGGATTTCGTTTAGGTCAGATATTCCCTGAAGTTATGTCCAATGCTATGCAGATGTTCCAACATTTCCTGTCTATTTTCTACACATACCTCATAACTCTTTCCACTCTTTGAACTCAGTATCCTCAAACAACTCTGAGAGTTTTTCCCCCCCCTTTTATTTTTAAAGAGTTCAGAGAACTAATAAATAGTGTAACAAGCCATTAGAATAAAAGAAAAAAAAATAGGCATATAGGCTCACTATCTTCTCCTTTTCAACACCCCCTGACCTTCAATTAGATTTCTTAGTCTTAAGCATATCATGTGTATTTGGATTTATGACTAGTAAAATAGTGCTATCCAAAATGCTTACAATCTGTCTCTTGCAAAAAGTTGTGAAAAGAACAAATGAAAAGATAAAAATATTCTTACCTACTGCCAAAAAGAAGGTTGGGAATTTTTTAAAAATAATTAAAAAATGTCTTGCCACATTCTATTTTCTGTTATTCATGATCATGCTCTTCTCTACAAGAATAATTAGATACTTATAAGAATAATTAAACAGCTGATCTACAATATACATTTCTAAAATAGATGCCGTTCATTTACGTGCAAGCTGCACGCTGCTGATCATAGAAATAAGCACAATACTTTGAAAAACAGTCAAGTATAAGCTTGCGAACGCCCTCTGTGAAGACTTCTAATCACTCTTTAACAATACAGAATTCTTTTTTGCATTCTTAGCAGGTACGTCTGCATAACAGATGTAAAAAAGGATCAAGGAAATAATGGAATATAATTACCAGACTAATCTGGTTATTAACACATATGAGGAAAGCTTACCAGTATGATTGTAGACTACATCTGTGATGCAAAGCATATTCCATTCATTTTTCATTTTTTCCACAAGAGCTCCTATATCACTCCAAGTGCACCTTTTATTATGGCTTGAAAATTCAGAGTTTACTTCTAATTGATCAGCCAATGAATAACATGATCTAGACAGTCCAAGTTTCTGAAGTGGTGTAAAATGAATCATATTGTAACCTAAGTAACAAGAAAAATAAAAATTAAAAGCTAATGCTTGAAGTAACACGTCTAAATCGCTCTCAGTCTTCCCACCAATATTCTGCATAATACTTGTCTTAAAAATAACACTTTCAATTCTACAAACTTTTATATGTATCCAAAACCAAGTCAGTAAAATGAGTGATTTCTCATAAAAGGAAATTCCGAATTCTTGCATTTAAGCAACTATTTTAATTGTTCCACTGACTTAAAAAAATTAAATTTGTTGAGCCTGGTGGGAAATATTTAAACTTCAAACTAAAGAATATTTTAACTGTTTATATTGAAGGTACTCCATGCATTTTTTTTTTTAATTCCTTTAATATGTATATTGGTATTACCTGTTTCTTTCGCAACTTTAAGCCTATCTTCCCATTCATGAAAGGGCCCCAAACACTTAGCAAGGAATGTCTGGAGTGTGACACAATCCAAAGGTAGCACATGATTATCAGCTCCAACACGCAAAATTGGATCCACAACTATGTAACCTCCACCACTTTTCTCATTTCTAGGAAAAATTAATGAAATTGTCATTGATATAGGAAATACCAGTCGGTTTCAGAAATGGAAGCTGACAAATGCACCTGTTTTAAAAATACTGAAGGCTACTCAGCGGCGGACTAAACAGAATAGGAAATACTGCAGAGACACACATCTCAACCCCATCTCTGCACTGGACTTACACCAGTGCTTGAAGGAATACATTTATAGTACAGAATCTTACACTCTCTCCTAAGTGACATGCCTTTGGTATTGTCTTAGACACAAGGTACTGATTCCTGCTTTTAGAAAATGGCTGCAAAAAAAAATATGACTGCCCATCTTTCCATTATAGACTTACATTTGCAGAATCATCATGTTGAGAGAGAGATCTCTCTTAACAGAGGGATAAGAAGTCTCTTTAGCCTATGGAAATTTAACCATCAGCTCTTATCTTTCAGAAGCTCACATTAGATTATAGCCATTACAGACACTGCTGTCACCTTACCCTATTGAAACAAGAGTACTATGAAGAACATCTATCCTGGATAAAGAGAAAGAAGATCCCCCAATGTCTTGCCTGGCCAATGAACAGAGTAAAAATCAACCATTCAGATATTTAGAATGTAGATTACTTTGAAATTTTGTAAAAATGGTTTGTATTTCCAACATTAGACAACCACCACAACTTTGTATTTCATCAGATTTAGATAGGTCTCACTTTTGCACTTAACCATAGAAAAAAATACATTTTTATTCTTAATAGTATTTCTTCAGCGTTAACATGCATGCAGAAATAGGGAGCAGACTACATTTGTCAAGATGTATAAATTTTCACTTACCCAAGACTGAAATAATACTGATAGGACCCAGAAATCTGGAGATCCAGTTTGCAATATTTGTCAGAGTCATCCTCTTTTCCTGTAGGATTGTGCCATGATAATGTCCTGAACTTGCGTCGATCGAACACTTCTCCAGAAGCTGGATAGTTAGTGTACACGGTAACGTGCTTGCCTTGAAGAGTTGGGCCCAGTCGGAACTGTAGTTCAAAACCTAAAGAAAAAAAAGAAATTAAAAACTTCAGGAGGATTAGATATTTCTATTCTGCAGCTACAGTTCATAATTTGATATTATGTGAAGAAAAAAAGGCACCTATGTATCTTTCAAGAACTTCTGCAGGATGGTATATTTCTACATGATCTTCTTCCCTGTTTTCCTATCCTTTTCCTGTGCACATTTGACAGTTTACACATAAGCCTTTTCCTTTACTTATATGGAACTAAGTATCCTCTTTCCATTTTGTTTCCCTTTTCCATATAAAAAGTCTTAAAAACAAAAAACAGCAGATTATGGTCACCAGACCACGTGCAATCCTATGAAAATATATATATTTTTTTTTTAAGGGTAAATCTCAGACTTCTCAATTTATGCTTTTTAACTGCAAAATCATGTTGAGTTGCACATATCTAGAGCATACAAAGAAACTCCTACATTTTCCTTTGAATCACTGAGCACTGCAGAGCCTGTGCAAGCCCTGCAGCTCATGCACACATTGGAAAGAGTAGTATTTATACTTAAGATAAACAGAATAGAGAGAATACAATGAAAATATTAGGACTAAAATTGTATTGCACTCATTTCTGTTGAAATGAAGAATTAAGCATAGTCAACAGGTCTTGCAAAATGCTCCACCTGCACATACGAGGGCCTTCATCCTGTACATGGCTAAATTATTGCAGCATATTTTCAAATGACTGGAATAGATAGATGTTTAAGTGTTTGCATAAAAACTTTTACTAAATTACATTCATGCAATTGCCTAGCAGCACAGACAGTCTACAAATGGGAATTCTGAATAAAAGAAATTGGTGCATTTGTCACCAATCACAGCAGCTCTAATATCAGAGTTCAGCTGCCTGAGTATATTTAAATATTTAAGTATGAACAAGCTCATAGTTTCTCTCATTAACATAGTTGTCACTGCATCAAAGAAGACATGCAAAGCAGCGGTGTTTTTAGGATCTGAATGTCTTTCAGGTAAAATGAAGCTCACTTGAATGCAGAAATTCTATGTGGAAAAATACTCTTGGAAGGTGTGCACAATTCTCTCTAGTAATGTCTTGACATTTTGTTACAGAGATTTCTAAAATTAGAGTACAGGGATATACGCCACTGATATCTTATTTCCTGTAACAGTTATACTGACATCGGGAACGCGGTGCTCAAATTTCATGTCGTCTCTCCGACACAGCTACAAGGAGAGACACTTCGACGTCCAAAATCCCTGCGCTTCTGTGTGACTCTAAAAAGTTACATAACTCAAAGTCAATTACAGAGGTTTTACTCTGTAGTTTGTAGACCAGCGTTATTTTTTTTTAGATTACAAAGAAACTTGCGAAAACATATTTAAAAAGTTTTTATTTACATAAACAAGGAACCAACATATTACTCTTATACTAAGCCAATTTGATAGTAAATTTCTGCGCCCGCGGCGCCCACCTTGCTCCAGCCTGAAGAGGGTCTTGTCCAGCTTCTCCATTTCGTCGAGGTGCAGCAGCCGCGTCTGCTTCGTGCTCGGCATGGCGGCCGCGGGCCGGGGGGGGCTCCGGG
>VZSV01000052.1:380161-401030 GCA_013398735.1 Nothocercus julius | reverse complement strand
CGGGCGGGGCGGCGCGGGACGGCCACGCGGCCGGTAGGTCGGGAGCCTTTTGGTTCACGGAGCGCGCGCTTGCGGGAAGCGTGCGCGCCGAACAGGGCACCTGAGGCAGTTCTGAGGTGCGGTGAGGTGTTCAGCGCGTTATGAAACTGCGGTGCCCTTCAGCCAAACGCTTTTGAACCGCTCCTGGGAGAACTTTCAGGCGTGCTTGCCTTGGTGGGTTTGAGGTGACTGCTCCTTGAAGACCACACCGTGTTCCTCTGGCATGTTGTTTGCTTCTTAATGTTTTATGAATATTGCTTTCTTACCATGATTCTTAGTTAAAGTGTATAGGAGGTGTTTGCAGCAATTGATAGAGTAATGTGTTGATCCTGTACTTGTTGGGATAACTAAAACTGTGTCATTTTTAAGTTTATCTGCAAATTTATTTGCCTGAGACTTCATTGTATAGATAAAAATCTGCAAGGCAGACTGCTTAACTCATTATATGCAGAACAGCTGCCTGCAAGGTAGTTAAATAGTCAAAGCAAATAAGTGAAGAGGGCAAAATCCTTGGCTTCTCTTTATTCTTAGTGTAATATATGAAGAAAACCCAAGATAATAAGAGCACTCTGTAGCCCTTTTTAAGATTAGTTATTTCCATTCTAAAATTAAATGCCTGTTTGGTATGGAGTGAATTCATAATGTGCTGTAAAATCGTGCTGCAAAGATGTAGCAACTTGTGCTTGGAGAAAGAAGGTACCAAAAAGTGTTTCTCCTCCCCCCCCCTGCCCCAGCTGTATCAGAAGATAATTTAAAATAATGACTTAACATGAAACTACTGTGAGGTTTGTAAAAGAACTTAGAAGAACTTGCCTGCCAAAGCACAAGATGCTGCAGGGCTATAGCTTCACTTCAGTTTGATTCACTTTGGATGAACTGTGTGGTGTTGTGGGCTCATCTTGGGAAGTAACTTTAAAATTTATCCTTGAAGTAGAGGGGTCTCTCAAGTGTCTTCTTCTTCTTTTTTTTTTCTCCCTTAATTTGTTTGTTTGTTTATTTAGTGTGTGTGTGTGTGTGTGTATTGTTTCTTGTTTCAGAAGAACTTCCTCTGATCCTGGGTGTAATAAAGGCTAATGCTGTTAGATGCAAGTCAAATAAAAGTTACAATGTTATGTAGGTTGCCCTACTACAAGTAGCAAAAACGACAACTTCACTCTGTCAGTGTAAGAGAAGGAATAGTTGTAAGGTAAGTACTTAAGCCTACTCACTAGAGCAAACTTCAGGCTATACCTACTTCTGGTTTAATGGTGCTTTTTCTAAGAATCCTAAGGGACTTGACACAGTATCATGTGCACAAATACCATCTGTTGGTATGGCTTATCCTGCTTTAGACAGCTTGTTTTCCTTTCCAGTTCAACTTCATGTTTGATGGTGTTCAGAAAAGAAGTTCTGGTCATGATAGCTTTTGCTCTTTTGAGTTGGTGGTATGTTTATCTCGCCTTTCCTCTCCCTTCCCACTTTGAAACTAGGTTCCTGCAGCTAATGAAGTTCTAGTGAACATCTGAAAGGAGATTATTTCTGTGAAGAAATTCCATGTTTGTATGTGGATTTTTTTTTCTTGTTTGTCTTTATTTTCTTTTGTTCTTCTTTATGTGTTGATGTATGCAGAGACTGTGGAAGCCTTTTCTGAATAGACCTAGAAGGTATACAACTTTGGTTTGTGCCTTCTTTTTCAGCATGTTTTTGGGAGGGAGTTGACAACACAGAGATAAACAGCATGCCAGTGCTATGTACATACAGAGGATTTCTCTTCCTTTTTTGACAAGGAACACAAAAATGAGAAACAGCTCCTTAGATTTTAGTTTTTCAGTTCTTCTGGGGGTCAATTCTTAATGCACATAGTAAGCACCTAACTTAGACTGCTAAATTAGCTGACTTAATGTATGAGTTATCTTTCTCTTCCCCCCTCCTTTCCTTAAGGAAAAAACACAATTGCTTTTTGGCCTTGCAAGCTAGGAACTTCTGTCTGCAATCTGCCAGCATTAAAGGCATCCACCTAAAAGACAGCTGAACTACCTCCTTCATTTTTCCAGCTGCTGCTTTTTCTTTTCCTTCCTCTTCTTGGGAAGAGAATAGGATAACTCCTGTATAAACTCCAAATGTTCAGTCAATCTAAAGTAATTCAGTGCAACTGCATGCGTCACTTTACAGAAGCTGGCAGGTACTACTGTGAGTAAACCTATCTTTTTTTTCTTTCTTTTTCTTTCTTTTTTTTTTTTTTTTTCCCCCTCTCTCTGTTATCTGCCTTTGCAGGCAAAATCTCTTGAGGTTAAGCTGCAAATAATTACTTCAATAAAGTAGCCTTTAACTACGAAGTGTTCAAATTATCACAGAATGGTTCTTGTCAGACCCTGTCATAGGGCTACTTAGTTATTTTTTGTCCATACTAACTTAAAAAATTGGTCTCTACTTCACTCTTTGCCAAGAATATCTTTTATAGTTTTGCTCCTCTCTCCCCCAGTCAAACGAGTGTAGAAACAGAATTACAGGTAATAATGATTTTTTTTTTCTAGACTGTGGCATTTTTCCTGTTGTAAATAAGTGTGAGACATAAAGTGGTTTGAATAATTGTCTTACAGTGTATTCTGTCTACAGTGATGTAGTGCGCTGTAGTCCCTAATCTAGCTATAGAGAAAGGACTGTTGCCTGTCATGGCTGCTATGTTTTGGGGCACCCTTTTGTACCCTTGCCTGTGGCAGTCTCTGCAGTGTGCTGCCATGTGGAGTGGTATCTCAGGCATACTGGAGAGAGGCAAGGAAGCTGTATGTATTCACAGGCCTTGGTTAACACAGAAGCATTTCAGTGAAATGTTTTTACCTTGGAAAACAGATCACTGGATAGTGCAAAAATTCTTAAACTCCACTTTGTCCTTCCAGACAAAGCTTAAAGGATACTCATTTGGGGTCAGCGCTTGTGGCTTGCCTGTTGGAAAAATACTGCAAGAATTAGCTTTTGTGTGTTTTTGTAACTGAATCATAATGATACTAAAGTCAGTTATTCCTGTTCCTCTTTAGTAAGTGGAACTTAAGTGTCCACCAATCTGGATGCCTTCATCAAGGAGTTGTCCTATTTCAAAAGGTTGTAACTACATTGCTATGGCCAAAACTGTTTCTTTCTTCTTGTGAGCTTCATCGGTCATGAAGGAGCAAATCCACAATCTGTAACAAATCACAGCAGGAACTGAGAGTCTATTCAAATGTTATTGGTAATAGAGTACATGAATTCAAGTTTTGAGTACCCAAATTCTCACTTTGAATCTAACCTTGGTGAATCTAGCGTGTACTTTTGTAGTTAAACGGTTTAACACAGTTCATGTTTAGGCTTTACTCTGTCTTAATGAGAAAGATTTTGGTTTTTATTTTATTCTTTAAAGGGCATTTTTTTCCTTCAAGATGAGGTTGAGCATGATTCACATCGCACTCAGGCTTTTGTGAACGTAGACTCCTGTAATGAAGTTTTTCTATGCCATTAACTCTTACGTGTTATTAGTCTGATACTAAGATTTTAAATGCTAGTTACTCCTGTGATTCTCTGTGGTGGTTCTGTGCTCTAGGATATAGCATGTAAAACTTCTAAAAATGCGGTCATTCCTGTTATTACCTGAGAAGAAGGAACATTATTGTCTGTAGAATTATAGAGAAAAGAGAAACTATATCATCTTTAAAAGAAAGGATGATTGCTTTACATTGGAAAGGCAGCATATTGAATTGTTGGTTAGCAGTGCCTGGTCCTCCTGTGTGCGTGCATCTATGCAGGCTTTTGTTTGCCTGTTTACTAACTTTTTAAATGAAACAGAAGATCCATTGTGCAAGTACTGGACCGTCTCATAATAGAAATAATTGCTTATCAATCCTGAGTCCAGATTCTTTAAAGGACTTAGTTAACCCTCTAAAAATTATAGTCTCAGCACAGTACCTCTTTCAGACATCTATGTCATTCATACTTTTCATCTTTCTTCTTCCTTTTCTCTCCCACCTGTCAGTGTTCAGGTCAAATGAGACTGCAAAGAACATACCTCTTTTTTGTTTGCAGTCGCTACCACATCCTCTTAAGAATGCTGTGGTTCTCTTGTTCTTGTCTCTGTTGTGATATGCAGCTTTATCTCTTGTGGCAGCAACTTGTTTTAAGGATCTCATTAGTGCTCTTGCAAGCTGCTTTAATGCAGTTCCTGAAATACAATCTTCCAAAAAGCCCATAGATTTTCTTACATTTGCTTACGTAAAGTTATTAAGGAGGGCTATTGCTCTGGATGTTGTGTGTTTCTGACACTGAATGTGCAGAAACTATGGAGAAAAAATAATATTCATGAGTGTGTAAGGTTACTTTATGGCATGTTTTGCTGTCTTGAATGTTCTTTAGATATTAGGGTTCAGTCTGATATGGCTTTATTACTTTCTTATCTTCACATCCATGTGTGCTTTCAGGGAACTTCATAACCTGATATTTCTTATCACTTTGTACAGGATGGAATTGGCTTCTCCAAAAGGCAGACCATTTTGCCTCGTATCTGTACCACTAGAGTTGATGATCCGCTTTTTGTGTCTAAGGATAGAAGGAAAGATGCATTTTGTTCTCTGTTTGTTGGGCATGCAAACACTTGTTGTTGGCTAAGGCTTTCTATAAATACAGCGAGGTTGCAAGCCCTGTATACTGTTGAATAGCAAAACAATCACCACAACTTTCTTGAAAACAGTCCTGGATGATGAATGCTAGGATTGTGCAGTCATATCGCTGTCTTAGGCTCTTCAGGCCTGCTGTTCCGCAAGCTTTCTATGTTCCTGTTCCATTAAAAGTAGTTGTGATACTGTATTTTTAAACAAGGAGGTTCTGTTACTTGGCAAATTCAGTCTCTTCAGAGAAGAAGTCAGCCCCTGGGAACTCTTTGTCATGTCTGAAGAAATAGATGCAAACTGTGGAAATAAACTGCAGTCTGTAATGATGCACAGTTTGAAGCTATGATTAATAAGCAGGTGAACTTGATGTTAGATGGGTAGTTCCTCAATTCTGTGGATGTTTATACACCAATAAAAATATTTTAAGATTTGTTTGGTGTATTTATTCAAATGCTTAAAGAACTTTTTTTTTTTTTTTTTTTTTTCCGATAGAGAGGTACAAACAAGGAAATCTAAAAAGTGATATAGCTAAAATCCTCTGGGAGAGGAGGAATCCATCAAATTGTGGAGGGATCTGTTAGTTAGATCTTTGCAAGAATGTTCACAGATATTACATTTCAGCCCCTTTTATAAACAAAGTTACCAGAAGGATATATTACTTGCATAGAGCTAATGAAGATGAACTTGGTGTCCTCTCTTGCATATTTTTGTTTTGAATGTGTTGGGGTTTGTTTGTTTTTAAATGTGAGTGTTTGACTAGCTCTTCTAAAGGTGAGCGGAGATCTGTAATATTTAGGTGACTGTATTTCATTTCCTGTGACTTGTTTTTTTTCAGATGGAGCTGCCTGACCTTGCTTTTGCTGTTTGGATGTTTATTTCCCTCTATGGACCTCTGTATGGTTATCCAAATGGAAAAGTAAGAGAAGTATGTGGGAGCATGATGCCCCATCACGGTAGCTCTCCCCGATCGTCACCTGAGCACATTATTACAGCAAATGGGACTGAATTTAAACCAGGGGACAAAATTGAAGGTACCATGTCCGTTATAGCAAGGGATTGATTTGTTTTTCTTTCTGTCATAGAGCTGTTGTAGTACATTATATATGTCTTTACTCAGAAAGCTATCTAAGCAGTTGAATCTTGTTCAGATGATTCCTGTAGCAGCCATTCAGTCCTTGTAAAATGACATTTCAGCCTTGAAATCTTTCATTTTTCCTCTGGAGAATATCTAAACTTCCTTTTATTTTCCTTCTTGATTCAGTTAAACTGTCTGGACCAGATTTTGAAGGGTTTTTCATACAAGCCCGAAATGCGGAGAACTGGGATAGTCCTGCAGTTGGTTCATTTATATTAGCTGACTGGAAACTTTCTCAACTTCTGATGTGTGGCCATACAAAGGTACAGTATAGAGTCTAAAAACGGGCTATCAGGCACTGAGGAGTTTGTAGTAGACTGCATCTAGAGAGAAGCAGAACTAGGCTATGCAGTCTTCTTTGAGCTCAGTAGGTATCTCAGGAATTGGTATGGGTTGCAGTAGAGGCCTGTCTCACTGCATTATTAGTGGGCTACAATATCGTCAATACTTACACCTAATATTATAAAGAGGAGGACGTGCTCCTCCTCTTTAGAGAGAGAATTATTGGTCCTTTTCCACACTTGCTGGTGAGTTTCATCCATGTTACTTATGACTATCTGAGGGAAAATTGGTCAGGTTTGTTATGCTAGTTGTACTGGGTCTGAGTGGTGTAACAGTGCAATATCTGTTCAGGATTTATCTGCAGCCTGTTTGATGACGATCAGCTGAAATCTCACTAGTGAGTTTCTGCTGTGTAACTCTTGATATTTGTGCAATTTCAGAACTCAGCAGTCAGTCACACAAGTAAAGCAAAAAAGAAATTTGTGAAAGTTTACTGGGTTGCTCCTGGAGATGCACCAAAACATGTACAGTTCCTGTAAGTAAATTCAGTATTACTTCTAATTTATTAAAAAACAAGTAAGACAAACCTGTAGTGCTATGTCTGCTGCAAATAAAGATCAGAAATTGAGATGCATCTTTAGGCCTTTGACCTGAAGAGCTGACATCTTTTACTCACTTTGAGCTCTGAATTAGTGCAGGTTGTTCTTACAGAAAACTTGGAGGTGATCACTTTGTGCTGGTCAGTCTCAAATATAAAGGTAACAGCTCTTTTTATGAGGCTGTGACTTGTGCTGCAGGGATAGATCTGTTTCTTTTATCCAGAAGCCCTTGTAGTGGGGTGTTTGAAGCTGCTTTTCCACAGAGGCTTCAGGTGTTTTCCCGCTTGAAATGGCAGAATTGCACCATGTTAACGGGTATGCGTCTGGTGTTTTTTTTTTTTTTTTTTTTTGATAAAAACAGACAAATATGCTGTCAAAACTATAAAGCTTTGTCCTGTCTCTCCTCTTTCTTCTCCCCCACCCTATTTTATTTATTTAAGAGCCACAGTTGTGAAGAAATACAAGACTTTCTGGGTAAAAATTCCTGGTGCCATTGTTTCTCAGCCTAATGCACCATCCCCAACAAGGCCCTTTCATAAAACATCAGAGGCTGTATCAACTTCTCATCCAATTTCCTACTTAACAAAGCCAGTAAGTAATTATAAAGCTAAATAATGTTGTCTTTAATGCTTACAGTCAATAGGATTAAAGCTCATTGATACAGTGCAGGATTTTGCCTCTATCTCTGGGGTGGCAGAAAGGGAAAGATGGTGCATGCGTAATTTATGTATCAGATTAAGTGCATAGACAGAGATACTCTGTATTAGTTCAGTTGTGCAAACTTGTGTGAGTTAAACACTGTCATGTTTCCCACAAAATAATCTCGAATTGTTTATCAACCCTTAAATCGTTAGCTAAAGTTAGGCATATGTGGGAATAGATATGTGAAGTGATGTAGTCATGTATCGTATTTATTCTTGTCTGGTAACTGCAGGCTTAACAACTTCTTTGTATGAGTTCGTCTATGTCACTGATTTGAGTTTCTTTATTCAGCTTTAATAGATTGATCAAGCATTATTATTTGATGTCACAGAGTGACTTTTAATCCACATAACATCTCATTGTCTGTCAATGGAGTTGTTACTTTAAAAAGAAAACAATTTTTTCTCATCTTTCCTCTACCTCTTCCCCCATTCTACTGTTGATTTTTACCCCTCTTAAAAAAATATATATATATAGAGAGAGGGAACTTTCTTTAAAGAGTTTTACTGCCTTTTCAAAATTATCTTTCTGTTATGGTTTCTTTAAAGTGAAAAATTCAACTTAAAATATAAAATTCACCATTGTTTCATTTGCTGCTTCTGGGATAATTGTAGAAATGGCTTAAGAGACGGTTATGTGGATGCAGATGGGGATTCTTTTGCTTATATGCTTTCTTCTAGAACAGGGTGGAAAGGGAGAAGGAAGAGGGAAGAATGCGTGTGTGGTTTTTTTTTTTGTTTGTTTGTTTTTGTCTGGTTTGTTGCTTATTTGCTTAATTGTCTAGTTCAATGCATCAGGTTGTGGAAATACAAAGTTCTGCATTAGGAACCCATCAAGCTGTGATCCTGAAAGTGCTTCCTGTTTTTTTCTGTCCTTCCGACAAGAGAAGAGTTCAGTACTCTTTGAAATGAGTGGTCCCAGTGAGGGATATTTAGCCTTTGCATTGTCCCATGACCAGTGGATGGTGAGTGTCCCATTCTCCTTCTGTGGTTACTTTTGCGATTCCAGTAAAGTTAAATTTGCATGGTATTCTATCAAAACGCCCATGTGGAAAAGCAAAATATTGCTAGTCATACAAAGTAACTTCCCCTGTATAGTGCTGAACAAAGCGCAAATGGTCTTTTGTAAATCAATATATGGCTTAAGCTTGGGAGTTTTTTGTTTGTTTGTTTTTGTTTTTTTTTTGGCGGGGGTAGAGTTCCCCTGTGGACATGTCTTGACAGAATGCTTCATAGTCTGACAGTAGCAGACTGGCTAGCAGTTAGATGAGCCTTTCTTAATTCCCTAGCCAGAAAAACCCTGCCTGAACCCTACTTCAGAACCTATGTTACACTGAAAGCCATTGTATAGGAATTACTCCATCCAGTCTTAAAAACAAAACTTGAGATCTTTTTTTTTTTCTCTAATTGGTATTAAGGTGAAGGGACAATGCTGTTGACAAATGCATAGTCTGAAGTAACAGCTGTGCAGAGGAAATGCTGTCTATGTTGATGTTCCTGATGTGAGGATCGTTGCTTTTTTGTGCCTTTATAGCTATAAGACAAATACCTTCTTTAACTAATTATAAAATTATAATTATAGTATATAGGAATATATAGTATATAGGAAAATTATAGTTTACCTGTGTCATCTGTTTGACTTATGTTCTCTCTGTAACACAGATGTGTTTGAAAGGTGGCAAATGATAGCTTAATATGAGTATTCTCTTAGGTCTTTTGTTAGATCGTTGACCAGATCTCTGTGCTTGCTGTGTTGATTAACACAAAGTGCTTTTGGAGACCATCACTAGATATTTGTTTTGGGCTGTAAATATGTATTTATTTCATTTTTCTTTCTAAACTCTCCAGGGTGATGATGATGCATATCTGTGTGTTAACAAGGACCACCATGTTAGCATCAGCACTGCCTACCTAAAGGAACGAAGTCCTCCTGTTTTGGATTCACAGGTATTTTGAAAACAACTAAAACTCTTTCATGATTGTAGACTTGGAGTGGCCTGTTGTATGTTGCCGCTTTGCGCCTTTATTTAACACTGAGATCTAAATAGCAAGATGAATTCATAATTCTTTATTCTAAGAATGATTGTGCCCTTTCTTCCTAAAAATATTTCCCATAGAAGTCTATTTTAAGAATAGTCATCTGGTGGGAAGTTTATCCTACTGAGTAACTTTGTACATGTTATTACTGGTGCAATAGTCTCCCTTTACTAGGGTTGAACATGGAATCTATATTGCGTTAAAGATTGGAAGTGGAACAGGAATAGTTGTTATGAGCAGGAAAATATTGCTCCAACCTTATGTTGCAAAGTCCAAGCACTGGCTGGAAAGGTAATAAAGAATTCTGTTTGCCTATTTGAAGTTTTAAATGGTTTATGTCTTCTCTTTCACAGAGTGCCCTTGAAGATGTGTCATGGAGGCTTGCAGATGGTGTTCTTCAATGTTCTTTCAGAAGGGATATTCATCTTACTGCTCACAAAGGGAGGTTTAATCTGGATGCCAGTTACTACATCTTTCTGGCAGATGGGGAAGCTAGTGAAGGTAAAGTTGGTTTGCATATGCTTGATATGCTTGTGTTTCTTTGAACAGCTCTGAACAAGAGCTGCATATGCTAAGGCCAGGTGTGACTTACCTGAGAATTAGCATCTGAACTAAGAACTCTAGTTTCAAGCCTGAGTGAAGCACTTGGTCCAGTCATCTCTGCTTCCTGTCTGAATCAAGGGTTTGCTTTTGGAGGTTGACGTAGGCTTACTTATGTGTGTTGCTGGCCTACTTGATGCTAGCAAGCTTTACCTAGTTGAGAGAACTGATCAGAACCTTCTAAAATGGAGAAGTACTCTTTGCATGCTGTATATGTAGTGGAGAAAGCCAAAATTCCTGCTATATTACATGTCAGAAGTTGTGCTTACATAATCTTTCTCTGTGATCACAACAGGACTTGGATTCATAAATAAGAGGTAGGTTTGTCTTAAAAGTGCAGTGACGTTCATCAGCCATAAATAAACCACTTTGTATCCCTGCTTAGGAGGACTAATACACAAACATCATCGTCAGCCTCTGATTACCAGTGAAACATACAATATCACAGGCCTCCCACAGGATATTGGAGGCTCCCGCTCACCTCAGCTTATCAAGGCTCATGGTAAACAGAAACTTTTACCTTCTACTTCCAGTTCTACATCTGCCAGAACTGGACAGTTGTTTTCCTCCCTATTGCAGGGTAGATATTTCCTCTGATCTTTCTGGCACATGCATTAAATATTCTGTTAGTTAGCAAGATCTGAGACTGTAAGAACAGAATAAAGTTGTTAATTGTCAGTTTTGCTTTTCAAGAACAGAGTTATAAGATTCTCTTTGCCCAGAAAATTGAGCTTATCTTTGCCTTTCCTCCTAATTTGATAATTAGGACTTGTTTCTGTTTGCCACTCTCTCGTTTTGTTTGTTTTAGTTTTGTTGTAGCTTAATAGTATTTGAAATGAGAAACACTTCAATAGATAGTCCGGAGCCACTGAAGGTAATGAAAGGATTTTTTTTATTTTTTTTTATTTTTTCCTTATGATCCTGTACTTTGAGCAAAGCCCATGAGAGAGTTATCACTTGTTCTTTATCAGTGAGAGCCTGTCAAAATGTTGTTTTTCATCCTCTGACTTGTAAAGGTGGTAACAGCTTCAACTCTTGTCTCATCTACTGGTGGTGCTGCAGTGCGTTAAATGTGCAGTTGTCAGGGCTGCTCTGTCGCACTGTGCGGGCATTTCCTAGTTCTCTCTTGTATGGGTATTTCTGCCCTCTGACTTGAGGAATGCTATGAAGTTGTAGTCTGAACCAGATAATAAAAACTTAACACTGGTAAATTCAGACCATATGCATACAACTTCAAAGAGTATATAATGATTAGGACTGTAGTTGTTTACAGCTAAATTACTTAGGTTTGCTTTGATCATGTTCCCCCTGCCCCCTTTTATTTTCAGGTGCTCTAATGTTTGTTGCCTGGATTACTACAGTTAGCATTGGTGTTATTGTTGCACGATTCTTCAAGCCTGTCTGGTCTCATTCATACCTGTTTGGAAAGGAAATGTGGTTTCAGGTGGGCAAAATCTCCCACAGGTCTCTAGCTCTCTTGTAAACAGAATTAGAATCTCCTAGATTGAAGAAATAGGAGATCAGCCTTTGTGTGTAATTATCTTTCCTTAGCCTTTTAAAACTAAACAAGTGGAAATCAGAAGTTTATTTACTTTAGTATAGACAAAGTCTGAAGAGATAATTAGGATTTTTTTTTCTTTATAAATCTATTGTATTTTAATACTCTGAGAAAGCTGCACAGTTTCTAAAAGCAAACTTCACTTTCTAGGTGCATCGTATGCTTATGTTGACCACAGTCATGCTTACAAGCATTTCTTTTGTTTTGCCTTTTATATACCGAGGAGGATGGAGCAAAGTAAGTGTGTGTGTGTGTGTGTTTTTTTTTTTTTTTTTTTTTTTTTTTTTTTTTTTTTTCTGTTAAACTTTCATGTAGTCTGACCTTTAAATTTGCATTCACTGAAGTAAGAGTAATAGATCCATTGTTGGATTTAGCATATAAGCTAATGTGAGATTAGAACATGGAGGGTGAGAGCAGAGACCAGTGCTTGCTGATTGTTAAGAAACAGGCCTTCCCTGAAGGAACAGGATTGAGGCTGAAAAGCTTAGAGCAACACCCGCTGCAGTCATATTACTGTTTGCTGTTCAACTGGTAGAATTTCTCCATATAGTAAAAAGGTGAAACAAACTGTGGGTGGGCTTATCAGCATCTTCTGTTGCCAAGGGAAGAATAATTGCATCCAGCTTATTGTGTCCTGTAGCTACTACTAATATAAATACGATGCTCTTCCACCATTATAAGATACTAATACAAACTTAAACTCTAAATTTTTGGATATTTTTCTGTGTCTTTATAGAAATATGATACTAAGGAAAAATGTCCTCTGTTTAGCAAGCAGGTTTTCATCCATACCTCGGCTGTACTGTGATGGCTCTGGCAGTTTTTCAGCCTCTTATGGCAGGTTTCAGACCAGCTCCACATGCACCAAGGTACTCAGAATTAGCTGATTAAATTATAGTTTATTAAATTATAGAGACAAAATTTAAGTAACCACATTTTAGTGAAAGTTTTCTTTTGTGTTGTTATCTGCTTTAAATGTACCCTTCTTCATTTGACAGTCTTGGTTTTTTTTTTTTTTACACACTAAATAATAGATGAAATGTTTTCCTTTTTTAATAGGAGGCAATTGTTTAACTGGTTTCACTGGAGTACTGGTACAACAGCTAGAATACTAGGTGGTGAGTAGGAGTAATAGCTGTAACTCCATTTTAAGTGATTTGAGGTCACTGTTTTTCATAACAGCCATAACATAAACATGAAGTATACATACTCTCTTGTCTTGCTGGCTGCCTTCTCTGTGGGTTTCAAGTGGCCACCAGGTGCAGCGTTAGGAATATAAGTGGCTCAGTAACATCACAGAGATTGCAGACAAATTTGGGATAAATCTTTGCTACAAGGACCTGTTTTGTTTGTTTTTCCTTTCAAATATCTCTTTTCTCTAAGAAAACTGGTGGATGTTTTTCTTACAGTAACATACCTCAATAATGCAAGGTTATTGAATGGGAGAGGGGAAATCCACTCACCAAACTAATTTTGTCATCTTTCTGTTCCTGGAGACAAGCTTCCACAAGCAGCTTAAGCATTTTAAATACAGGTGGCTGTGGTCTTGTTGACAAGTCATTAATGCTAGCGTTGATGTGACTGTGTAAGGGACCGATCACTGAAAACTGCCTTGATCTCCTGCTTTCCATCTATTCTATTCCATTCCTCCTTGTCAATTGTCCTGGAGCAGTATCCTTGTTTATTTATTTATTTTATTTTTATTTTACTTTTTATTAATCTTGTTTTTCCTCACTAGTTGTGACTATGTTCTTGGGAATGGATCTGCCAGCGCTTGACCTCCCAGACCCGTGGGACACCTATACAATGTTTGGTTTTGTAGCTTGGCATGTTGGGATCGATGTTCTTCTGGAAATACACAGCTACTGCCTCATACGTAAAGGTGCAAACCTGACAAATCTCCTGATAACTTGTTTGCTGAGGGTTGCAAAATGCAAAAATACTGCTTTAGTGGAATGAATTTCAAAACGTGCTTGCTGGTGTCTATCTTGAAAGCTGAGAGGGATATCTCAAGTAATGATGTAATGCTTCTGTACAAAGTGATTTTAAGACCAAAGTATTACAGGAAGACTTTTTTTATGCCATTTTAAACAGTGGTCTTTTTATCACAGTATATAGGGACAGATTGAACATGTTTATGTGTAAGAAGATTTATTCTAAGCATCTGCCATTACTTACCAATATCTGATGCTGGCTGGGTTGATAGAGCACAGGTTAATTTATGCAGATGTAACATGCATATTATTGTTACAGATTGCTGGTATGACTAACTTGTTACATGAGTGAAATGCTGCAAATAGATGTCCAGGAGATTAAGCACAAACAGTTGAAACTCTGATTGAAAAGGGAAACTAAGGTGAAATCCTGACTCCAGCATTAGTAGTAAAGGATCGGAATTTCATTGGAAATTCTTATCCTCATCTAGTGGAGCTCACTGTGCACGTGTTAAATGACCTGTATCTGGACACGTCTGCAGAATTGAAGAAAAGTGATTAGTTAAGAGATTGTACAAGCTGGCATATGGAGAAGGAACAATTTGAGAACACAGGAATTTAAATCAGGCTGCACTAATGCAATCCTAGAAATGGAGAATTGGTGTGAAATGTTCGAACAATGACTATTCTTTGCTAATTGAAAGTATTTCTTTATAAAATATACTTATTTTAAAATAAAAAGGAAAGGTTTTAGATTAAACAAATGCCTTGTTCAGCTCAAAATGAAGCGTTTTGATTATTTGCTCTAGTAAAAGAGGAGACAAAATGTTTTTCAGGTTGACTCAGAAGCATTAATTGCTTTTGCTATGAAAATAATAGAGATCATGACAGACCAAATGAGATTCTTCCAAATGCTATTGAAAAGCTGATTTAAGATGTATTCTTTGGCTTGGTACTGTTTAGGACTGAACTACTTAATTGAGAAATAATCAAGAATCAAGAGTTCTGCAATATAAAACTGACTTCCTCCTAAGAACAGAGCTAACTGCTTTTTTCCTTCCCCCTAACAGTCGAAGTGATAGAGGATGACAGAATACAGATACTGCAGTCACTCACATCTGCAGAAGCAGAGGCAAGTCACCATTTTTTAAATACTACTATGAGATTATATGATTTTTTTTTTTTTTTTTTTTTTTAAAAAAAAACAAAACCCTGACACTTTCATGGCTTTTTTTTTCCCCCCCTCTCTTCTTTTGCAGGGTCACCTGTTTAAACAGATCGTGCTAGCCATCTATGTCTGTGGAAATATAGTGTTCCTCGTTGTCTTCCTGGTAGCAATCAACCAAATCTGAAATAAGTCCATCCAGGAAAGTCTTTGAGAGTTTTGCAAGGAAATATTTTTCCTCCCTGAAGATGTAATAGAAGAAAAATAGTGCACAAGCATCATGCTCAGTGTTAGGGAGAATTGCATTGAAATCTATAGAAGGATCCTGCAGTCCTGCCAAAGCTGTCTCCTGATGTGATTTTTAGTGTGAGTCTTTGCCTGAGTAAGGAATGATGTTTATATTTTAAGTGCAGTAATTTAAGTGATCACTATTAGTTAAGAAGGCTGAGAAGATATGCTGAAAACACTGTTTATTAAAACAGTGTCATAGTTCTCTAAGCCTTATGTGAATATTATTGAGAAAACTGAAAAGACACATCCCCAGATCTTTGGTCTCTGTTCACTTGCACTCACTTACATTCTAATGGCACATGATGTGACAACTTGTCTGTGCCTTATAAAAAAAAAAAAAGTGACAAATGCAGGTTGATGCATTGGATCAATATTGTCACATGTCTTTGCAGTTAAATGCAAGAACTATTCTCTCTGCTCTGAGAGCAGTACAAATACAAGCAGATGGATTTGGGAACTTCAGTCCTTTAATAAAGCCACCATTTGCATCACTCATAAAACACTGCTCTGTCCCCCCAGTGCTTCTAAACATAAAGAACAAATATATCTGCAGTGCAAGTGCAGCGTAAGCGGTGCTGATTTAAAAAAAAAAAAAAAGTGCTGATTTAAACACCCCACCCCAAAACAAACGAACAAAAAAACCACTGAAACTATCATTTCTGTCCACTTGTGGTTTCTGAATTACTTTTCTGAATGAGTGTGATGGACTTCGGTCGCTTGGTGACTAAACAGAAGGGAGAATGTTTACTCATTAACGTTGCAGTTGTGTTTGACTGCGTTGTTGAGTGAGATGGAAATTAGGAGTTAGTCTGACTTCAGGAAAAGTTCTGGCAGTGTTCAGTGAGAGTCCTCTGAGCTGGCACATTTTAGAGACTTCTTTGTCCTTACAAAGAACGTGGGAGGGCATTTTTAGTCACTAAGATTTATCTAAATAATGTGAACTAAGTACAGGGAATGGAAAGAGATTATGTTCTTTAATTTGCTTAATTAAGGAAGCTTTTTACAGAGAATCTCAGAGGGGCACCCGTAATATGCCATGTGGTACAGGGCTTTGCAGGAGAAGCTGAACACATAGGTGTTCTGTTCTTGCAGCCCTAAACAGTTTACTTCCACATTTTCTTACTGTTCTTATTAATCTTGAAAGTGCAGCAGTCGAATAAAACTGCACTTGATTTAGCTGTAGCACCTTGGAATGTAGTTTCAGCCAGGGGGTAGTGAGCTGACTGGAGAAAAGAGGTGCTGGGGGAGCTGAATAGGATAGTAGTGGAGACAGAGCCTGGCTTGGCATGGACCTTTTCAGCAACATCCTTCTATTTCCTGATGACCTGGTCTAAAATACTGATACACGTAGGTCAGGTAGTGGTTCTGTCTAATCTGTCTGTCTTCTGTACCTTTCTTCACCTCCCCAAATCCACAGTGCAGCTAGCTGTAGAAGCAGTTCTACAGCAAGCTCGAAGGCAATATTCTTAGTCCTCTGTCTTGGCTGCTCCAGGAACCAAGTTAGCTATGGGAGCACGTGCAGAGCCGTGATTAATCCTGTTCTAAGTGGCAGCTACAGGCTGTGAGTGGGTGTAAGTTGTTGTCCTCTTTCCTCTCAGCTGGAAAAATCATTTGTAGGTAGAGAAGGTAAGACTATGAAGAGCTATGGCAAGACCTAGGCTGAAAGGCGAGAACTATGTGGTTGATCATATTGGGTTTTGTTGGTGGGTGCTTTTTTTTCCTCGTGTGTGTGTCTTTTAAAGCAAGGTTTTGGAGGAGCGTTTTGTATGCAATGAGTTTATAAAAGAAAATCTTTGAATCATGGACACAATTGGTGGCTTTTTAAATTAAAGTCAGTGCCAGATTTTTTTCTGTAATTTGATTGTGTTGTGCTGTATTGTTCTTCTGTGACAATAAATGCAGAAGTTTTAAAACATGAGTGAAAATACCTGAATTGAAGCTTTTTTGGCTCTTGGATGAAAATTGTTATGTAGAAACTGGAAGAATAGCCTTGAATAGCAACAAACAGGGATTGTCCGTTTGCTTTGTAAATGATTATTTTCTAAATTAAAGCTATCTAGGTGTACCCTGGAGAAACTGTTACTGCAAATGAATGTTAAAGTAGTTACATTCTCTTGTGCAGTTGCTTTTTGTCAAGAGGGAAATATTCTTGTTTCAAATTTAATGCCAACCATAAAGATGAAAAGCTGTTGCTCTTTTTTGTTTTGTTTTTCTTTCCTAGTATTAGCTGGATTGTATAGGTTGTGAAGCCTTATGCAGTGTTCTGCCATATCTAATTAGAAGCTTAGTGAAGTATGATATATGCATGGAGGTTTTTCTCTTCCTGTGTGATGAGTAAGAGGGAGCAGTGTGTGGTTATCTTCTAGGAACTCTCCCCAGATTCCTTGTCTCTTCTTAAAAACAAGCTAAATGAAAAACACCTCTGGAAGTGTTTGGTATCAGCAGGGAAAAAAGATGCCGGGCAGCTTGGTTCTAGAGCCCCTGGTGGCTGCTGTATCCTTTCCCCCCCACCTGACTGGTAACTTAAGATACTGTTCAGGAGAGAATACATGTTGTTTTACTTCGTAAAAAGAATCCTGCTGAAGTCAATAGGACTTTTCTGGGGGAGAGAGAAGGTTTTGGTGTTTTTCTACTGTTGGGGTAAGCTTGTGAAGATGAATCAACATGAACCTATCTCTTCTTGTGTTCCTCTAGACAGACAAACCCTTTCAGTAAAGCAGAAATTTGTTCATGATTAGTGTCACCACAAGACGTTTACAAACACAGATTGTATTTTGAGTTGTTATATGCAGCCTCAATATACTGCTTATTTGCCTTTGTCTTATGCAGAAATCCTGTTCTTGGCATGGGCTTCAAATGAAAGTGAAGTGATGCAAATAACTTGAGTGCAATTTAATTGACTTTTACTTGTCTTTAATCAAAGACAACATTTTTGGTAGCGGACATAAGGACTGCATAATGAGCTGAAAAAAGTAGGCCTTTTATCTCTTCCACACACTGAACAGTCATAACTTTCTCTGCTTGTCATAGACAACCAAAAAAAAACTGATGGAGAGACTTCTTTATATTCAGTGTAATGGTGCCAGTGTTATTTCCTTTTCCCAGGCTTGAAGGCTAGAAATGGATCACTTACCTTTTGTTTTCTATTACAAATTATAACACTATGCGGCGCTCTTGTTCAAATAACAGCTTTTTTTTTTTGTCTTTAATTTTTCAATGTGAGATTGAGATGTGTAAAGGCTGTCTAGAAGAGGAAGAAGTGTTTGTAAATTAATGATAAATATTCTTAAGCTTTATTAAATACTGGATCTTTAAATTCAAGACAGTTCATTTAAAGAGACAAAGAAATGAGTACTTACTTTGAAGTCTTAAACTTTTGTTTGAATAATTATGGCTTGTTTTCTTTTGTCATTTATGTGAACTGAGCTCTACACAAATGTACTTTCTCTTCCACGCAACTTTCTTGAAGGTTATCAGAAGAACAAAATGGCTAAATCATCAACTGTCTTCTGTATTTCTCTCTCTAGAGATGGGATGACCAAATTTATTCAGGATATAAATACACAATGCCGTGCTGTAGTCATGTTTTGGTTTGTTTTCCCTTCCTTTCCTAATGTGTCTCCAAATTCTCATTGCTTTTGTGGCTCGTAATTTTGAACTTGATATTTTCAGAAGACTCCCTAAAATAGATCCCTTCCATCCCTCCCTCCCTCTTGCTAAGAGGTTGGTAGTATCTACTTAACTGTGCTCCTTCTGCTGTGTGTCCTGTGTGCTGTAAGGATGCAAGGCCTTCTGATTTGCTGTGTTACTTTTCATGTAGTGAATTCCCCCCGTCAGTTTGGTACATAATTAGTCTCTCTTTTTGCTGTTCATTTTGTTTTAACCTGCTTTGAATACTACTGTTTGCCCCTTTCTTCCAGATCAAGTAAGGTTGATTAACAGTATAGGTCTGCCTTTGTTGAGAAGGATATTCAAACAAAGAGAAAAATAAAAGGCTATGGGTTGAAGGTAACTCGCTGCTTTCCAAACTGTGTAATAACAGGATGAGGCCAAAACAAAAAAACAAAGCAGGAGAAAAAAAGGCAACAACAGAAAAAGAAAAAAGACAAAAAAAAAAAAAAAAAAACTTTTAAAAAAGAAACTGAAGCAGAGGAGAGACATGCAGAAAGTATAATAGAGTTGCATTTATTCTTATCTGTTAGTCTGCTTTCCAGGCAACCATCCAATTCTAAAATTTGAGTTTTTTACCTGCTTCACTGTCCCATTTCAGCTTGGGAATCACCAACTCTTTAGAGCCTACAACTTTGCTGGTTGCTACCATCACAGCTCTGTTAGGTAGTAGTTTCAGATTCCTGGTTTGAAATGAGGAAGGCCAGCAAAAAAAATGAAGTTACAGCTGATTTTTGCTAGTGTATGAGTCAGCTCTTTTAGAGTAATGGAAGCTGAGCTGTATCTGATTCACAACAGCCAAGGATCTAGCAAAATAGCTTTATCACACTGAATGTAGGGATGCAGTGCTGTGAGGCATTTTCCCCTGCCCCCAAGAACTGCAGGCTGGATTAAGGTGACTTGTGTGGCATGTTCCTGTGCAGCTGTACCTTCTGGCTGCGGAAAGGGCCCCGGCTGCTCCCTCATGTCAGGGGTTGGCCTCTTCCTTGGTGGGAGCCGTAAGGCTGCTGGAGAGCTGTGTGGTAGCAGCTGATGACAGATCTTCTGCAGTGCAGGGTGGGCTATAGGCAGCTCAGTAGCTCTGCTGTGAGGCTTACACTACTTCTAGACCTTCTGGCCAATGAAAATGTATGTGCTCAGAAGTATTTTCTAGTAAAGGGCAAGAGCATGCCTGCTTGGTAACCAGTTTCTGGGAAAGTGGGAGCTTCAGTAGTGAGAAAGCAGGTGAAGCCCTGGTTGGGAGCATCTGTAAGGCTTTGGGTGGGGAACAGAGCCCTAATGTGGGGAGGAAGAAAGGTCTTAGAATGGCTGCATTTTCATGCGTAAAACAGGAAGGTGGCTGGACTGTGGTACTGTAGAAGCATCTAAATTCTTAAATACAGACTTTACTATTTTTAGTTTGTCTGTTACTTAAAAAGGAATGCTTTAAATTTTGGCTGTGGTGGTACGCTTGGCAACCTGTCTCTTGTACATGCGGTTCTTGCTCTTATCTTACATGTCTAGTTTCTCATTAACTAATGTTTTTATTGGAAAAAAATGTTGGGATGGCATTTTTGATTAAAAGTTAGATTGGTACACTTGAAAGTGAAAGAATGTCCTGGGGAGTTTCATGGAGGTGTGTGTTGATCTGCTGTGTGTGTACAGTAACACCATATTCCTTACAGTGGGGGCAGGTATGCACATAGCTTCATATTTGCATATACTGCATTTATAGTCCTGGGTGTCTTCCCATTACCTTCAACAAAATCCAGGATTTGATTTGCATGTGTGTGGCAGTTGGTCAGAACTAAAGGTCTGTTAATGTTCATTGGTTTATGCAAAGGCAAAATAACCCAGATGCATAAAATAAGAGCTAAAAAAGCATCGGAGTTCAAAAAGAAGTACTTTGAAGAAACTCTTCTTAGCTTTATTCTGCTTTGAGTAAACTTTACTTCCATGTCATTAGAGCTGTTAAATCACCTTTTTCCCCAGCTTTGCCATTCTTATCCTCAGAGCTGCAAAAAGAAAACAAACAAAAAGAGCCACTGAGTTTTATGACTAGCTTTCTGGTGCTAAATTTTCATATTTAGAATAATGAAGAATACACATACCTCCAGTGGTTAATCCGGCAGAATAAGCATTGATTTAGTGTTACAGAAAGAAATCAGTAGAAGGCATTAGTTCTGGTAACTTTACAATACAGCAATATGTTAAGAATTTACTCCATTATCACTATTAGAAAATTAGCACAGCTTTTTTTCTGCTTT
>VZSV01000052.1:358136-380111 GCA_013398735.1 Nothocercus julius | reverse complement strand
TTTTGTGTTACCTTCACTAATGCATAACAGACAGATGGTTCTGTCCTTGACTGGATGCTGACAGATTAAAAGGATACATAAGTAAACAAGAGTCCTAGTTTAAACTAAGTTCTTAAAGGAGAGCTCTAACTGCTAGAAGCCTTTTTCTTTTGTGCCAATGTCTGCAGAAATTTTTTCCTTTAGAGCAGTGAGTTGTATTCTTGATTTGATGGAATAACTTAGCAAGTGTAAACATTAATGTGACTGTGGTCTGTAACTGTGTGTAAGGTAGGTTAGTTTGAAAATGACAGTGCAGGCAGAAAAAGACTGAGGTTACTTGCAGAACAGCAATGGAGCACTGTTGTTCAATATGTAAGTTTTATGTTTTAAATGCTGAAATGAAGTTGCAAATCATGGAAGCCTTTGAATGTAACCTTGTATCATAGGACTGCTGGTGTAAACCATCGCTCCTACAAAGACTCTGTGTACTCCTTACAGACCACGGAATTTTGATGGATTAGGATCCTGCCTTGGGTTTGAAAGGAGAATCTGTCAGATATTTGGTTTAAAAACACATCGCTGAACTATTGGCTGTGTCTTGCTCTGTGTGTTACAGAAACAGGCATAGTACACTTTCTCTATTAGAGTTTTACTGCGCATCACTTTCTTCAGCACAAATGAAGCTTAGGCTATTGTGTTTTCCAAGGTTGTAGTACTTCAAGTGGTAAGGAAAATGTTAGCTCATCTGGACTAACAACCTGCCAAGAGCCTTGGACTTTCACTTTTCCCAAGAGAGACTGTTCAGTGTTGTCAGGAGACTTTCCTGCCTATTCAACTTCAGTTTCCCATTCTTCGTTCATCCCACTAATGCGTCTACCCTTTGTTCCACCCTAAGTACTTTTCCTTGATGAGTACTGAATCTTCAGAACACTTGCAGACTAATTCATTTGACTGAAACTTAAAAAATAAACTCCAATAATGTGTGAACTGGTGTCCTAATTATAGCATTGTCATGCTGTTCTCTGTATGTAATTTCTGAAGGTGCACACACACCTTTAGGTCTTGATCCCCCACCAAACTCATCGGGAAGGGAAAATTGCTCTTATATAGAGCAATTTGTGCAATTCTGTTGATTTTTGCATATAGACTGGCACTCTGAGCATTTTCTCTGCCTCTTAGTTGTTCTTGACCTTCATTAACTTCTACAGCAGTTTGCTCTGAAGGTTCACTACTTTTCCAAAACAAAATTGCTACATAAAAGGACCTCCTCCCTGGTAATGCCCTATGCTTTCTTGCTTCTCATTCTCTTTCAGAGAGCCCTTGACGCCTATTCTTCATATTTCAAATGCTACAGTTGCCTCCAAAAGTTCCATTTCTAAGAGAACTGTTTTTCTATTGTATTGCTGAATTTTTGTTGTATTGCTTTTTTAATAATAAATTGAGGTACCAAAGATTGTAATCTCACTCTTCTACTTTCTCTGGCATAGTGAACCTGCTCTGCAGAAGATGTTTTTTTTTTTTTTTTTTCCTTTAAAAAATAGGTTTTTGTCATGCATTGCTCTAGATAAGAGGCTTTCTTGATTTTGTTTCCTTTTTAGAAGTAGCTATGAGATTACAAGACTGCATGGAGATACTGAGTCATTTCCTGGCTTTTTCCACAGATCAAAATGCCCCAAAGATTGGTAATAAATAGGGTGGGGTGGGGAGGAGTGTGGCTTAGTTCCAGGTTCAGCTGGGCCATTCAAGATGTTTGCTTGGAGACTGTGCTGAGCACTGGGTTATATTTTTGGCTTAATTTAGACAATTGCCAAACCACTATTGATTTGAGTCTGAGATTTTTTTCCTAATTGGCCATTTTTTCATTGGTAGAGTTCTGTGTAATTAAAGGTTAAGAGCAAATACAAATTAATAGGATATATTCTCAAATGCCTTTACTACCTTTATAGTTATTCCTCTTTGAAAGCCGACATTGCTCAGAGGTTGGCTGTTAGTTGGAGGGAAGGAAGAATTTTCAGAAGCATTATTTCAGGAGTCAAAAGTAAGTACAAATTGGTACTTGCTCAGCTACTATCTCATGGTCTGCATGTGGCCACCAGAACAGTTCTGTGGGCTCACAGTCACTCCTTGCAAGCTTCTTCCACAGGAGCTGTGCAGAAGCGTGGACAGGGCAGGCTGCAGCATGAATGACTTGTTTTGGGAGCAACCAGCAGGGAGGGTTCTTCTCATATGCATGCATCACATAGGCATGTACATATGTGATGGGAGAATGGGGGCAGTGTCCCCAAAGCAAAGGGCTGGAGCAGCTGCTGGAATGATTTATTTTGCTTGCAGTCGACTACAGTGCTCCTTGTTGCCGACACAGAGCTGCTGGCAGCAGCCTTGATCCTGGAGGCCGCAGCAGAGTGCACAGATGGTAGAACTGGAGCCTGAGGGAAGTGAAGGGCCTGAGGGGTGACAGAAAAGCTAAGTGACCTGATTGACCGGGAAGGCTGTGCAGCACTGCTGGAGTGTTTCTGGCTCTGCTGTGCATGACTGAATGAGATGGTTGATACTTATAAATGACGAGCATCTTTAGAGAATGCTTACTGAGCAGCTCTTCCCAATTAATGCATGTTGATGCAAAAATGCTTGAAATTCCTTATGGGTTCCAATGACCACTGTCTTTTGGATACGCTTGTAAATAAAGGATAGATTGCCCATGTAGCTGTAGTCAGGGCTAAAACTTGCAGTTTTCCTGCCAAACTCTCCCAGTATTGGGAATGTAGTCTGGGAGATGAGGAAGGAGAGGATGTGGGATCAGAATGCCTGATCTTGCTATACTTCAAATGCAAAATGGAAAGTGACTCTTGTCTAAAATCTGCTGCTCTGTAAATATGCTTAACTGCATTTTAACTGCATGCATTGAAGTGCAATACAACTATAAAGAAAAGATTCATGTTTGTGTAAGACCTTGCTATTGTTTTTTCCAACCTTTTGTTATAAAAGCTTGCAGTAAGAAACAGACACTTTTCATCTTAAAAGACTAGAAGGAAATACTAAGAAATAAAAATAGATTATATTGAGTAACCACACCTACGAAGGAAAGCTGTTTTGTCATCATTTAGAAATTATAAAAAAAAATGTTTAAATCATAGAATCATTATGGTTGGAAAAGACCTTCAAGATCCTTGAGTCCAACCGTAAGCCCTTCAACACCATGCCAGGTTAACAAAACTTTTAAAATTTGCATAAACATTATCAAGGCAAAGTAGACAACACTGATTCTAAAAGAATGCAATGTTAAGCTGGTTATTAAAAGAGTTTTTCTGATTTAAGGCGCAATTTGGATTATCTAGGAAGTAGTTAGAATATAGATAGACACGAATAAATTTAATAAGGAGACAGTGTTAAGAAGCAATGCTGTTAGCTACCTGGTAGTAAATTAAAACTATTCTCCTCACTGAGGTAGCATGAATGGAACATTTAATTGTCATTTTAAAGACTGCCACTGTTTTAATCTTTGAAGATTACTGAAGTGGTTTTTCTGAAGTGGTTTCAAAATTTTGGTGCATTGCTAAAGATGAAATACTTCAACAGTAGCTAAATGTAATTGGTATTTTTTAACAAACAAGAAAAAAATGCTTAGTAATTGCATATTAGTCTGAAATAATGCAAAAATCAAGGAGAAACATTTGCTAGCAGATAGAGTACTAGTACTGTTAGTTTGCTACATGAGTGAACAGCAGCGGCATGATTTTCCTTCTCTGTTACCTGTTAATGAGGGATCTTCAGTACCATCTCCAGGTCCCTGGCCGTGAAGGCGAGCGTGGTGTGTTGGTGAGCTTAAACATTCCTCTTGTTCTTGTAGGGAGATGGAGTTTTTGTGAGGTGCCGTGTTCAGGTTCCCACCCAGCCTGCTTGCAGGGACGGTCTGTGGGACTTCGGTGCTCTTCTGCCTGTTCAGGGGCTGATAAACCTGACTATAGGGGCCTATGGGATGATACGATGGTTTCTCAGATTTGCTGTCATCGTCGTCATCATCATCGATCATGACTAGTTCTGCTCGGATAACCCCATCGTATCGTGACAACTTTTGGTCGTCTTCTGCATCTTCATCAACGCGCTGATAACCCATGAAAATCATTGTAACAGGTTCTGAGTCATCCACATAACATGGTAAAGCTTGGACAATTCTGTACTGGACATCTTCCTCATCTTGAGGGGCAGGGGACACTGCGTTAAGATGACAGGAGTTTAAAGCTCTTGCCTCATGATGCTTTTCTCTTGTGTTCTGGTAAGGTTTTAATTCCTCATGTGCAGTGTTTCTTTTTTCATTACATACCATTCTGTTCTCGGTGTTAGTGTGTGTTCTTTCCTCTGACTGGGGAAGTACTGGAGAGGGAGACTTTGGCTGTGTTATCTTTGGGAGATCAAGACCGTTTTCTTTATGTGACTTCATAGAGGGTTCTGCCTTACTGAAGAGCTCTGTTTGATGTTTGCTAAATCCATTCATATCTCTTTTTTGTTGGTCTTCCAGTTTTGGTCCAGAGACTAATTTGTCTTTCTGAGGAGTCGTTGGCCTGCAAAACTTGTTTGCAAACACAGGCTCATGGTATTCTGTGGGAGACTTGGAATTTTTTTCAGTTGCCTGCCTTAGAAGGTCCTCTACCTCAACAGGAGCAAGTTCATCCATGCCATTGTGTGTTGGGTTGCAATTGGAAGACACTGCATAGACTGACTTCCTGCCATCATCATAGACTTTAATTCCTGTCTCTTTAAACTCACTGGAGGGAAGAGGTATTGTTGATAATACTGTGTTTTCTCCTGTCTTCATGTCTTTTTCAACTTTAATTTCCATGGCAAAGAGTGCTGTTGGAAGAAACAGGTACTTAAAAACTGTTAGTGCAGCAGATGAAAAAAAAAATCTGAAAGAGTCCTAGTGAGGAGAATGAATGTTAAAACGAATTATCAGATATGTTGCATAGGATTTTCATTTTGAATCATCTCTCCAAACTGTCAAAATTTCAGGAAGTGGGGGGGAACAAAAAAAACAAGTATTTTATTTAGAATCTATTTCTGCAAGAAAATCGGCCCTTGAGGAGCCAGTTTTCATTATGTGCTTCTGAGCTGTCTAGTTTTAAACTTGACTTCAGGAGATATTCTGGGCAATAGCAATTGCAAGGGCTCAGTGTGCTGCAAGATTAAAGTTTTGGGCGCTTGGGGTAGGAGGCTTTGTAGTAACTAGGAAATAACCTAACTAGATATTGTAGGCATAACTGCTGTTTAAAAGTGTGTGATACTTGATAAAGAGAAGAACTTCTTTGAGTAATGGAATGAAGTGCTGGAAAAAAGTGTTGGGTGTTGAAAACATTATCAATTTTATGTTGCTTATACCAATATCCTACCTTTCAGTTTTGCCAGCATCTATGATAAAAACAGCTTAAGTGAGAATAACTTTTTCATATCTGTCTTTGTCTTAAATGCATATTGGCTTCAGCGCTTAAGTAGCTTCTGTCAGTTATTTATACCTTTGGAGTTGGTAACAAACAGTACCTTTTCTGTTCTCTTCATCATCTGTTGCAGCATGTCCTGTCCTTTTTAGTGCAGAGGGTCTGAAATACTTTGGAAGGTCAGGTATGTTGGCATATATGTAGTCTGCTGTCTCTGAATAAATAAGATTCACAATGCCTTTAGTACACGTTTACTAACTTGTACAAAAAAGAAAACAGATTAGGATTTTGACCAAACATACCTTCTTCAACTCCTGCTTTTTCTGCTTTTACAGACTAGAAAAGAGAACCATATAACAATATAGATGGTTAGTCAGTTTTAAGATAATTTCTAGACAGTGTTTTGCTTTACCTGATAGTGATAATTTTTTGTGGAACTCAATTTATACAGAGAGATACTTAGAGCAGAGACTTCTCAGAGTATTTGGAACATGGCAAGTGAGAAAGTGAAATTTTCTCCTCTATTTTGGCACTACATACTGTCTTTCCCTTTGTGATCTAGAGTCATTAGAAAATGTTAATGATACAGGCCTCACACTTTTGCCCAAGGTGGTTGATTTCAAAGACTTTTAAAGTCTCTAATTTGGCTCCCCAGTTTTGTTTATCCCTCTGTTTATTTTTAAAGCGGATGTTTGTGTATGTATGAACAGCTGGAGAACTGAAGCCATGCTGCTTCATTGTATTTTCAAGAGAGCTTAAGATGATTCTCAAATGACATTTTGACAAAGAGTAACGACTTTAAGTGCTCAGGGAGTCAGGAGAAGGCATGATGCAATTTAGCTGGACTGTTAATTTGAAGGAGTGCAAGTCAGTCCGTCTCTGTACTTATTACTTGTATTTATCTCATGTTGAGATCCAAAGTTGCTGATTGATGACAACAGTAGTGCTATTTTTCATGTACTATGGATGAGTAATGCTATGAACTACCCTCCCCACCTCAAACAAGAATATGGAGACATTTGGGTACTTGAACAGTGTAATTTATTGTCTCTTGTATTTAACTACTGTCATTAGATAAAAGCTGTCGAACACTCACAGGATCCAGGTAGTTTCTCTTTTGCTGTTCAGTGTTAATACTGAACATAGCAAGTGTTCACGTCAATGTTACTACGAATAAGAAATTCATATTTCTATAATGGTTTGGCACTAACCTTTATGATGTCTTCTGTTGTTTTCTCAACTGACTTAAGTTTCTTTAAAATAGCTTCTTCATTAGCTGAGATTTTCATTTCCTCTTTTTCCAGAGCCTCAATTTCCTTCTCCAGTCTGCAATCACAATTCCCTTGATTAAATACCATGAACAATGTTGTAGATTCAATACATTTTGAGTACAGACTTTAGCAAGAACTATTTCACTCATCCTGATAAATTTAATTGTAATATGGAATTAGCGTATGTCTTCAGATACCTCAAGAATAATTGTGAGATTGGAATTACGCTCAGTCTTAAAATGTACCTGATGTACATGTTCTTCTCAAACTACTTTGAAAACAGAGAAATTAACTTATTTTCAAGAGGAAATGAAAAAGGACCATTGGTCCCTGCAGGATTTTCTCATCTGCAAGTGGATTTTTTTTTTCCTCATGCATTGTCTCAAGAAATATGATTATCCCCATATAATTATGATATAGAAAACTAATCTAGTCAGATACCAGGGTTATGACTTTATTCACTTGTTTGTATGTGCAGTTATACTATAGATATAAAGTAGCACATTATTTTGCTGTAAGAGTATCAGAAGAAGGTTCCTGTAACTGCCGATACGTGAAGGGCTAGAGGATATCACCTCATGCACTACGCAATGTGTATCCAAACTGGCTTCAGGTGGATCGTACATGGAGGAAAGTTCTGCCCCATGGATGACTAGAGGCTGCAATTGCACAATAAGGAAGAAAATACAGAGAAAGGCACAGAATGCTGTTCTTTATTCACAGAATCAAATGGCAATTTCCGAGGAATAAGAAATATTGTGAGGATGCATCAGGCTCTTGTTTGATGCGAATCACACAGAATTATTTTTTTTGTAGAACTAACATGGATAGCATTATTTTCATATTAAAAGTACTTAATATAACTAGAAACTACAGTAGTGATATGTTTTGTAGACTCTTCTTAAGTGACAACTGTAGTTACCATGTGGTTTTTGTAAACCTGCCTAGCAGAAGATGCTAGAGACATTAGTTGAAAGTCTTGTTGTTTTCCAGTGTATTTGTTTTGGACTGAGAACAAATACCTAAGACGATGGATGGACTTCGTGATGGCATCTTTTCAGCTGCCTATACAAAGGCAGTTTCCTACGAGGTTTTGCATTGACAGATGTGGGTGTTTGGGTTTCAAAATTCTTTACTTGGTAAAACATTTGTCTCAGAGCCTGGCTGGCAGGCCTGAAACTTGATCTTTGTAGGGGAAGAGAGGGGCAGTGGTGATAAAAGCAAGATACTGAGACTAGGGTTTTTAGCATAGCATAAAGTGTCATTGATAGAATAGCCAAGAAGTTATGTGGCTACAGATTTTAAATCACTACAGTGTTTTCAGGATTCCCCTTTTGATGTTATGTGTGGTAGGGTTTTTACAGACATTTGCCTGTTTTCTATGTGTCCTTTCTAGTTTCTCATCAATATTTTGTATATTTGATTCTGCAGGGGGAAAAATGCTGTAACCTTGTCTTTGAAAATACTCGCTTTGAACAGAACAGCAATGTTACAAGACACACTGGCTAAATGCACCTGAGAAAAGGAGCTTGGGAGAATTAACACTTGTACTACCTGCCCAAGTAATATCCTCACAAATATTACCAGAAAATTTGTAAGAGAAACTGGGTAGTTCAGATACGTAGGATAAATACGTAGGTATTAATAGCAATTACTTTCTAAACCTATGTTTGGGTGAGATTTCCTGCACCAAGAAACAAGTTTAAGGACCAATTTATCATAAAAAAAAAAAAAAAGAGACTCTATACCTAGATTAACCAGTTATAACTTAGTTTTACAGAGACTAAAAAAACTACATACTGTATATTGTCTTGTCTGTGAAGACTTTCGTCTGGTGGGCTGTTTTCTCTAAAAACTTTTGTTATTAAATAAAAGGTAGATAAAACCCACCAGTATGAATTTTAGAGGGGGCTATTGACTTGTGCTGAAGGTTTGTATGTTAGTTAAATCGTGTCATAGTTCTCTTCCCCTTCCTACCCTTTTTGTTGTATATTAAAGCTCTTAAGTTAAATGTTTTGATGCATGTTAAATCAGAACAAAATGTTTATGGCTTTTTTTTCTAATAAGCTTTATTTTCTTGCAACTAAAATGTGTGAAACTTCTTGTTGGAAAGGTTCAGGATAAAATATTTAATCTCTAAATTTGTGAGAGAAGGAGAAAGTGTTGTTCAGTTAAAGCACACCTGTGAGGTGTGATCTTGGTGAAATTCTTTTCTCAGATCTGAGTTAAGCAGTAACTTTAAGCAGGTGTCCTACATCCTATTTTTCCTCTTTCTAGTCAATGCTGTTACATTCTGTGTAAGTAAATAGTCACTAGGTTTATAAGTAGAAATTTGTCTTGTAGCCTAGTAATTAGCAGATCACTTCCCATGAAGGTCATTTGGAATCAAGTCTGAATTTAACTCTTAAAAAGCGAGGGCCTCATGCAGGAGGAGGAGTGCTGTAGCTTCAGACTCCCCATTTTATATTTTAACTTAGAGAAAAAAATCAAAAAAATTCAAAATTGATATTTTGCGACCATTTCTGCAAATGATGATTGTACAACTACTGTTACTGGTATTTGTGGTTGATCAACACGGAGTTATTGGTGAACAAGCTGTCGGTGTGAATTTCCTCTTTTTTGAAACAGGATTTATCACAGTCCTCAGAACTGAGTTATGAAGAAAAAACAGGATGAAAGTAAAAGCTTTTAAAAAGGAGAGGAGGAGAGAAAAAAAAAAAAGTTGACACCGGTTCACATTTTGGCCCTGCACTTTGCAAGATGCCCTTAGGAACCTACTCAAAGGTATTGATTATCATTCTGCATTGAAGAGTTTATGATGAGGGGAATAAATATTTTTGGAGAGCTGTAAAAGAGCTCAGTGCAATGACCATATGCCCAATTTCTGCCCTTCTTGGAGAAAGTTATAATTATTTGCATTAAAAAAAAAGTATTTCAGTATATTCTGCAAGATTTGATTGCAGTATTATCATAATACAAAAATTAATCATTAAAAGCTCATAGAAGCATAATGAGCTAAAGAATCATTAACTTTTACCGAGGGTTTATTTAAGTCTATACTCTAAACACACCTAGACATGTAGATGGAAGATTAGGAGGACTCTGAAAAGGTATATAAAAGCCAAATAATTTGAAGGGGAAAAACAATGATGATATGGGAGATCAAGAAATGTATTACTTAATTTTATGTAGACTTACACACCCATATTGACACCTACTTCACATGATAATTAAGGGGACTGATTCAGTTCTTGTGGCAAAGATTCTCAGATTCTTAGGCAAAAAATCTCATACATATAATTCAAAGAAATCTGAGTCTTTTCTACTTTGTATAGCTGCAAGTATAGACCAGAATATCCCTTCTTGGTGTTTCAGAATTTTCAGAATTTTCAGAATTTTATAAATACTCTGAATCAATACTGTTATTATGAAGCGTTAGACCAGCCAGTTGTTTAGGAAAAGTCTAGCAGTTACACTGAAGAGCTTGTTTTTGACAGTGGTGCTGCAATAGGTGCTGTACTGCAACAGTTCTCTGGGTATTTGTTCTGTTTTTGGGTAGTGTTAACTGTTGAGAGGGAGCTGTAAGAAGTGTGGAGGTGGGGATTAATGAACAAGCCTTAGAAGCTGACATTCTGAAGTGGAGGTTGCCCTGCTGCAGTAGTAGCTGAATTAGGAAATTCAGCAGTGCATTTCTGACGGCTGATGGCCACTGCCTGGGCTGCTGGGATTGGCACTAATGCCATCCCTGGAAGAAAAATCAAGGGCACTGAGGATGAAATGCAGATCAAAGTCCCCTGGAGGACACTAGACTGAGAGAACAAGGCAGCCTAGCAAGTCCTCACATGTTTTGAGGCGAGTCAAACACTTTGGCAGCTCTGGAGTCTATGTAGCCTGAGCCTGCTTTCATGTGTTACTGTACAAACTAGCTGAGCAGTCCTTAGCAACGTGATGTTTGTGCATTTTTTAAGTGTGTTGTTTAGCAACTAATTCCATCAGGTATGAGTGCTATTTGTTGTAAAACTGAATCATAAAATTATAGAATACTTTAGTCAGCTTGTACCCTGAACAAGAACATGCTGCCTTGGCGGGCTGTAACTTCTAACATGTAAACAAGGTGAGCAGAACAGATACTGTGAATTCTATTCCTGTCTGTAGCCACTGAACTACTTATCTGCAAGGTGGTTCAGTCCATTCTTAACTCTCTTATTTATACAAAGAATGGAACTCTCCTTTTAATCTTAAACCTGCTTACCAGATCATAACCAAATAGCAGAGCTATATGAGCTCTACTGCACCCAAATAAGGCTTTCAAAACCAAAATCCCATTTGGGAGAGCAATGGAAAGGTCATGCCACTATTTTGAATAATATATCTACAACTGCGGATGATTGTCCTCTAAGCAGATAAGACTGTTATAAGGGCATTGTAAAAACCTTTTAAATGCTCTAAATTTATTGTAAATAAAATTAAATTCTGTCCACCCCAATGAACAGAATATATTTGGTTTTCAATAGTAAAATTTAATGATTGAATGCACAGTAGAAAGAATTCTACTAAGCTTCTAAGCAATATCTTACTGCAACTGCATGACAAGTGTGTACACGATCAATACGTCAGTCTTTCCTTGCAAGGTAGGTCACAGGTGTGACTGTGCATAAGTGTAGCTTAGCAAGCTTTTGCTGGGCTGGATACTATCACTGGCATGGCAGCACTGCACAGTGTCTTCAAACCCTTTTGATTTTGTACTTTTTGTTAGATTTTCCTGTTCATGTTTGAAGTCTGCATTGCTTGGCTTCTCTGTCTGTGCTGGTTGGTTTGAAATAATTGGGCTAGATATTTCCAAGCAAGACATTATACCTGGAGTGCAGCGTGGATGTGTCTTTGGAGGCATAGACAACTGTTGAACAGTGGTAGGAAGTATAATTTATAGGAAAAGATGCTTACTGAGAACAAACCTGCTCAAATTCCTAGCTCAGTGACCAGTTCCCACATGACTCCAGGTATGTTCTGCCTCCGTTCCCCACCTGTAAAATAAAATGTCCTTGCCCTGCTCCTCTGTGTATCATGAGGATAAAAACTCAACAGTGTAGGTTGTGTAGATTGTGTGGTTATAAGACTAAGTTTCTTAATCATGAAAATATTTATTTTTGATAGCAAGATGTATAAATCTCTAAACTGTTTCTACAACTTAGGCAGTGAAGAAATGAGTCCTCTCTCTGCTTTTTAGGGGGGGGGGGGTGATCAGGGGCATCTCTGCACTGATCCTCACTTTCAGAATGCTGGTTTCTGTTCTCATATTCTCAGTTGTGAGACTGATGATTGACAGTCACTTGCAATTTGTTATAATACTGGTGGTGGTATCATGACTGATTCTTTTCTGCCTGCTGTCTTGAAAAACGCACTCACAACAAAAGGAGTATGTATGTATGCTATGCAAGTAAAGCTTCATCATACATGAGAAGCTGTTACTGTAAAACTAAAGACAGTAAGTCATTTTGTGTTGTACTTTTTGTCAACTAACTTTGTCATTTTATAATGACAATCATTTGTCCAACTTCTTTTATTCTAAGTAAATGCGGGGTGTTTTGGATGGGTGTCAAGAAGTAGGAATCCCTGTAAGGGGGAAACGATCTAGTGGAACTTGCAAGGGGAAGGTCATGGCCTGAAAAGCTAGTTGGGCAGCAAAACTAGCAGAGTAACACTGTTAGCAGCAAACACTTGTGGACGTGTGAAGTTCACCATGAAAGAGTAAAATTAAATGATAGTATATAAAAATATAAAAGGAACCCTTCTTAGGTTCTGTTAAGCAAGTGTAATAAAATAAGCAGCCTTACATTCTGAGTAAAGAACAATACTTTTAATAAGAGGATAACAGTAGACATCGACAATCCAGTGTTCCTGCAGTTTTTCCACTGCAGTGCTTATGGTTGCAAGAAAGTAATTTCTAATTTATGGTCTTAGTTGTCTATATACACAAATAATGTCATTTGTGCTTTTAGGTAATAGAAGCTGGAACTGTGTAGGAAAATATGAATTTGTGCCTAATTTCTCCTAAATGCAGGCATATAAATGGAAACTAGTTTCAAAACAAAATAAAACTATCTCTGCATCAGATATATGTGGGGGAAGAATTTCAAAATCGAATTCTAGTGAAGGCTGAATGTTAATCATGTCTTGCACAAATTCTAATCGGAACAGACATTTCTATAGCTAAACTGGCATAGGCTTGGGGTGTGTTAAATGTAGTTTGGAGGCCTCAGCCTTATCTGTGTGTGGTTTTCTTCACGTGTTACATTACCATGTGTCTCCTTTCCTGTCATAGTTTCTGCATGAAGGGCTTCTAGGTGTTACAAAATGGAGAAGAAAATTTATACAGCTGTATTTGGAGAATTAAAATTTTCTATGTGTGTTCAGTTTTGGTCTCTCAAGAAGTAGAAATTAAAGGACACTGAACTGAGGAAAAAGTTAGGACAATAATTACAAGAATAATATGAAAAGACCATTGTTACAAACCCAAGATTGAGACATGAGGGATGGTATTACATGTGTGACCTAACTATCCTATTATAACCATCAGGAGGTCACTATTAACAATGTGGAGGCCAAAGAGAACATCCAGACTATAAAGATTTGCTAAGATCTCTGAATTAGTATTGTAGGAATGTTTTTAAGTAATCTATTCCAAATCTTGCTAGTGATAGAAGGGACTTGCTGCCAGCGTTGCTGTGAGACAGCTCAATTACAATGACTCAAGCACAGAGTGCCCTTAAGGTGCTTTATCAGATTGGATTTAGATGCTGGAGATGCAACCTTTTCTGCTAAGGTATTTCAGTGTTTCCAAAGCAGTTAATCTGTCTGGATTTTAACAGCTTCTTTTAGTGGCAAAAATGTTTGCAAACCTGCATTATAAGAGCATTGCCTGTTCTTTACTAGGGAATTGCTGAATGTCCAAAATAGCAGAGATGTTAATTATGTCAGAAGAATATCATACCTCTCCCAACACACCTGCACACCAAATCTAGGTCTCAACTTGATTCTGAGGTTCTTAATACTTTTTTTTTTTTAAGTTTTCCCATCAACAGATTTCATAGGAAATTTTAGCTAAACCTCTAGCTCTTAATCAAAGTCAATGGGTCTTTGAAAATGTAGCCTGTTCTTAGCTCAGAAAAGCTGGAATTCCTGTGGACTTGCAGACTGTCTAGTCTGTACAACTTAAGACTTGCTCCTGATCCAGTCCTCCTGCACTTGGATGCTTTTCCTGGTGAGCACCCTGTCACAAGGATCCTCTGGTATGTCTTCATAATCAAAAGCTGCTGGGATGGTTTTAGAGCATGCTGTCTATCTCGTACCACTGCAGCAAAGGAATCCACAGAGGTGCTTGAAAAACTCTGCCGCTGAGAAAGGTGCTTCAAGCAAGAAGTCAGCATAATTATAGGACAAGCTAGCACTAGGTTGCTGCCGGTCAGCTGAGAGAGTTCTCATTTGCGTTGGAGAGATGGAATAAGGACTGAAGTGGGGGGGAAATAACCAGAGGAGATAATATTGGTGGAAACTGTCAAAAGAGTGCGTGGAGGAGGACAGTGGAGGAAGAGGGGACTATGGAGGAAGCTGCTATTGAAAACAAATAGAAAAATCTCAAAAAAAGGATGATGAAACTTCAGTGAATCTGAAAAAACAGGAGCATTTCAGCTTTGCTGTGGATGCTAATGGAAAGCAGCAGTCTGCCTGGACCCAGGGAAGGAGCTGAATGTGCACGGAACCTGACAGTATTCAAAAAGGCAAACTGTGCTAATAAGCACCTAGAGTTATGTCTATAGTTTAAAGCCATAGGTAGGCTGCCTATGCAGTTCAAAGTTACTCCTATGTGGTAGCGAGGCGCTAGCCACTGATCTTTGAAGAAATACCTTTTTGAAAAAAGGTTCAAGATTGCTTTACTCTGTGTATGATCTTGCATATGTTGAACCCTCGATGATATTTTGGTCATTTATAAAGTAGGATGAGAGTTTTAAAAAGTACCATTCTAACCCCGACAGAGGCAGAGGGGTTTCTACCCTACCTGAGAATGTCCTTTTCCAGCTCATGAGTCCGTTGTTGGTCGTCCTGGTTCTGTTTTTGCATTTCTTCTTGTTCTTTTGGGGTGAGAGAACTCAGGCCATCCAAGAGCCATTTTTCTCGCAATGCCTTTTTCTGATGCAAAGATAAAGACAAGTGTACTTTAGAAGTTAGGCTAGTCAGTAAATTCTTGTCTTTGGATGTGTATGCATGATACATATTTTTGTGCTGTGCCTAGCACGTGGAGAGTTAAAACATTTGTGTTTTGGGATTAACTTAAGAACAACATTAAGGACAGTATCCTGTTTTATTAGTTCACCGAACAGGTAGGTAGTGGGCAAATCACTTGCTAGCTATAGCTAATTTAGTATTTCAAAGAGGAGTCAGCATTGTGGCTGCCCTAAGTAAAGCAGAAGAGCTGTCTGAAAGCTTGCATATATTTTACTGACTTGTCCAAAAGGCTCCAGTGAGAAGTGCTATGGTCTTATTTCAGCAGCCCTACTACACTTTCTTGGTTCCTGGTATTACATTAATGCTGTGAGAGAGGGATAAAAGGTGAAAAGTTTCTTTTCGCTGTTCATTATAAATAAGGCCTTAGATAGGTAGAGGGGAGATCTAGAAAGCAATTCTACATCCTGAGTCTGCAAGGAACTTGAAATGCAAATTCACCATAGTAATTACTCGCTGTGGAAGGAGTGTCGGGCAAGAGTGGGACTGCACGGACCGCAGTGCTCCTTGGAGATGCTGTTCTTGCCTGCGTTTTGCTCCCAGAGTCTTTGAAAGTGTTTCTCTACCATTTTCTGGTTGCTCTACATTTCATGTGAGGTCATTAATGAGGGGCAACTGATGGCAAAGATGTGTCTAGGACCAGACTGCAGTTAACAAAGAAGCTGGTAAAATGTATTTATGTGGTGTACTTCAACGATCCACACTTGACTCACCTAAGATAGAAACTGTGGGTAGAGTAATACTACTTCTGGTAGTGCTTTTCTGCAGAACACAGGAGCAATGCGTACAGTCTCCCTAGCCCTGTGTTGTCTCACAAAACTGGACCTTGGGAACCTGCAGGAAATAAGGACTATCCAAAACTGAAGCCCTGAGCCTTGACATTGGCTTTGCATCATTTGGCAGCCCTTTCCATCTTCATGACAGTTGTTTTAGAAAGTCTTCAATGAAATGCATGCAGATATTGAAATAGGGTAGTTTCACCTCATCTGGTAGATGCATGTAGTTTGGTGTTGGCATAACTTACAAAATGCGACTTTCCCTAACAAGAGACAACACAGTTAATTTCTTCTGAAACAAGTGTTTGAAATTAATTTTAGGCAAAGCTTTGGAAAAGTGGGATTTAAATCCTACTTGGCACTGAATTAGTCTAGCCTTGCTTTTCTCAGAAATAAACTTATAATTCCTTATACGACAGTTACACAAGCTTCTGTTGGCCCCAGTGGATGTTACCAGTATCCAAATCCACAGCGATGGCCATTCTGTATGTATAGGGTTAGACCCAAAAAAACAAACTCCCTGAACATAAGCATAACACAATAGGGCTATTCTGGCCGTTTCCTAGAATAGTTTGCTGGTGCTCACAGCTAAATGCTATGTAATCTCATTCATTTTTTTTGTAGTCACTTTTGAAAAAAATAGCATGTAGTTTAATTAGTCCAGCAGCTAGAAGTTGTCCCTTGTTCAAAGCCTGCTTCCAGAGAAGGCTGCTCCATGGAGGCATCGACACAAGCTAGTGAAGAACAGCTGCTCTGGGACTGTCAGGTTGTTTCTGAGATTTAGCATTTCCTTCTGTCATAAAGTGTCTCTAGCCTGATACTGAGTTGTGCATGTTATGTCCTGTGTAGTACCTCTGGTATGAAAGCACTTTCGTGTTAGCCTTGGTGTGGTCTGTAGCAAAAGGGACCACGTACAGCATGATGTGATAAGACCCTTGGAATGGGCTACATGCTGGAAAACGATCCCTCTTCCTTGTGGCTTGAGAGGGGAACAAGAGGGGAGCATGCTGGCAATAAATATTCCTTCTTCATTACTGTTCTAATAGGCAACCAAGTTTTGACACCTCATCTGTGTCTCTTTATCAAGAAATTAGTTGGAGAAACAGCAAAGTATTTGGGTAGCTGGAAACACTTATTTAGAAAAGAGAAATTAAAAAAACAAACAAAACTCTGCCTACTAATGTTAACGAAAGATGTACTAAACCTGTAAGGAACAGCTGCACTGCTCTGCCTATATACAACAGTAGTAAGGGTTAGCTAGTGTGTCTAGAACATATCAGTTTATTCTCCTTAAAATAAGGACAAAAGAGTCAATTAATTGACAGGGAAATTTGAAACAAATTTCAATGCTCCTCGTATGCATGTGTACTAAAATGGGACAGGAATCTCTGTTTCACCAGAGCTCTATTAAATATGCAGGTAAGATGCTTTAGCCAAATAAAAGGCTGCTTTTGTTTGTTTGTTTTCTACAAGAAGGTGCAACTGTACCTCATGTTTGTGCTGCGTATCATTGCAAGTGAAGTTGCTGTGGTGTAATCACAAAGTGAAAACACCCTGTCTGAAATGGAAGCCTTAATTTTCAGTTGTGAGTTATTCCTGGTTGTGATCTCATTTTATGCCATGGAACTGATCAAATTGCATTAGCTTCGAGTGTCTTTTTTTTTTTTTTTTTTTTTTTTTTTTTTTTTTTTTTTAAGTACGGTGCTTATTAAAGTCAAATGGAGTCCTGGTAAGACTCCAGAAAGCTGTGAAAATTTCACAATAAAAGTATGACTTAAACCCAGGAAGACTTGCCAGTTTTAATACTCTCACTTAATGTTCATAAGCTTAAAGAAAAACTATCCAACTATTGTTGGATGTAGCTGCTGTTTAAGGGGAAAATCCCAAAACTTTATTCACTTGAAGTAATTTGAGGCTATTTTTAGTTATGTAACTATAATACTTTTCACTTACTTTTAAATGCTGGTGTTTCAGTTTTTCTTCCTCTACTTTCAAACGTTTCTGTGTAATTTCTTCTTGCAGTTTTCTTTTGTCCTACAAATTTAAAGAGAATAGCACCAAGTTTTTTGAACAAAGCTTTGCTGAAAGCAAACAAAAATCCAAAACCTGTGTGCAACATAATTTAGCAAGGCAAAGTCAATCCATGCAAACAAAGCTGTATTTTAATGTTTTGGTGGCACTCAGTTTGTGCCTAATTCTGAGCAGCCATAGCTAAGGGGTCTTGTTCAGGTATGGTTTCCAGTGCTCTTTTTCCAAAATCTACTTAAAATATGTTAATGACCACAAAAGTGGGACTCCAAATTAAATGGAATTTACTGTTGGTGGGGTGAGAGGCAAAGAAAACAGGAAGAAATAATACTTGAGCACAATTATACCTACAAAATATGGTCCTGAAATAGGCCCTGACCCAAAATTGCATCCTGTTGTCATGGTTGCTGACCTTTAGAAATAGAAACTTCAAATACTGCTGATCTGTCCCAGTGCCACCTTTGTCCTTTTTACTACTAGTTATAGAAAAAGAATTAGAGTGAACCATCTCTGAAGCCTGGGAACATTCAAGCCCCTTGTCTCTTAGCCTTGGTACCACAGAACATTCTTGTGGCTTGTTCGTATGACAGATGGCAGATTTTATTTTTCCTTTAATAAGCATGGCTTAAGAAAGAGTTAAATTCCCTCACAAGCTGAGGAAGAGGCTTCTTGCCCTTTCAGGGCACCTGAGCAACCAGCTGAGCTCAAAGAGTGTAGAAGGTCAATAAAACGAAGTGCTAGGCATGGGGCTGGGGCGCGTTCTCTGCTGAGCTCCTAGAATGTGTGCTTCAGAAAGAGGAAGAGCTGTAGGATGCTTGGACTGAGTCTCTTCACCTGATTCTAAAAATCAGAAATTAGCAGTGGGGCCACAGGTACACTTAGGGGCAGAAGGCAGAAGAAATGATGAAGCCATGTAGAGATCGAGGGCAGGACTGCAGGCTTACCCAACACAACTAATTTCCTGCTAGGAATATGGCGATCTCCTTTTCTGTCTCTAAAGTTCAGAAGAATTCCAGTATCAGTCTCTAAAGACCATCTGTATTTTACAACTTTTGCTTCCTGGTGTTAGTCTGCCTCTTTAATACGCTAGACCTAGCATATAGGGATCTTTCCTCAAGACACTTGCTACCTTCATCTCAGTAGTGGTATTGAGGTTTGTCCATGTTCTTTAACACATCTACTGGTTTAGAACACTACAACATAATTTTTCTGCAGTACCTTTTTTTTAGAAAATCTTTATCCAAGAGCTGCTATACTGGATTTTACTCAGACAGTCTGCATTTTGGGGACAGAACATCTCTGGTCCCTGACCTTCGCAGCTTTCTTTGCCAGGAAATAATTACTGATCTCACTGTATGAGTGGCCTTTAGCTGATTGCTAGATGAGCAAAATGTGACCAGGAGCTTGTGTTTTCAGAGGGTTAGAGTTCTTAAGGAAATCATCTTTTCCCTGTAGTAAAGTTCTGGATAAAATGCTTAGCTGGAGAATGAACTCACTTGATTTATACTATTTAAAAAAAAAAAAACAAAAAACTCTGAAGTAATTTATTCTATTTTTGCCAGTAGAGATTTATATCAGGCATCTGTTCAGTCTGAAAAGTGGTGCTTAAAAATAATGCACAGAAAGAAATCAAAAAGCCTTTAATAACTGCATTTTAAATCAACTAGGTATAATTAGAAATCTCTTTGGTAAATGAGTTTTTTCCTTCTTGTTAAAGGTCTGTTTGTTTTATAATCCATATTTTGTTTATCTTAAAATTTTCTACTTGTATTATTTGGTGTTCTAACTATATTTCAATTTCGCTAGTTGCTAATTAGCACATTCACAATGTGGCTATCCAGGTAAAGGAGGCCATTGTGTGCGCAGCGAGGCTAAGAAAGCTGAAGGCTGAATGCCAGAAGCTGAATTCAAGGGAAAGGAAGAGCATTAGTGGGACTTTTCGGAACTTGTATGGCCAGAATACTTTTTAAGACAAGTTAGGCTGCTTCCTTGCAGCGTGCTCTGTACTGTGCTTTGTTTGCTGTACGGAGCCTTGAGTATGCACAGGCCGGAATAAATGTTTACTACTAAAAGTGATGCAAGGGATCTGTGCTTCTGCTGAGCCTCATGCTGTGCCTGGCAGATAGTCAGGTCAGAGAAGGAGTCTTCTCTTTGCACACTCTTTTGTTAATGTGGCCAAGGTTTGCTCTTTTTGAAAGAGCACCCTAACCCCTCCTTTTCCTTCTGCACTGATAGATGATAGAGAGTTGAGTTTGCCTTAATGCTCACTCCTACTGAAATCCTTGGGAGTCTTTCCTGGCTCTGAGTGCAGAGATGATGTCCCCAAGTGGAGCTGTCTGAGAGGAAGGGAAACGTGTCTACAAAGGTTTCTCTTGCTAGACAACCTGTGTGCCAAATGTGTGAATTTGTGTCAGCAGCCCACTGTAGCGGCAATGATTTTCTTGTTGGCTTGTTCCCATGGCAGATCCCACGTACTGTAAAGGCTATCAGAGCAAGTCATGTGTTAGTTAATGTATTATCATTTTTGTATAGTTTTCCAGAGGTGTTTATTGGTCAAGCAGAGGACCTTGTCTGGAGATATGGACACCTCTGTCTGATAGGACTGCAGAAATGTCATAATACATATCTTTAAGTGTTTCTGTAATTTTTTGTTTTCATACAGAACAGACGATTTGATGAAAAATATCAAGTCATGTGCTTCTCTTTGACACAGCTAACATTACAGCTTCTACATTTTAATATCTGACAGTCTCTAGAAAAACAAAGGCACTGGATTTTTTTTTTTTTTTTTTAACAAGTTGCCTCTTATGTACACCAGCAGCAGAGGGAAGCCACATAACAGAAAAAGGGTTCCTTTTCAGAGTCATGGGAACATCAAAGCTTGGAAAAAGAATTGGTTTTCTTTTTTGCTTTGCTATTTAAAGAAGATGCAAAAAGAGAAATTTAAAAGTCTTAGTGACTCTGCAAGAATTGAGTGAAGTAAAGGAGCTGGGCATTTAATAAGAGAAAGCAACTAGCTCAGAAGTCCATTTCTTTACTTCTCTGGGTGCCTGACTGCCCAGTGATACCTCTTAGACCACAGTGCAGTGTCTTTAGGGTAGTGCTTATGGTTCCTATGCATGTTGCCTACTTGGGATAGACTCTCCCAGAGCCGCTGAGTAGCCTGAGATCAAACTGGGGTCTGTTCTTAGACAAATGCTGTCGCAGCTTCTGAAACCTGATGGTAATTATGTTTTCTTTGGACTCCCTTTCTGCAGTGCACTGCAATAAGTACACTGAGTATTTCAACTAAATGGTCTAAATTGGTAAGTAGGCAACTACCGAAGAAAAGAGCAAATGGTTACTTTATGCAGCAAGTGTAATAAATGAAGTCCTGGCCAGTGCCCCAATATGATTTTCCATTTCCTGTGCTGCAAGACAGTGGAAGCTGTCACAGGTTTTTAAAGAATGTTTCTCCAGTGTTTCCCTGGAGGCGAAGGTGCAGCCGGAGCTGGCGCTCTGCAGTGTGCGGCCAGGAGCCAGCGCCGGCACAGCCGAGGCCCCACTGCTCCCGCCGGAGTCGCACGGTGCTTCCCTGGAGCTCCAAAGCACTTCCCACGTGCTGGGCCCAGGCACTGGAGACCAAGTCCGCATTACGTATGAGTCTAGTTCAGACACCTCTGTAGTTACAAACAAACCACTCATCCTGCAACCCCAAAACTTTTCCAGTTGCCTTTTTGTGGATTTAAATCAGGTCTCTTACATTTATAAGTGGGCCTGCTGGCCTTTAGTGAGTGTCATATGTTTAAAAACAGACTAACATCCTGCTTGACTTGTTTAGATTTCCATTTGAGTTTTCACATTTTCCTAATATGTTCAATTCAAGATTTTTTTTTTTTTTAACTCTTTTCACTAATTCAGGTAGTAGTGTTTATTTCATTGTCATGCTAAAAGTAGTGGAAAAAATATCCATTGTATGTTTGTAAATATTGCCTGTGGCAATACGCAAGTTATTCTTCTACAATTTTCCCTTAATCCTAAAAGGCCAAATTCTGTTTAATCTTTCTGTGACCAAGTAGATCACAGGGAAAATAAAATTGGAGGAGGACTTGTAGTCAGCCATTTTTGTTGCATCAATTTTATATATTCTTTATATATTCTTTATATATTCTTTATATATTCTTTATATATTCTTTATATATTCTTTATATATTCTTTATATATTCTTTATAT
>VZSV01000052.1:296519-357426 GCA_013398735.1 Nothocercus julius | reverse complement strand
TTTTTTTTTTTTTTTTTTTTTTTTTTTTTTTCTTTAATAGCAATTTATAACTATAAGCACTTACTGTTATGGCCTGGAATCTTTCCTTCAGCAATTCAGCTTCCTCCATTCTAGAAATCAAAACAGACAAGTAGTGAAGGAAAACAGAATGAAACCATAAGCAAAAAGCCTCCTGGCAGGGCTACAAAAACACGGAGGTGATTTGATCCAATTCCAGAGCAGACAGAAGGCAGAATTTTTGACTTATCAAGAGAGTCCCTGAGCAGAGGAGCAGATCGGTGCAGACAGACACATGTACTGAGGGTGTGTAGAAGAGGCAGACGTGGAGAGCGCTGGCATGAGTTGACTGACAAGTTGGAACAGTGGAGCACAAGCCCTTTTCCTTCAGAAGCTGCCAACTCTTTGTTTCACTGTGCTTGCTTAGCATAGAGCCATAGCCTCTTTAACTGTTAAATGCCCAAACCAGAATCCTCCAAGACCACGGCAGATAGATACTTTAATTATGTTGCTATTCCTATTTCTTCCCCTCTTGTATGTTTATGGGGAAAAAAAAAAAGAAAAAAGAAAAAGAAAAGAAATATTCTTCTTTCTTAGAAGTATATTTCATTTGTATGTTTTAACTTGTGATGTTAGAGCTGCAGATATTAGGGGTTTGTTGAGATGGTACTTTGAACTTCATTTCCTAGATAAATTTTCTATGTTCATAGCTGGAAGGATGTTTTAGACCTGCTAATATAAAGTAGAAATAATAATGAAGCAATCTGCTCTGTCAGTAAATGCAAGTGTTAATCTGTTCATATTATTGCTCAGCAACCCAGGACTCAGTGCAAGCTTTGTCTAAGTAAGGATTTTGGGATAACCATTTCAGAATTACCAGGATGAGTCTAAAATGCCAGTGCTGTGTTAGGTGAGTCCAAAATGAAGTGGCTCTTGCACTGGATTTCTGTTCAGCCGACTTGGAAGGTTTTTTTGCTGCAGACTTTTGCTGAAAACAGCATTATGCTCCTTAAGGGATGGCGTGCGTGTTTTGACCTTTCCAGTTACATGAGTGGGAGTCAGCCTTCCACAATCAGTGCAGGAAGCTTGCAAAACAAGTGGAGCTGCTTCTAGTAAAATCCAGTCATGGAAGAAATCCTGGCATGTAAGCAAGATAAAGCTGAATTCAAACAGCACTGAAGTGTAATGTGAATCTAGAATCCTTTCGTACTCTCAGTATCATGTAACTTTAGTCTCTTTAAGGACACTAACATGAGAGTCAGCACTTTTTTTTTTTTCATTCTCCTCTGAGATGACTCAACTCAGCAGGATTTAGTGAGAGGTTTTACTTTACATGTCAATTGAATGACCTGAATCTTGCTGGCAAATCAGGTTGATTACTAGGAAAGTCTAAGAGCTACAGAGTTCAACACTTGATGGTGAGGTTACATCCTCAGAATCTAATACACATCATTATTTATTCAACCCAAGGTGGGTTGAAACCCACCTTGAGGTTTAGTTCAAACTTGCAAAGACCTCTGTCAATTCTCTAGCTAACTGTTGTTTGCTTTTTTCTTTTTTTCTTCCCTTTTTTTTTTTTTTTTTTATATTAGTATGTGCTTCATTTGGTCAGTGCTCAAAATTAAAATATTACCACAAGAAAGGCAAATGGGAAGTTCAAAGGCAAATAGATCACAGTATATCAAGAGCCAGATTATATGGGAATTTAAATGTGTTCAGCTTTTGGATTTGAGAAGTTTAAATAACCCACTGAATTAAGTACATACATTCTTTCTACAGAAGCTAATAGAGAAACTGTCCTTTTCTTTGATCTTTTGTAAGTTGATATAGCTTTCCTTTAAAGCTCTACTAATTTTTATTAGCTTCTACTACGCTTAGTACGTTTTGAATAAAAACTTATTTTTCATCTTTGTATTCTGTAGAGCTCCTCTTAAGGTTTATGGGCTTATTTGAATCCCAGCATGTTTAGAGATTTACGTATTATTAAAACCAGCAAATAATAACATCACCTTTAAGGAAGTATGTTTTGGGTCAGAATCAATCTTCTGGCATAAGTGAGATTCTATTGTCAGTGGATTGCGGAATGAGACTGGTATTTCAAGTTCAAATTAATGGAATTGATTTTGTCTTCCACTGAATTTCTATGATGTATGATTATTTTCCAAATATTATACTCAAAAACTATTTCAGTGCTTTTAAAAGCATTGCCTGGGGACAATTGCCCGTTTTCAGACTTGAAGAAAACTTAACAGATCTTTCCCTAGTCTATCCCCCCAGATTTTGAAATAACCTGAAGATGATCTCTATAATGTTACATCCCTTTTTAAATGACCATAGTTACGGAAGAATTTAAAGTATACTTTAAATGTTTTGAATTATCTAAATCATTTATTCCCGTGCTAGGTGGAATTTGCTGTTGGGTCAGTAGATTGTTTGCCAGTTAACTTAATCCTATTCTAAATGCGATTTACATGTAAGAGAAGAAATGGCCCAGCTGTCATTTTGTCTGCCCTTAAGCCTGCTTCACCAGTGCGAGTGCAGTATTCAGCATGTTACATGTTGTCAGACTGGTAAATCCAAACAGCTGTGCTTTCAGTCTGCATGGATCTTGGAAAAAGATTTTCAGAACTTGCTAGACAAACTTATTTACCTACTCTGCAGGCTTAAGCAAGAAAAAGTATTTTGGAAGAAAAATGTGTTAAAATGTGCATCATCTGTAATTGGCAACTGTATTTTCCTTTGGTAGAAGTGATAGTCTGAATTATGCAGAAAATGTTTGTTATGTCTCATGGTCTGTCATGTAGATTGTATTCTTTTGTCTTCACCTCTTCTTCGCTCACTTCCATTTTGTGTTGGTTTCTTAGTGCAGGAGTCAGATTGCCTAATGAGAATCCAGAGCAAATGCTGGCAGAACGGCATTTTGAATCACCCGGAGAAGTGAGTGGGAATTTATGAGAATAGAACATCCTGAATAAAAATATGCAGGTAGGCCCAGAGGAGAACACTTATACTGAAAGCACAGATTCTGCTGTCCATTTTAGAACGTAGTTTGAATACCGGCATGGAGATACCCTGCCGTGTCAGAACGGCAGCAGCTGTCATTGCCATAGTCTGCAAGCACAACCATCCTCAGTTCTGCACTTACTCATCAGACTCTGACTTCCTTCGGAACAAGGCAGTAACTTAACCTATAATTCATTGTACATTTATTAGCGTATTATAGTAGCAAACAGCTGCTTCTCAGAACAAATATTTGATGAAAGGTAAAAGGCCAGACGTGCTCACATTTTAAAAAATGTCTTTGAAAAAATGAGCTTTAAGGGAATGGAGTTGATCAGATTGTTACTAGCTGAAAAGGTAGTCAGTATTTTCTTGTAAGAATGGTTTCAGAGTTTGACTCACCATTTTGTACATCATAATTAATTTGATTATTTTGCTTGTTGGTGAGCTGCCTTCTGTAGCTGTGTTTGGAACAGAAAATGGACTTATTACACTTGATATTAATCTGAATTATATATTCTTAAAGTGAGAAAATGCACTGCCACTATGTATTTGTCTGCATGTGGCCTTGAATTTCTGGCAGGCGAGAGAGATTTTATTGAAGGTCCCTTAATGCAAATGTCTACCACAGCCTCCTGTCAATTAAACCAGAAGCCTGGGAGCTGGAATGCCTCAGCTGATTGACAAGTGGTTTCTTAACAGCCAGAACCTAGATTTTGCATTTTTAAAAGTGAAAAATAAGCTATCAAGAAATTAAAATTGAAAATCTGAAAAATATTTATTGCAGATGAAAGGCATATGGATAGACATCTAAAATCTTTGGATACTTGCTTAGAAAAGGGACTTTTTGGAGAGATTTACTCATTGACTGTGTTATTTCACAGCATTCTGAAAAGTAATGAGGCTTGTCTCATTCAAAGGCTAGTTTTATGTCTTCAAAGCTGAAGGCCGTTTTTACCATTAGTCTACAAAGTTTTGCAGCCCGTTCAGTCAATTGTGCTTTAAAGAAGCTTTCATCTAGTATGTGTCCATCTAAAGAACTCTTCTGAGGTTCAGCATGGTGCTACTTTTGGCTAATAAGCATTAGCTTTTGGCTAGGAGGTATAAGAGAGTGGGGACTGCACTTAGTGGTGGAAAGCTCAGCCTTCAGTAAATGAAAAGTCTTAATTGGAGGGAAGAGATAATCAGAAGCAGCACCCATCACATTGAGTATGATTTTATGTATCTCTCAGGTCACAAATTCTGAGCTAAATCAGAAGATGTTTTGTGAAAAATATCCATGTCAGTAATAGCCTAAAATATGCAGAGAAAAAGAGCTTTAAAGGAGTGAGGAAAACCTAGAGACAAAAGAAATTAAAAATCATCCATGGAATGTAAATAATTATTGTCAATCAGTAAATATATTATGTTGTCTTAATGAACAGCTATACACATGTAAAGATTGCATTTTAGGATGTGCACACTTTATGCATATTACATTTTCTAACCACTTTGAAAAAATTTTCAGGATGGAAGACTGAAGATGGCCCATCTCTATTACTGTGGCTAGGAGACTAGTAGTGTGTAGTGTGTTTAATGAGAAATCATGTCATTCGTCCCCTTGCTCACCTAAAGTTTTTATTTGTACAATTTTATAAAGCTAAGTTCTGCCTCCTGTACTGCACTGAGCCTCTGGGAGGAAGAGCTTTGAACTATTATATTCCTGTTGGTGCGACTCCCTTCCTGTTTCTATTCATAACAATGAATACTTTACATCTCCAAAAACAGACTAAAGAAAGAGATGTTGGCCATTGCTTTCAGTTGTTTTAAAAAATACTATCTTTTTATTTTATACAAAATCTGCCTTTTAGGTATCTCTCAGTATTACAGACAAGTTCTTGGAATGTTTTTGTGACATCACAGGCTCCACTAGCTTGTCCATGACCGCTTATATGCACAATATATGTTACTACTGCAGTCAGTCTATAAACTATTGTGCTAAATATGAATCATCTTTCCCCCTTTTGCTAAAGTTACACAGTGGACTATGTCAAAGTTATTTTTTTAAACAGCTAAACATGTTTTGCAGCCTCGCATGTTGCGATACACTTGTCAGTCCTTGGCATATGTATTTTGGAAACGTTTTGTGGAACTCTGAATGTGGCAAGTTTTCTGAGGAAAATATGCCATGCTGTGGTCCATTACTTGTTTAAGGCATTCAGGGCATGTTATAAGTCACTGAGTGCTAGTCAGTGACTTATAATTAATTACTGTGGTGATACTAATTGTGAGATTCTTAACAGAATGTGTTCAGATGTGTAGATGAGAGTGGTTATTTCTTAATGCAAACTGAAATAGGTAAAACTGCAGACAGTTTGCAGTACTCTGGATCCCAGCCTTAAATGTGTAGTGGAATGTGTTGATTGCAGCCTCGCATTTCCCAAGTGCTGCAGATACCCACTTCTAAGAATAGTGTGGAGGTTTAAATCCTACCCAGCCAACTGTGCGGGCAATTTTTAGCAGGGCTCTGAGAACTAGGCTTTAGTTGTTGTGCAGTTTAATTATGTTCCCTCAAATGAAACTAGCACCCTATAACCAGGGCCAAATCTTGGGTTTGAACCTGCATGGGTTCTGTACCCCATGGTGATAATGTAGACTGGAGGATGTACTCCTGTGATTCTCATTTTCAGATGCCCTCAGAGAACACAAGGAGAACAGTAAGTGGTGGTGTTTGGTTCTTGCAGGCAGATAAAAGAGCAGAGGAGAAGTAAGGCCTTGGAGAAGTATTTTTATGAGCACTGGTATAGTTCCTCTCAGCATGACTGTTGCTGCTGGAGGCCTTGAACGTGCAGTCCCTGGAGCTGGGAGGCAGATCTCAAATAGGTGCTCCTTGGGCAAAGACCCTTCTACTCTGCAGCTGGGACATCAAGAGGAGAGGACAAGACTTCAGTAGAGCTGCAGGGAAGGCACAGCCTGTTGAAGCCATTCAGCAAGTTCCTCTCCTTACTGAGCTCGTCAGCGGGCCACAGACTGGAAGCTGGGCAGGCAGCCTGGCTGGTTCCCCCTCCTGAGGTCTGGCAGGACTGTTGTGGGGCCTATGCTGGCCCCAACACCTGAGGAGCTGGGGAGCTCTGCAAGGAGTCATGAGCCTCAACTGAGAGCTTGCAGCACAGCAAAGAGAATTACATTTCCTCCACTCATACTTCTAGCCACATTTTCTAGCCACTTTCTGTAACTACTCTGTGCACTAGTTTAATTTGCTAGCCTCTCAGGAAAGTAGTCTAAAAATTCCTCCCAAGCCCAACTCTGTGAAGGTCTTTTGCTTTGTCAGCTGAATAGGCTCTCTGAGGGGCAAGAGCAGCATGAGCATCGGGAGAGAAGGAACTAGGCTCTGCCTGGGAGGCGTGCAGAGAAGAGAAGGAGAAAATTTGACTCTTTTGGCAATGGTGTGTTGTTAAATGAACTCACCTGTCCTGCAGGCCTCAGGCTTACCTTACCTAAGCACCCAGCGACTGCGAGAGACCTTACAGCAACATATGTAAGCATGTACGCGTAGTTATTTATCTGAAACTTGAAACTGCTATGAAAACATGATGACTTCAGACTCTGGCAATCCTTCCTGTGCTTTCAGATATTCAGGATCCTGTCCTGTGGGTGGGCAAAAAATATCCCACATACAATTTGTTTTGCGTAAGCCTTTCCATGTATTAATAGAAAAATACGTGATGAGATTATGCAAAACTTTATGGTGAGCAGAGATGATAGGATTATTTATGGCAGATAACACTTGTTGCAAATTCAGACCTATTTTCTTTCTTCTTTTTTTCCTTAGGGGTTTGTTATTTGGAAATAGTGGTTAAACAGGTTGATGATAACTCTCAACTTGTCAGTCATTCCCACTGTTAAGTTCAGCTGCTCCCTGTTTGTTTGTAGTGTCGGATAGGTCATCTGAATAACATGGGCGTTCAGAGTGAATGGCTGGCACTTGCCAGGAGTAGCGCTGGACGCTGTGCGCTAGGAACGCTGCTTATTTGTGACAATATATCATCATCGTAGAATATTCAATAGATTTGCACTTACTTCATTCCTGCTTCTCTTAGCAGTACATATTTACTGAACCCACTATCTCAAAGAAGTAATAATTAAATAGGAGCAAAGAATGCTTGGATTAATATGGTTTCCCTTAATTTCCTTGTAAGATTCTTTTTGATTGTCAGGATTTTCAGACCTGTTTGACAGCTACATTTTCTTACCAGAAAGGTCATATTTTCCTCCTTGTTTGCATTTGAATCTGAGTGGATGCTCTGATGTGAATGATACTATGTTGCTTGTGTGGTAGTCGTTTAGAGGAGAATTACATGGGAAATCTGGACTGCTCCAATGACTATGTGCTATTGGAAAGAGGCATCCTGCTTCTCTCTCTCACTCAGGCCTATAGCTTATTTAGCTGTATTTAGGTGTCAGCTCACTGAATGGACTCCCTAAACTGCGAGATAAATAACTAAGCAAAAAAGTGGATATTGCTGAATTAGGAAGTCAAATCGTTGCTGAGGAAAGTCTGATGAGTAGCAAGGTGCGGTAAGGAGATGGTGCAGGGTGGAACTGCCTGGTTAGTGGAAAATGCAAAGGAGGAGGAAAGAGCAGGGAAAGGGGAGGAATGAGTAGGGAGATGAGGAAATGGTGGAAACTTAGATAAAGCTTAGCTGTTACATGTAAATTCACCTCTGGAGAAAGAGACTCTGTATTTAACATAGTGTGGAAAGCCATTTTAAAGATCTGTTGTTTTAGCAAAGCATTTTTAATTCTTCTGAATTAAAAATGAAATGTAGTATCACTATTACATTTAGCCTGTAGGTGAAATATCTTTATAAGCTGGGTTTTGGTGCATAGTGTGAATCTGGAAAGGGGGTTGTCAGGTACTTTCTCTTTTCACAGAATGTTATCATAGCTCATTATAAAGATGGTTAGATGCTGTCAGGTGTTGTAGTCAGTGTCAATGCAGTTAGAAGGTTTCCAGAAATCAGTTCTTGTGATTTGGATTAGAAACAATCCTCATTTCTTGCTTGTGATTGTGGCTGGATTAGACTCAATTAGCTTTTGTGTTCAAGGGAAAAGTCAGGAGCATTCCAAAAGTTCTTCTTATCTGCTATAATCCTTTAGTTTTGCTGGGTCATTCTCATATACATTTTGGCTAATGCAACATTTTTTGCCATATTCTGCATTTCAAGTATCATTAGAGAGTTAGTATGTTTATATATGTGTATTTTTTTGTGCTGAGATTCAAGAATGTCCTTTATGTAAATGCACTTTCTCCTATTACATGAAGTATATGTTCATGTAGGTTCATATTAATGCTTGATTCTCTTAGGAAGACAGCTACTTAAACTGGTATTGCTTGGAATTTTTACCATAAATCTCAATAACTGTTACATTGATATATTGTTGAGTAGTTTAATGCAGTAACCCAGAAATTGAAGAGCTGAAGTTAGATATATCAAGCAACTTTAACAACATCAATTTAGACCTCCAGCTAGCAGAGGAACACACTTTTGAAGTCTTAATGATCAACCTGAAGGAAATAATGGCTTAAACACAGCTGAGGGACCTTAGCTTTTATTACTCCCCAAAAGTGCCCTACATGAAAATCATATTATTGTAGAGTGATTCTTTTTAGCAGTGAGAGTGTATGGAATCAATCATGGCTGGTGAAGTTTCATTTTGTATATAATAGTCATATCTGGAAAACTTTATGCCTATTAAACATATAGATCATCTCATGTTTTCTACATAGTTCCACAAACATTTTATAATTCTTTACATATCTCCAAGTATTGATAAGGCATAGGTTCAGGCTCCTCTTTACAGTATCAGTTATAGCAAAGTAGACTGAATAGAATAAAAATGAATTTGCATTTTTTAAGAATCCCCCCCCCCCAAAAAAAAAAAAAAAAAAAGGAACACCTTCTGCAATTAAAGGATAGCTCAAGGGATATCCCAAGGGATTTGGGGCTCTTGACAGGGGCAACTTCCATAACTATCAGGATTCAGAGGACTACAGAGACTAGCTTCCTCTTTTGAAGGAGCTGATCACTGATTCTCTGAAACTAGAGACCTTTAAAACACCTTTGAAAGATGAATGCTTGAATTCTTAAGCTCAGTCTAGTCAAATAAGAAGCATTTTTTGCCAAAACTCTTAGAAGTTTATCTGCATTCAGATAGTGATGTGGGCAGCAGCCTGGAAGACCAAGTGGAAGTGTATGTGGAAGGATTCTCAAAGCCGGATGAGGGGCCCTAGTCTGTGTGACCATCCCTTGTTTGCACTGACTGAATGACCCGGCCTGGGCTGAGGCTGCCGGGGATGTGCAGCCTGTGCAGCTGGGCAAGCAGAGCTGTGATGCTGTGTGGGAATGGGCCTGCTCCCTGCCTCCTGCTAGGGGCTTAAAAACAGGTTGTCTTCCAAGCCTCAATTCTGTTGACTGCAGCCTATTTTCTTAATTGCCTTATAATTCTGAGAGCTTCAGCAAAGCTGACAGCAGCACCCTAGCTGCTGGCTGATACTTTCTCCAAACTGACTCATCTGTTTTCTGAGAAACCTTCTATGAGCCCCAGCCTCTTTCACTTCCTCCTCCCACTTGCAGACATTAGCCTAATCCTGAGTCTTTCTCCTATCCTTCATTAATCCTGTAACCCTGAGCAAATCTGTCTACCTCTGTCTGTTTGGTGAGCACGGCCCCGTGCTCCAGGGTGACAACTCACAGTGTGCACAGTCTACGTGGACAGGCTGCTATCAAAACTGGCCACAACTTGAATCCCTTGGTTTAATTAGCCCTGACCTAAGTAACTAGGAAGCTCTCAGAGCAGCTTTAAGCACTTGTAGGACATTTAAAAATCTTCTGTAAGTATCTTTCCCTTAGATTGTATTCTCAATAGTGGCTGTGAACTGCCTCGGCTGTAGAGCTGTCTTTGAGTGGGTGACATTAAACACCGGTTTTGAAAATGACACGAATAATAAGAGAATAAGAGTATGAATGAAGCTATTGGAATGTTGTTCTTGTTATGCAGAGTTTTCAAAAGGAAATGCAACTCAGCAAAACTCTTGGCTCTTAATTTTTCTTGTTTCTCTTCTAGCAATTGTCTTTAAGTTCTCTAGTTAACCTTTTCTTTAAGTATGAGTCACTTGTGTTTTTTTTTCTGTATATAAAAGCTACCAGTAGTATTGCTTGTAGAAAAAACATTTGGTGTGGAAGACAAATATATTGGAGACTTTTTTTCTACCACAAATCTGCAGTGCAAACCAGCACTTTCAGATCCACTTTCTGTTTTTTTTTTTTTTTCTTTAAGCATATTTCTGTTTATTTACAGTTGCCTCTGATTCTTAGACTTCAGACTTGAAAGTGGGTTAAGAATTATTTTAATTCTTTGGTTTGTACGGCTTTGATTATTCAATTGTTTAATCATTTAATTATCCTGAATAATTCAATCATTTGAGTAATGAAAAGATTTGCAACAATCCTTAAAAAAGGTGCCATGTCTTTCCATGTGTATGCGAGGTGATGAATAAACAGTTTGAGATCTATGCCATGTATTGTCCGTTATCTGTGGACTACATTAGTTGCCTGCCTGGGTTAATCCCATCACTTCAGAAGTTTACAGGGAATCTCCAATGGCATCTGCCTCCAGTCTGTGTAATTAGAAAACAATTAGATTTGTCTAATCAGGCTTTTTTTTTTTTTTTTTTTTTTTTTCTCCAAATTCTGTTTTGCAAGATCCACTGACAGTAATGTGTTGTGCAGGAAAAGATAGAGATCTCTGTTCTCCTTTGGCTTCCCACATATAGAAGATATATGGATATTTCCTCAAAAGATAATGACTACATGGGGGCACGTATATTTTTGCAATGACTCTGTGCAATTTAAAAATAACAAACTGCTGCCTGTGTATTCTTCAGTTCTAAGAAAGGGAATTTTAATGTTTTTCTTAAGTCTCACAATACGAAAGGAATAATGTAAATGACAGTAGTAACTTATGATTATTATAATTCAAAGCTAGTTTTTCTTAAAGCTAAAGTAATGCTACAGTATTAACAATGGCTGAGATTCTTGTCTGCCATTATGCAATAGGAAGACTATGCAACTCAAATTATAAGAGGAGCTCTTTTGTACTCTGTAGCTTGCTAATCCATGGCACATGTTTTTAAAAATAGGACCCGGTTGAACGGAACTGAATCTAAAAAGGTCAGATTTGGTTGGCAGTGGTTTCCCATTAGGTATCTCAGTCGGACTGTGTCTTGCTTAAGGATTAATATATTGACAGGAAGAATGATCGTCATTGCAAATTATTCTTTGGTTACATTAAATAAGAATAAAAAACACTAGCAACTTGCAATTTATCTTCATTGTCATAGAAAAACCCTTTATAAGAGAAAATTATGATACATAAGCAGGGAATAAATTGACAGCATTTGTAAAAGATGCAAGTGAAAAGTGATATTAGGCTTTTTTTTGTTTGGTTTTGTTTTCTTTTTCCTGATACTGTGAGGGTTGAGAATAAGTATTCAGAGTTCTACAGTAAGTGAAAAATGATTAGTGCTCCACAGTCAGGAAGCAGCTCATACACCTACTACTACACATGAGAGTTTGTCAGACTTTCTAATGACTCCTGACTTGTTACTTTGCAACAGAACTCCTGCGGTACTCAAAGACAGTAATAGCCTCTTTCATAAAGCCTAAAGCCCTGAATGTGGTTTCCATACTTTGCAGTTGTCATTTTCTCTTGAGTGGAGAGGAATCATTTTTTCTTAGCCATTCTTTAGTACAGCAAATAGAATTGCAGTCTTGAACCCAAGTGATTTAATCTGTAGCATATACTAGTTTAAAATTCTGGAGAGAAATGTACACTGGTGCTAAGAGGTAGATAGGACGACCCAGATAATTTGGGGCTTGCCAATCTAATATCATCAGTTCCTGACCAAGTACTGGCTAGGACCTACTAGTGCATTAATGGAAAGTGATACAATGCTCACCAATAAACTGAAAATAGATTCTCTCATTCTAATTTGATGCTTCTTTTGGGGACAGTAATAGTCAATGTATTCATTGATATCTTCATTAAAAAACAAAATTATATACAGCCCACACAAGGACTCGGGTTGTGGAAGGTAACAAATAAAGACAGTTCCCTGATAGGAGGTGATCTGCATCTCTAGCCAACTCATAAACATCATTATGTTGTTTTATTAATTAATGCTGATAAACAACATTATGTTCAGTGCTGCTACATGCAGGGTTACATGTTAAGGAACAAAAAAACTCATAAGGTATAAGAACACTGAAATAAGGTTTCCACTGTCCTAGAAATTAATGGTACTGAGGAGAAGTTGAGAATCATACTGGACAATCAACTGAATATTAACTTTGGTGGCAAACCTGTCACTAGAATGGCTAATGCAATCTTAGGAAATACAAATAGGATTCCTGAGGAGGTCTAAACAGAATTCCAACAGTATTTTGAAATCAGTGCAACTCTTGTGGGAAATTTTTTTTCTGTTGCAATAGGCTGCTGTGCCCTCCTGGTCTCCCTAACTTATTTTTGATGAATTATTGTGGATGGCGCAGACCCAGTAGTAGGCTGTAGTTGTCATTAGCAAATGTGATCTGCCCTTGAAGAGTCTCCTATGCTAATCTTCTATGATATCACCATTCTTTTTCAGGAGTAGCTGCATTTGCTAAGTGCAACCTGGCCCTGTCAGTTTGCCAAAGGAAGGTCCTGTCCTGTGATGCAGGATTGCTCGAAAAAATGTCTCAGTGTTGCCTGACTTCTCAATTCTCTGCATGCAGAGCCCTCTTGCATACGGCAGTCTGGCTGGCTTTGGTCAGGGCTGTAGCTCAGATCTCATCTTGGTACCCTTCAGAAACCAGATGTTAGGTGTTAGCAGCCAACAGCACTTGATTTGGTGATGAGTGGTGGCATTTTCACCCTGCAAGGCTGGAGGCTGAGCCAGGGGCTGCCCTAGTACTTCTGAGTCACAGTCTGCGCAAGGCTCCCGGCCTGTTCGATGTGGAGGGGAAAATGCCAGGAATAGGCAGGGCTTCTGCTCACTTTTGTGTGTCCTTGGGGGCAGGGTTCCTGTGGGGGTTGGCCCGATGGTCAGGATATGAGCTAGCAGGGGAAGAATAGCACTGCCTCGCTTGGCAGAAGCAGCTGCCCTGTTAGGTGCGGCAATATCTCTGCCTCACCTCAGTCTTTGCTTGCTGCACCAGGCAACACTGCTCTTTACAAATGCAAGTACTTTGCACAGCAGGCTAAGCACATGTGGCCTGGGTCAGGCTTTCAGGAGGGCTCGGGCAGCGCTCTGATGCTCATAGGCAGGGTTTTCTGAAGCCCCAGGCAGTGCGCTCTGAGCAGAGAAGAGCTCAAGCAGCTTTGCCGCTGCCTGCAGAACTGAGTGTCTGTCGCTGTGTGCAGCAAGCAGCTACAGCCCAAGTTCCCTTGTGTTCAGAGGGAGCTGTTTGTTGGCTTGAGAAAGGAAAGATGTGACTGCAAAATGTCATTTTCTGAGCTTCCAATGTGGTATTTAGTTCCTTCTACCTTGATGAGTGGTAGTGGTGGTAATTGTTGTACAGTGCATATGCAGCACAAACTGTCTAATACTGAAGAGAAAATAACAGCTATTCCTAGTTGGTGGACATATCAACAAAGTGTGTGTGTCTATGAATGTGTGAATCTATGAAGATCCATGAATCTAGATAGTTCTTTTGCAGGTAGCCCTTCTTGCAAAGAGCTGTTCACTGACAGAGCACAGGCTGCACAGAGGCTTCTCTGGCTGCTGAAGCATTTTGTGTTCCAGATGCACTAGCTTTTGGGCAGGTGATGTTCTCTCCTATGAGCAATCCTTTCTGATAGTGCTAGAGACCATAGCTATATTGGGTACCTATGCTGGTGCACACTGTTAGAGAACACCTATAAATAACATAACATGGTTCAGTGTAAGTTAAGCGTGACCAAAGATTATCAGGAGTTAGCTGGACTTAGTCTTTCTCTTCTTTAATTTTAACTAGATAACTCATATTTAAACTCAGCTGTCCCTGTTTATTCTTGATCGTAGCATGTTTTATGGTGCTTGAAGTGTTTTCTACCTTCCCCGGATTAGAAAAGGACAGAGAACACTGCCTGAAAGGATACAGCGCTTAATAGGAAAGGTAGGGCATGGGGAGTCATGGTCCTGAACACTCACAACGTAAGAATAAACTGATTTTTTTCATTAGCAATCTTACAAATTGGCAAAAAAACATACCCCGTTGTGGGAATTTTGGCTTGTCTGTAGTACTGATGATGGGATAGAGTATGAGAAGGTGGGAGAAGAATTAATCCCAGAAAGGGAAAGAGGAGGAGAAAAATAAATAAATAAATAAAATAAAAACATACAGGAATCCTGCTACTTCCTGTTGATTAGTTTGATTTCATTCTACTTTTGGCACTGTTTCATGTCAACTACTGGTTTATAAATGTGGTTCCAAACCTATGAAAACATTCAAATAGAGCATGCTTGAACTTCTGGATGAGATCTTGCTGCAAAGGTAACCTCAAGAAAACAGGGAAGAGAGCAAGAGAATCAGAGATCATAGTTAACACTAGGAAAAAAAGTTGACTGATAAGTGAGAAAGTAAGTTGCTGAAGAAGCAGTGTGATTTATAATTTGGCAATTTTCGCGTATCAGCAGCAGGTATGTAATAAATCTAGAAAGCTCCTTGATGAGCTGTTCAGCGCGCATGCTAGGAATGAGGCAGGGCTTGGTCAGCTGATATCTCATTGTGTTACAGGAAGGACATTGAGCAGGAGTTACTGTGGCATTAGTAAGAATAACAACTGGGTAAAGCCATACTGATCACTGTTTGTGAGAGAAGTGAGAGCGCACAAAAGATAACTGACAGAACATCTAGTACTACTGGTTCAGCTGGAATAAAGGAAGCACTTTCAAAAAAGAAATGCAGAAACTGGCTTTGCTCCAGGATGGAACCTGCTCGGTCTTGTAGATGTCAGCTGCCTGGAGTGGATGGGTAGAGTCTACACGTGTTTCATCAGATCCTGGCAGGGTCTGTATTGCCTTTAAGGAGAGTTGGATTGTGTTCTCACAAGTCAGGATGGGATGACACACTGTTTTAGTGTGGAAACAACATGATGGCACAATCCTCAGGCTGCATGAAACTCGGAGCAGAGAGACAGTTTCTGAGCTGGGATGTTAATGTAAGAGATAATTCTCCCTTCTCTGGAATGCTGGTGTGATGGTGGTTCCCTGTGACAGCTATTAGCAATTCCCATTGCGTATTTTTGTGCTGAAAACATTTTTAGATGTAACTGGTTTTGCCAAGGAATTGTTGATAGGTTGTTGAGTACCATGGCTCTGACAGCCATGTGAGCACGAGCACATAGTTCACGGTTCCTGATTCTGATCCTTCCAGACTCCAGCATAGTGAAATTACTCTAAAGAAATTTATGTGCCTAGGATTTAATTATAGCTGAACCTCATTATATAGAGCCTGATTCTCTGCATCTGTTCACAAGTATAGATGTAGCCTAACACTCCCCAAATCTGATGTGTAACCTTCACAGAGTAACTCAAAGTTTATGTGAGTGTGAATAATGCAGAGAATCAGGCGTGCTCTTCGTGAGCAGCTCGGAGCACTGCTGACCGTCATGAAGTTCCTAAGAGCTTTAGGCCCCTGAGTTACAGTACTGCGTTTGCTCTTGATGGGGAAAAAGGTAGCTAAAATTATTTGGAGAGATCCAGTTCATTAAGGAGGCTCTCACTATGCAGTATAATTTCTCTTCTTGGTGGCATTTGCTGGCATATTCCAAGCTTGGGCTGGAGAAAGAGCTGGCTAAGCAGTTTATCTCATCTCTACTAAGGGAGGCAGTCAGAAGAACATTACTCTTGTCATGTTCAGAATTGACTTGAAAACTAGAAGCAATTTTCAACGGGACAGATAAAAGATTTTTAGCTCATTCATAGGCCTCTGGGGGCAGTTTTCTAAAATAGCTTTTCTTCTGTTTTTTCCCCTTTATACCTTTATACCCCTAGTGTGGAATTTACAGGAAAGACTGAGTATCATTGTCTGTTGCTTTGGTAGATGTTGAGTTATACTAGGTGTAATGAACCTGGATCTACCTCTGCACAGGAGCCCTTGGAAAGCTGCTCTGTGATGGGAAGTATCACTTCTTATTGCACTTCAGTTCTTACCTTAGAGAAGGTAATTTCTATGTCTTCTGTGAATCTCTTTGAAAGACCCTATTTATTTTGAAAGAAAACTTTTTGAACATTAGCAAAAAATATCATTTGGAGAGTGGACTGTGTCTGTCTTTGTGTTCATATCCTTACACAGATCATGGTTCATGTTCCAGAATAGCAATCATCCTTATTACTTCAAGCATCCCTCAAATCTTGTTCCTAAGGAATGTTTTTTTGGTAAATTTAGCTTAGAGGGATTTAGCATCTTGCAATATAAAGAATTAATTAGAAAAAAAAATCTCATCTTTCAGTCCCATTGTAGGGAATTTCTCTTATTGAATTTGATGGCTTTTTTGGACTCCAGTGAGCAACCTTAGGGCATGTTGATATCTGTTATGTAGGGGCTGAGAAGGCAAAAAAAACACCAGAAAAGGAAGTATTTGTATTTGTATTTGTAGTTGAGAACATGTAGCTGACATCTGAGACACTTTAGCCTGGTTATTCTGCAGTCAGCTGGGAGCTCTGCACTCCTTGCATTAACCAAGGGGGACGTATGATTATCTTGCTAAAAGAGTACAAATGCCCAAAAGACTTCATGACGTTTGTTTTGCTTTTACAGAATAGACAGGATATTTCAAATATAGGCAGTGCTGACTCAGTATGGGAAAGCAGGGTCTTCTCTTGACTTCATCTGCTGTGCAGGGTGTCAAAAGCAAAGATAGGCCTGGTATCTTCACTATTTCAGGCCTAGGTTACAACCTGTATCACTAGCAAGAAAAAATATCTGTTCTCTTCTCTCACTGTCAGTGCAAGGAGTGATTTTTATCCAGCTCTTGGGCTGACACACAAGGTAGTAGAAGTTGTTTGTAGAAATGTCCGTGTGATACCCTAGGACAGTTCAGGTTCAGACTTTTTCTGCTGGCTGCTGCATATTCCTTGGGATGGTGGCTGTGTTGAAGGATGATATTAGCATTTCTACCCCCTGGTAGATTTTTATACCATGGCTTTAGCATCATTATAAAAATTTAAGTAGGACTGACGCACATACACACAGCTTACAAGCTAGAGCAAGTTACAAATACTTGTCATTCTGATGTGTGTAGCAGACAAGTAGTTGCCTTCAAATACTTGATTATGGGAGGCCACCACACCTAAACTTGATCTGATGGCAAACCCAAACTGGTAAACAAAAGTTTTGTTAATTTTCCCCATTTGTTCTCTTTCATATAACAGCTGCTGTATTTTCCAGCTCGCTGTTTCCTCAACAAGCATTGCCAACAATAGCTGTTTCCAGACTAGTGGAAACTTTCTTCTGAATGAAGCAAGTTGTACTGCCATCGATTTGAAAATGGAAAACATTTGTACTCTCCATACACAAAGAAATAAGATCTTACTATAAATATAGAAACAAAGCACTGTTTGTGCCCAGATCTCAAATATGTCTTTGGAATAGCTGTGATCTGGAAGAATGTTTGGCAGTGTGAAGGAAGACACGTACTCTAAATGACTCATTGTGAAATGGAGAAGATTATTCTCTTATTTTGCTTCTTGAGCAAAATATTCCCACAGGAGGTGGCCATTTGAAAAAGGAAATATGGCAACCAGGAAAAGCAGGCATTTAAGGAAGAAGCAAGACCATAGCCTGAATTATTGGCTTGGCCTTATCACATTCTAGCTAGAGGAATGGGATATGAATGGATTCAGGCCCAAATTCCCCTGCAGTCATCAACAAAAACTGTAGTACTAGCCATGAGGGCCACATGTCCACCTCCATGTAGAGCTGTTAAAGTGCAGGGAACTCTTACTCTATATCCTGACATAGCTTTAGTTGTTTGATCCTGTTCGGTAAATGGGAAGTGGTCAGGCATTATGGATGCGATGACAGATGTCTGTAGTGTACTTTAATGAGGGGCCTTCCTTGTTTTTTTGGGATGGAGTTTCATGATGCTGCAAATCTCTCTCCATTCTCTCTTCAGTATTTTTAGGGATCCCAAAACAGCAGGGCTGCTCTCTTCTTTCTTCTTATGCAGACTGCAGCCAGAGTGGCATAGCATTGTTTTAGGGGTATCAAATGCTGAGCTCTTCAGCAAGTTCTCACATGTATGCAATATATGGAATAACTTAGTTAAGACAGTTTTTTGGGTGCAAGATGCCTTAGTTAGAAAACAGACCCACAGATACAAGTAAGTGGCCATGTAAAAATGTTCCATTTTTCTGTCATGAACTGTAGGCTAAATACAGTTTAAAACAAGTATTTGCTTGAAACAAGGATAGTAAAAGGAGATGGAACACCAACTGTATGAATTGTCATCCTAGTTATGGTTATACATCACAAGGGAAGTAAGGAAACCAGCATAAAGCTTTATTTAACTTTACTTTTTCTTTACTTGTGTATTTAAATAGGCTGTGTAAATGCTAGAAATAGTTGCTTTTAGGAACAGAGGATGACAAGAGTCACCCATCACTTGATGTCTGGGCACCCAGCAGGCATTTTGAGCAATTTAAGAACTCAGCAGTAGCTCCTGTGTATTATTCTTCATAAGAAAATAAGCAAGGAGCCTCCTAAGTGCTTACTGTGTCAGTGATCCCTGCAGAGTGTTTCCTGCAGGTGTCAACTGCCTGGAACTTGCTTTGGTGCCCTTATTGCATGGATTTTATCACAGGTCAAAGGTAAGTATAGTGCTATAAAACAAACCAGGATAAAAATTACCTCTTGTCCCCTTATTTAATTTGTCCCGAGGTCTACATTGACTTTTTAATGAATATTTGGGTTGTCCAAAGTGTAAAATGATATATGAATTTAAGAATTAGATGATTAGCTGAGCACAACTGAATTTCAGTTCATTAAGGCACAATAATTCTATATTCAAATATTTTTGATCCTGTTTGCACTGCTCCATGCTCTTTCAATTTTGGACTAATGTGATTAACATCTATTAAACACGAGACCTTTCTCTGCGGGGAGCATTGCTCATCAGATCTGGGTCGTCTTTCCATTGAAATCTCTCTCAGACAATGGGTGAAGTGCCATGATTATTCAATCATCCCAGCTAGTGGCTAATAAGTAAGCGCTGCTCAGAGCTTTTCCTTTCATACTCACTGCTTGCTAACTAGCAATTGGGAAACTTGTTTCTTGTAATCTATTCAGAAATCCGTATGACCAGATGTGCTTGAAGGTGTGCAGAAACAGACATTAAAAAAAAAAAAAAAATGAAACTTTTCGAAAAGGGTAAGTGAAGCATTAGTGTGAAAAGCTGTAGATACCAAGGTCTATAACTACATCTTTATAGTGTTTGCTAGGCTATTTGTCCACAGCCCTGTATGGAAATGTACAGTGGAGGGAAACCTGGCTGTGTTTCTGTGCTGTGAACTGTCTTTCTCAATAGCCCCTCTGAAATTCCAAAGCCTGAAACAAATACAAGAAGTCATGACATGAGTCCTAAGTTATGAGCATGTTCTGCAAGTACCAGCATAGTCTGAAATATAAAGTTGATTTATACTTTTACAGAAAGTACTGAGTGGAAACTGCATGGCAGGCGCTGAGCTGTGATTACTGCTGCTGAGTCCTGCTGGGCTGCACTGCTGCAAACTGTGCACGCTGATATCCCACAGTCAAACAGGCTGTTATTACTGTCACTCTGCATCCATACAGACTTCCCCCCTGCACCGCAGCCTCCCTACCCAATCCTGAACTCTTCTGCTTTCACAGACTTTAATGGTGTGACCTATTATTCCTTTTCTTTGCTGCTTGCAAATACTTACATTAGTGAAATCATACAGGCTCCTGCTGCTCTGTGTGCAGATAAACTTTGCCGTCAGCTGTGTAGCTAGTTGTGACTGATTTATGCAAGTCCCAGGCTGAACCCTGAAGGTGATACAGGCAGTGCCGGGCAATCACAGCTCTGCTCTTTGCTATTGACTTTTGCTCTATATAGCCACGCTCCGTGTACTTCTGCTGCGACCCCACCAGCAATCCTGAAGCTGTAAACGTTTGTCTGTTTGGGTGTGACAGCAGCAGGTGAACCCTTGGGGAGCTCCAAGGTGAAATCACATCATCCAGAGTGTTTTGCTAAAGTCTTTTCATGGCTACAGACATTTCTGATTTGCTCCTGAAGGTTGGGTTGGGTTGTATCTTCCCTCTGTGATTCCCTCTGAATATGTCCCATGTGACCTGAACCTACTATGGCTTCATTTGCTATGTCCTCTTTAGTGCTGGGATCTATCCGAGGATCTGTTCACTGGAGAGGCCACTCTGAGACAAGTCTTCATGGAGCTCACTGCTTGCCAGTGACTGTCGCTGTCTGGGAGAGGTAATGGCAGGTGATCTTTAAAAGATTTTTTTTTCTGATACCAAGTAGAAGAGGAACAGCACTATTGCACAACTCAAAAACTGGAAAGCCTTATATACATCAAGACCCTAGATTTCTGAGAGGTGTTTATGATGTCGTGTCAGTGCAGACACTTGGGCAACTTCAAGAGTCCTTTCTTGAGGAAAAAAAGCTACTGGAATCAGTAGTAATCAGTGGTAATTTGTTGGACTAAAGCCACTAGAATTTGACTGCGGTCTTCACTGTGCCTGGGGCTGAATTATTTCCATTTTTTAAGTGAGTGGTATTTCTAAAACCATATAAGTGAAAATCTTTGGTGTATATCAACTGACATCTGCTTAATTTCTCCCACAGAAAGTTGGTGACGTCTAACTTTCAGACAGGTATCTTGAGAATAAGCTATTTCTGCCCTGATACTGATTAGGAGATTGTACAAATTTCTCTACAAATTTAAGATAGGGTCTGGCTTCCTTCTGCGATCTTGGCAGTTCAGCAAATCCAGAGGACGCTTTGACCATACATAAAATGGATGAGTTGCCCTCTAAAAGTGTATGTTTCCCTCTGCTGATTACAGAGCCTCTCTCTGCTATGCTTATTTTCCTTTCGACCAAACATTGCTCTTGATTCCTTGTAAAATTCCAGTTTAGGATATTTCCAATATGTGAGAAATGAAAGTCCACAGACTTTGCAAATGTATTAAATCCACATTTTAATATGAGCAGAGGCAGGTTTATTACATCTTCACATTACTGTGCGTTCTTTATTCCCCTGCTGTGAGCATTCAGTTGTATCAGCTCTGTTAGGCTGCTGAATACTGCCAAAATGTGGGATATGGAAGTGCCATCTTGGAGCAGAACCACCACCTGGAGTGTTATCCCATCACCAGAGCTGCCCAGGCCTGCACGGGCGCTGCTGACAGCGGCTTGCAGCCCCGTGACAGGCAGATAGGGAATAGCCACCCTTCTGCCTTCTCGTGGTGCTCACCGTCATGTGCATCAGTTAATGAGTGGTTTGAATTTGGAAACATTAAATATCTTTTCTGCGTAGCTGATACTTGAATTACATTGTTTTGGAAATATCTACCTAATCCCTTTCTTAATATTGAATCCTAGGCTTCAAAGGTCTCATGTGACAGCAAGATCTGCAGTTTGATTACACGTGGAGTGTAAAAGTATTGTGTTGTACAAGCTTGATTTCAGCTTTTGCTGTTACACATGCCTCCTTGCTTTTGAACAGACACACACACGGATTAGGAGGTTTTCACATTCCTTATTTTCTGTCTACTCTTTTCTGCATCATTTCTAAGACAGAGTGATCCTAATAGTCTCTGTTTTCCCAGGGGAAGATGTCTTTTCTTCCGGGGGGATGTCTTTTCTACTCTTCCCCAACTCTCTTCTGGTTCTCCTAAATCTTTTCCGTAGATGCAGCAAACAGAATGCATATAATATTCCGAACAAATTGAGGCCAATGACTTCTTGTTCTGATATCATCTTTGCATTTATCACTACAGTTCTGCACAGTTATACTTTGTTACTGTCTGTCTAAAATAATGCTTATATCCTTTTCTTGAGTAAATACTGCCAGGTAAACATACCTACTAATTCAGCTAATTTGGAGTTCACCAAGTGTAGTGGTAATTCTCACTTTTCCTTCCAATGAAGTTTTGCATGTATCAACTTTGATCTTCCTTTCTTATTATTCTGTCCATTCAGCTGGTATGATGGGATCCCTTCATGTAATAATTTCATTTTTTTATTTTGCTGTGCATAGTGTATGTTTATTGATAATTGAACTGAGATCCTGCATTTCAAGGTAGATACAATAATCCATGGTAGTCTATGTAGGAACACTTCTAAGTAAATGTTAACTAAACATATCAGGAAAGATATGCAATATATAATGCCATATTTATGATTTAAATAAAATAATGAACACTAACAGCCATAGTTAAATGAGTGAGAAAGAGAAAAGCCTGGGAGGAACTCAGTACTTTTAAAATTTGTTTCTATGTAGCTGGCAAATGTCTATACCAAAACAAATCCAAAAATGTAGCTGTCCAGGATTATAATTTACCACAACATAGTACAAACAGCTATAGTTAATTTACTCCTCTGAGATTTCATTTTGAAATGATTTCATTTGAAATGAAAATTCAGACATGTGTATTAAAGTGGGATGTGAGCAAAAGCAAAGCGGCTAATAGAGACTCGCTTTCTTGTAAAGGAACCTCCCCCCCATGCATTTAAAAGAAGCCTTGTATGTGCAAGAAAAATTGATAGATGAGATAGATAAAAACTAATGGTGGTATTGGGAATGAGCTGAAAACGTGATGGAGAAAATTTGAGGAGAGATGGAAATGAAAGAGTAGTTTGAGGATTTAGAGATATCAGAGAGAGAGGATTGAAATACTGAGACTACTCAGCAACTGTTCGGCAACGTAGAGAAGAGCGAGGTGCCAGTGTGTCTGGGGCATAAAATAACTAATGGTGAGAGTGAGCCAGGCTGGGCCAAAGTTACAGCCCATAGGGTTGGGGCCTGAGAAGCTGGGTCCAACATGAAATTGTGAGAGCGCAACTTCTGATAATGGAATCAACACATAAAACAGGAGACCCAGAACCCCATGTGTGGGACTCTGGAGGGACCGCTTTGCTGGATATAGTTCTGAGGCCCTAAGGAGGTACCCAAAGAAGTCTGGTTTTACTTTTTCACTTTCTCAGTCATGTCCCTCCTCCCCATCCTTTTTGCTGCCTTTCCTGACTATACGGACTGTCCAAACTAGAGCTGGCTAGTTAGACTGCCATGTTAAAATAAGTAGTTCTAGTTCTGAGAGTGAACAGTCGTGGTTCAATTAAAGCAAAAACATGCAGTCTGTGTATCTCCTTACTATATGCCTGCTGTCTTACTGATGGTCACATCCTTCCAGTGATCACAGTGATTTTTCTTCAAACAGAGGCTGATTTTCTAAATTACAGACAGAAGCAAGTTTAGAACAGTCGGATTGAATTTAACTATATTTCAATACCATTTATCCTCTCTCCTCCACCTGTCTTTCCATCTTCTCTCTCTGATTTCCTCTTGTCTCTTAAGAACAATTACAGTTACACAGATAGTTTACAAATTTGTATAGTTCTGACTTTGAAAATGATACTCTTTTATTGTGAACTGACACTGAAGATATGCTGGATTAACCCAAATAGTGCTGTATCCTTTTCTTCTACCTCTGAAATTGCAAGAACTCTTAATCCACATCCGCACCATAATTGTAGATATATAAACTAGGCAAATTTTCCTTAAAATAAATGATAGAAAATCAGAATAGAGTGCAGAATCAAAGTACTATGGAAAAACTGAAATTTTGATAGCCACATTTTAAGCATAGTGTGCAGCCTAAAGAGACTTTAAGAATCTGGGGTCTTACCTTTGTGGTCTTTGATGTTCGGAAACAAAAGCGTCAGACTGCATTTGGTATCACTTTTATCCCCACCACGTTGCAAATGACAACAGGACAGAGACTGATAGGAGAAGTACAGCTGGAGATGATAGATCCCTCTGATAGTGTATTATTGTTCTTCATTCATGCACACATCCCTCAGAGGTTTGACCTTCTTTCATGGGGCTTCAAGAAAAGGAGATCGAGAAAGGTATTTTAGAAATGCCTGTGGTAGAGCTAAGAAATACCTGCTAAAGATGTTTCCTCTAATAAACCAGTTATCTAAGGTACTTGCGTTGCTTGCTAGTCATAGTTTGGTAAATGTTTAACTTACTAAATATGATACTGGAGGCTGCATGATTTATAAGTGGGTGTAGTTCTTACGTTGGCATTTACTGTCGCCTTTTGTTCTGGACAAAGCCTAACTAAATTAGCAGCTGAGGTAAAGATTACCGTGGTTTACTGTAATTTCTGAGATGATAAAAACATTAGGTAGGTGGTAAAGGTCAGTTTTAATAAAAATGAAGAACTTTGCCATCTCATGAACTATTATAGATTGAATAAATATATTAATAATTTAGGAAAATCACAGCAAGGAAAATCACAGCAAGTGCAATTTAAAAAACTGCACTTCTGTGATCAGGAGTGTATCATCTGAACAGCATCATCCCAGTTTTCTTAGAGATACAATGAGAAGGCTGAATAGGGTTTTTGGTTCATGGAAAAATGTTTTGTGAGCAATAATTTCATAGCAACCATTCAATTTTCCTGTATCATCTCTCGTGACACCTTGATTTATAGATCATGTGGTGGGTGACCAATGAAAGGAGATGCAGCTCTCTGAGCTGCCCCTCACACTGTGCAGGATCCAGCATGCGTTTCCATTATGGGCATCTGCTAAGGATGTGGCCAAAAGAATGTGCACTCTCAACTATGCATGCGGTATGTTAGACAGCTGCAGGATCTCCAAAAGCCTCTTCTCTCAGACAATGATATTAAAATATATATTTTTTTTAGTATCTTCTGCAATGAGTGGAGTGTCTACAGATTTATGCGGGATTTGCATCTTTACATTGCATAGCATTGTTATTTTCAGAGTATTTCATTTAAAAATACTTTACATTTACATCTGACTAGGGTGTCTGTAGTGTTCATGACTGTAGCATGGATTGTTGGCACAATAATTTCTAAAGGCTGTATTAAAGTGTCTCGCTTTTAAGGTGTTGTGCGATGAAGTCTCCCTCTTTCGGGATCTCTCAGGTACTGCAGTGACTTGCGCAGGTTCCCTCTGCTCGCAGGCCTGCTGGGCTCCAGGCCTTGGCCACGATGCCCCACGGGTCCCTGGACCCTGTGCCCGGTGGGGTAGCGGGTAGAAGTGAGGAGTGGTGCTTCACTGCCAGATAACGGAAATAGAGGCTCTCCCAAATGCTTATTTTCTTGGCACCTCAGAATGGCAACTAGCTGAAGGAAAGGAGCAGAGAAGCTCAAGCTCGTTTGTTAATTAATTCCTTAAGACAATTGTTTTTAGAGCAACTGAAGAGTCCTAATTCATTTTAAAAGTGCTTGCCTATTACTTCAACAATATTGCTTATTTTTGAACTTTTATATCTTTTTTGAGTGATTATGAAAACACACACGCTGGGTTATTTTTTCCTAAAGGCCTGACAGTCTTTACAAAGGGAGTCGGAAGTGTAATTATGAGATTATAATAGTTTGCACCTCTGTAGTATGTTTAATATAGACTTACTTTGTGGCATATTAAAGCATCAGCAGGAAAGGTTTATTTTTGGTACATCGTGCATGATTTGGTCAAACTGGAATTGACTATTCCCTGAATAAACTTGGGTGTTTCTCTTATATCTATGCAGTAACTGGCAGCAGTATTTGCATCTTAGTTTGCATCTCTTGTGAATGCATGTGTGTCTGGTTATACCCATGCTGGAAATGTTGGAATCTTGGAAATTGGAGGCCAATTGCACCGTAAAGTAGCAGCACATAGAGGACACAGTGAAGTGCCCTCAGCTCTGCCCTGCCAGGTTGCTGTCATGGCATTTCCAGGGCAGTTCTGTATGGACAGTAGCAGCAATCAATAAAGAGGACAGTAAAGCCAAAGGTCATCAGGGAGATGATTTTGATGCACAGGAAAAAAAGAAAAAAATGCTGTCAAAAGCAGATGGGAGTGTAACAAATCTACACAAATGTTTAGAAAAGACTGGACAAACCAGAGAGGCACCTGCCACACTGTGAATGGTTTGAAAGCTCCCTTCCCTTATATTATAAACATTTTCTTATTTATTCATGGAAACATGCCTTGGGTCTGTATGACGCAGAAGGAAAAACATGTTTTTTGTGCTCTACAGCTTTCATTTTGGGAAGACATGCAAAAATATTCATAGATATGCATTAAAGCCACATACTACATCAACTTGACTTTATATGGGAACTTTGGCCTTTCTAAGGGAAGAACTGCTAGATATTTGTCTAAATCTCTGGACTTCCCCTCTGAATTTGATTTTTTTTTCTCAGTGTTAGGTTAAATTAGTTGTTTGCTTTTTAAGTGCGTTGTAAAGATTTTTAATCAAATAAATACAGTAGTTAATGTCTTCCAGCCTCTTCTAAAGTGCTGTAAAGTTTACATTTTGAAGTATGTAGGTAAATTTCGTTTCTGTCTCAGTAAAACAAGAATTTGTTTCTAGCTATTCATATCAAAATACATTTTTTTTTTTTTTTTGGGTGTGGGGGGGAAGTGTGTAACAAAACCTAGATGCAGAGAGGCGAGGATGTTAAAAGTTTCATTTTCACTCTCCTTCTCTTCACAGGAGCCTTCTCCCAAAAATTAAGTGACGGAGACTGACCTTCTAATGCCATCTTTATTCAGGTAGTATCTTCTTTTTGTGAGAACTCAATTCTAGCAAGACAAAATGAAAAATAAATTTAAGTAATGATGAATTAATGCTTCCCTAATAGAATATTCCTAGATGGATTGAAATATAGTGCTGTGGCTATGTAGCAAGTTTCTTTATTTTAATGAGGTAAACAAAATAACTGCCCTTTACATCATATTATTAATAGGCTGAGTTTGATTAAATTAGAGCAGAAGCAGCTTGCAGACTGAAGCAGATATATTGTGGAAACACTGAGTTCAAGTGCAGTGGCGTAGCAAAGATTTTTAGGTATAAATCATAGCCACAGGAGCCTAAATACAATTAGATTTGGAAAGTTGCCCGCATTAGCAGATTGTGTTTTCATGCTTCTCCAAGGTTTTTTCTTTTTTCTTTCCTCTATATAAAAACTTTGTTAGATTTATGCTTTATAGATTGCAGAGAACTCTGGACCAGAATTTGCAGAAATGGCTCATCTGAATAGCTTGTGATCAGATATCTCAGCAACACAGGGATACTTACTGTTTATGAACTGCTGTCCAGGGCAATTGTAAGGTGGTGCTTGTTTGCTGGTTTTACTGTGATTTGGTACTTGGAATTCTGTACTGTGGTTGGAGTTAACATTCATTGATTTATCTGAGATAGATTTATCTCTAGCATGTGAGAAAAGAAAGTGACCTTCTGTGAGATTTTGTACAGCCGTGCAAGGGAATTTAGGTAAAGTGTCTGTGATGAAAGTATTCTCCAGCTAGAAGTGAACTTCAAGCTAGCAGCTTCTGCTGAACTCACAAAATAGGTAATGTGCTGTTCAGGTATGAAACAAGGTAGCTCTGACTGAGTTTTGCATTGAGCTTCCCTGCTATTTTTGTAACCTGAAACTGAAAGGCCCTTACCTGCTTTTCTAGAGCTCCAGGCTTTAATGGAGACAGGACAGAGTCGGTGTTGAAGTCATGAGATTTTTTTTCTTTTCCAAAAATGACTGTTTATTTTATCTGCCTCAGTCTAGGGGGCTTTAGAAGTCCTCAGACTGTGGCACAGCAAAAGCACCTGGTTTTTGAGAGCTGCCTCTCCATCCCTTTGCGAGTCAGGCTCCTTTAAAGTGTGCCATGTCAATGTTCAAAGCCAGGAGAAGCTGCTGGGAGGGAGCGCTCAGGAAGAAGGCTGCAGGCTGCAGATGGGAGGCCCTCTAACAGCCATCAGCCCCTGCTGCTCTGTGAACAAATGATGTGGTGGGTGCTGGGCGCTTCTGATCTCTGATTCTGGTTGTTGAATAGTCCCTTTGATCCAGCATTGGAACTCAGAGCTGGGAAATAAACTTTAAAGAGATGTCAGTGTAGCAGTGTTACTATTTCCTCTTCACATTTGCATGAAGGCTTGAAGAGTTTGGGATAAAACCAAGTAGTCTTAATGAAACTGAATTTTTTATAATTATATTATGTACTAAGCTAATAGGTGCTTCAGAATTTTGCTGTTGCTTTAACTGGGAAGCATGAAAAGCTAAAAGCCACTGTGAAGGGTGTGTTAATTAAAATTATTAATGAAATGTGCTGAGCTCTAGATACTTGTTACCATGCTCAAAAATAGAGGGCTCCATAATTAAGACCCATTAAGTACTGGCTGAGTTAGCAGTCTCAGGTGCTGGCTGGCATTCAATATGGCCATTTTTTTGCTCTGTTAGTTCCATAAATGGGGAGAAAAAGAGAGCCCTAGAAGCAATCCAATTTTTACTAATGGGAAGGTGCTTAAGACGCAGATGAAAAGCCCTCCTGTCCCCTCTTTCAGTACAAATAGTAAGTAGCTTCAGTCTGTCCCCACTTTTCTCTTGATAACAGCAACTTGTTATCTGGGACTATGCTGTGCAGATTTGCATGCTGCTCAGCAGTTGTGCTACCATACAAAGATCATAGATCTCATTCCCGAGTAAGGACACCTCTCTCCTTCTGTACAGAAACTCATTAATTTTAATACACAACAATGAAGCAGGTCTCCTCCACAGCAGCATGTTGTGTTGCTCCTGCACCACTGAGCTCATTATTCTTTTATTAAGAAAGCAAGGAGGAATACAGTGTGTACAGTGAATACAGCGTGTATAGTCCTACCGTTATCTTACACAGGGCATCAACCCTCACCAGAAACACGGAGACACTGCTTGAAAAATGCAATGAAGTATCTTTGTTCATTTTTTAAGGCCACTAAGCAAGCAACATGGTACTCTGGTGGTACTCTGATTTCTGTACTGTGTGTTTCTTCTCCAAGTTCTTCTTACTCAGGAGTTGTGCAGGTCAAGACTAGGAAAATTAGCTATGTAAGAAATGAATGCCAAAGATTATACATATAAGTGATATAGATTTTCCTGCATTTCATTTGGATACAAACACCTGTATTTTAGGTGTATTTTAGGTGCTTCCTTAAGCCTCTAATATTTAGCTGTGCCAAGATGAGTATATTTACAGAGCCATGCATTTGTTTTCTGTGCTGCTGCTTTAAGCTGAGACTACTTTCAAGCCTTGGGAGCCCAGTTCCATTTCTACCAGTTTCTAAATGGATCTGAAAATCTCAGCCCCGTTCTGCCAGGATGAACAAGAGGGATTCATCTGGTATCCAGATCAGTGTAGCTTTTTAGAGAAAGCAGACAGTGCTGCTCAGGACTTGAGTTTATTGATTCAGGTCCAAATCAGGTTTGAATCCAGAATGAAGCTTTGATTCAGCTGCTATATCCTCCAGCCTCTGTCTCCCACCTCTGAGCTGTCAGTACAAAAATAAATAGTGAATGGAGAAAATGTCAGCCCGTTGTGACCTGAAGTTAGTGCCCAGGCAGAATGCATGCTAATTTCTGCATATCTGGTACCATCAAATGTATCTGGTTTGTCCCAAGACTGTTAATTCTAACTTCACAGGGCAAATGGTCTCCTTTGTATGCAGGAATTCTACACACTCCAAAGCAAGTGTGTCCCAAGCTCCAACCTAACTCTCCTGAACAGTGTTGAAGGAAGAAAGCAAGCAAGCATTTTGGAAAATCTCCTAGTTGCTGCCTATGGTGATTGATGAGTGATTGTCAGGACCTGCACTCATGCATGCGGGGCATGCGCTGGGTGCAGAGGTAGCTGCTGCGTGGGCTTGCGCTTTGTGCGCGACACGAGTGAGGTGTGTGGCGCTGTTCTGGTCTGCTCACTCCGCTGGGGCTGCTTGGGCAGCTGCTGACCTGCCTTCCTCACCCTGCTTTGAACGACAGTCAGGGTGAATCCCCTGGCACCAAGAAGCAGCAGAGCTTTTTCTGGGAGCAACTGTGTTGTGCAGAGCGGGTTTCCTCCCTGGAGTGCCGGGTGGGCCCAAAGGAGCAGGCAGGGAGCCTGTAGCGTGGGCAGAGCTCCCAGGGAGCCGACACAATGCACAGAGACAGCATCGAAGTGCTGCAAGAGCAAAGGTTTTCCTTTGGTTTTGTGGTTTGTGCAGTCTGCCCATGTGGCAAAAGTTACTGTACGTGTTGCCCTCCCCCATGTTTGCTTTAGTGTAAATGCTTTCGTGGCTCCTGGAGAGGTTTATCAGCTAACAGAAAACTTCTTTCTAGCCAGGTCAATGTTTCAGAATCTGTACCCAGGACTCTGGTTGCCAGTCACATGGGAAAGAGGTGGAGGTTGTGATCTCTTGGAAGCTCTGTGGCTTTGGATCAGCGGAAGCTGACTGGAAAAATTCTCTCACCTTTGATCATTGACCTGACAGGCAGAAAATAATTTACCTCAAAGTAAATAAACTACTTGTTTATGTTTAAGTGAATCACTGGAAGAGTTGGTAACACCTCTTTACTGCCGCTTACTGAGGAAAGGCACTGTGAGATGTCTGCATTCCCCAAGTTAGGGGATACTGGCAGGACCCTGGTGTCTGGCAGGCCGAGACTGGCTGGCTTATTATCAGGAAAGCATTGGGAGATGACTGGGAGAACCTGGAATTGCAGTAGTTGGTCTGCGGATGAAGAGACTTGTAAATCAACAACCTTCCTCTACCTTGAGTGAAAAGCTAGGCAAAAGGAGCTGGATGCCTGGCCAAGAGTCTGGGAAAATATTCAGGGAGATAGTAGCTAGAGAGAGAGAGACTTGTTCCTTGGGCAAAGGGAAATCCTCACTGTGAAAAATCTTCACAAAAAGCATTGAAGTTTCCTACCCAGAGGAAAAACTCAGATAGGCCTGGAGATGACAAGAGATTTAGAAAATGTTGCATTTTATAAAAAGAGCCAGAGGATGGCAGCATAGAACACAACAGAGGACAGAAAATTCCTGGGTTGAGTAGCAAGAGGCTTGTCCTTGAAAGGGGTTAGAGTTCAACTTTTCTATCTCATCCTACACTTCAGCAGAGGTTTTTGAAACATAGGCTTCTGGCTTTGGAAAGAAAAAAACAATGAGTTTGTTCTGCATACATGTACTGATCTTTCATAAGCTATGCAATACATCAACTCAGAAATCTTTTCTTTGTGGCATCAGTGATAAATAGTTCTGCTTTATCCTTTCCACAGCTACTTCAGACCTTAACTTTATAGCTTCCTGCAACAAGTCCAAGCCTCTACAAATCCTACCCTGCCAAATCTTGTCATTAAAACCTTATCTGTAAACACTACAGCCTCCAAAGCAGACTTCAGAACACACTGGATATAATGGATATATTTCTACCAGCCACCACAGCAGGGACTTAGGGTTTTGCACAACCCTTCAGAAGTTCTGCAGAGGCAGCCACACCATCCTGGAGGAGCTGAGCTCTTTCAGGATGTGCACTTTTAGGAGATAGGGGAAACAGTGAAGCAACACAAGGTCAGGCACATTCACAGCCACTGGGAACTCTGGACATGCTTCTCCTCTGAGTTGGTAGCATTTGGAAATGAGATTCCACCTCTGCTTGCTAGTAGTTCTCAAATGTGGGAGAAGTGCTACAAGCTAGGCTGCTCTGTTAGTTTTATTTTAAATTCTTTTGGCGCTGTTCCTGTTGCAAACTCACAGAAGTAAATTTCCTGGATAAGCAAAAGGTGAATGTCTGTAAGGCTGTTGAATATTACATATTATTCTGCCAAAGGAGATAACTAAATTAATGCTCCTTACCTCTGCAGACCCCTCAACCTCCTTGATTTAGTTTGAAGTTTCAGGAACATGGGTCTTTTGTGTTACTGAAGCCCTTCAAAGCGAATGCTGTGAAACTGTGACTGTACTGACTTCCTAGTTTCTGGGTGCAATGGGAGTGTAGGACATCTAAGTGCAAGTGTTTTCTGGAGGGGCAGATTCTCTCACTGCTGCTGTGACAGGCCCTGGCTTTACAAAGTGCAGTTACTTTCAGTTGGCTCTGGTATGTGAAGCACAATTAGCTCATGTCGCCTTCATTACCAGCCACCTGCAGAGGGAATGGTGTCCCATATGCAGCAGGAATTGTCAGGCCCTGCTCCATTGGAGTACATGTAAAACAATAAGAAATCCTTGGGACTGTGTTCATCATGAGTTTCCACCCTAATGCTGGATTCTGGCTTATTCTTGTTCCGTAAGTTCTGGCTGTAACTAAGCACTTTGTAGCCAGAAAGATGAGGGCTTTGAAGCACTGGGATATTCCCTTGTGAAGCTATACCTAGGATGGGTCAGTGTTAGGGCAAGAGAGCAGCCTTCAGAAGCAGGATTTTCCTTTCTGATCCTAAGGGGCCTTGCAGGTAGTAGATGTCAGGTGGCCTCCTCTGGCTGGTGGAAGCCAATTCAAACCAAGCTGTGGCCTCAGTGCGTGAGCTCTGGAATTCCCATTGCCAGGGAGGCTGAGTCCTTGTCTGGCATTCGTGCAGGAAAGGGGAAAATACCTTAATGGAATAAAAAGAGAAAGAAAATGCTGCTGTTACTTATTTTCCTGCACAAATTAAAATCAAACCTTGCCAATAGAGACAAATTACTTAATATCCATATGGCACTTGGAAGATGTAAGATACCGTAAGTAGTAGTATTATTTTTACTACGGAAGCTAGGATTGCTCTTCTAAATAGATAGATTAGAGCTTTCTCTTCAAAACATTTATTAAAAATGGCCTATGAGAATTTTTTTTTCCTGAAAAAGAATGAATGATATGGCACACTTATCAATAAAGTGATGAAAGCATGCACAATTAGACCTTGCACTTTATATAAGCTTAGAGGAAAGGAATTTTTGAGTTAGCATGTTGTACCATTAAACATATTTAAAGATAGTTTAATATTTTAAATATTAGACTATTAATAGTTTAGTAGTCTTTTCATGTCCTTTTAGAACTTGTGATTTTTACTTTAAAAATAAAAAAAGCAAATCACTGAGAACTGAGTGTGCCGCATTCATGCTAGTCTGCAACTCAGATTTTAAGAACTACAGTCAGGAGGGTGAGCAAAACATGCCCATGAAAATGGGCATCCTAACTGTGGAGCGATACTGCTAGTGCATTTGCCAAGGGTGCTGCCTGGGCGTGTGGCCGACGTAAGCACCAGAACCGCAGCACGTGGCTTCCCCTCGGAGCTGAGGACCTCACGATATCTTTGACATCTCTTCTAACCTGTGATTTTCAGGACATGAAAGTGTTGGTGTTCATGGTATACAGTCTCAGCTGTTATTCCTCTGGAGTGAGCAGGAATATCCTAAGACTGTGTCTTGTCACAGCCAATTTTAAGTACTTGAACAGCTCCAAGAAAACACTATGTTCCTAATTAGCAACTAATTTAATATGGAAAAGTTTTGCAGCTGTCACATAGCCATACTGAAAATGCTGCAGTGTGGGCTACAGAAGATTACTCATGCTGGAAGCTGATGCACTTGGTGCTCCTGTTGAGGACGAGCCTTCTGGTCATTTAACAAAGGATCAGTAACATTGTCAATATGTCTTGATCCTTTCTGGGAGGACAAAGGCCAGCGGGGTTAGGTTTAGATAATGAAGATACACATGATACTAAGAGTGCTGTGACTCTGGGTGAGCAGGCTTGGATTACTGCAGGCAAAGGACAGCAATTCTTAGAAAGAGGGACTCAAAAGATAGGATCTGGCAGCTGAACTTGCTGGGTTCTCTGGAAACCTCATCTCAAAATCCTGTTAAAGGAATCTAAATTTCCAGTCTCCTTATTAACTCAGGGACATTTAGATTAAGACACTGCATATGCATTCACAGTGTCCTGCACAGTGAATGCAGAACTAGTATGAAGTTATGCATTTTGTGTCTTATTTTCAATGTCTGTATTTGCATATCACTTTAATAGTTGCATGTGTCAAAATGAAGAAATTAGTTTTGATGAATTGTTGCTTCACACACAGAGTCAAATTGTGCAGACTAAAACTGCATAAGTTGTTCCTGTAGTTTGTCAACTTACATTCCTTGCATGGTTTCAGTTTGCTATGACTTTATTCTTCTCAACTAGTTCCAAGTTGTTTCAGTGTTACTTAGTGCTATTATGTATCTGCCAAGTTTTACCCCAGAGATATTTGCATTTCAGTAGTGAGTGAAATTCCTCCTGTACAATAGATGATTTGCAAGGTGCTTTGTGATATTTGGTGATAAAAGGTGCTATGTAAATTATCTTTACTACCATATGGCCTGTTCCTTCTCCCAATTCAAATCCACTGGGAGAAATCTCTCAGCAACATCAACAGAAGCGCATCTGGTCCACACACAGACTATGACAGAGTATTCTTCTGGTTTGATTAGCCCTTCTACGAAAGTTCTAATGTGTTAGACATAAGAAGAAGAAACAAAACCTCTCAAAAATGAAAACCACTATGCCGTGTGTGTGAGGTATTCCAAAAGCTGCTCTTGGTACAGGCAAGCATAGCAGATTTTATATTGGCTTGGCCTGAATGGCAAACTCTTTTAAAGGTGCTGCTTACAAACCAGCAGGACCTTCAGGGCACTCTTTTGCTACAGAAACACTTCAGACCCTACATATTCAAGCACAGCATGTTTGATGTTGCTAAATCATCCTTTTACCCTGTTGCTGACACCGGTACACAGCTTCCGAAGTGGCTGATGACTCTTGCTGCATCTATGTTCTGTGCTGTCTTCAGAGGAAGGAAACAAGTTGTCTTTCCTGAGCTGTGCTGATTGCCATGGCTGCAGTGCAGGCACAATTTCTTTCCACTGCTTGCTGAAAAGCACGCCAGGTTTTGTGTCAGTGATTCTTTCCATGCAGCCTCTTGTAAATCTGAAAACATTTTCAAAATAAAAATGACAATACCAGTGAGAATGAACTTTGACAGCAGTAAAATGAAATGTGTGGGAGGGAGCACTCAATCTGCAGAAGCTGAAAGAAAATCTAATTCCACCTCCAGTCCTGCAAGATACGATGTTGGGCCAAGGACTCTTAGCACAAGTAGCAACAGTGCACAATGTAATTCATGTGCTGTGAGAAGCATCCCTTCTGGTGCATGCAATATTAATACTCCAGGGTTTTCTCCATCTGTTGTCATGGATGCTTGAAGTGTAACCTCTGAGTCAGGAAGACACTTCATTATTTCATGTGTTTACTGTCCCTGGCACAGTAAGACCCCTGTCAGGGAGTATATAATCATTACTATAGTAAAGTAACTTTTTTTTTTTTTTTTTTTTTTTTTTTTTTTTTTTTTTTTTTTTTTTTTCTCTTGGACGTGTCTCAGGAATAGTGTTGTCATTCCTAGGTTTATTAGCTACTTTTTAAAAATAACTGTATTTTTTTAATAGCTTGATACTGCTATAAAATTTGCCTCATTATTGCAGCAAAGGCACAGATTTCCAGGTAATACAGCCTGTAGAAATCTAAAGACAAATGAAAGCACAAACGCACCTAACCACAACATAAGATGAGACTGGTAGGAACATAAAAACAGTAGTTGTGGTACCTGTGGTGAAGGTAGGAAAAGGAAAGTGGGCTCCCTGAGGGCTCTTGCCCTGGGTAAAGGAGCCATCAGCGTATTTCTGAAGCATGATATCTCCACACTGTTACCTTCACTCAGGCAGAAGCAGCCACTTCATCCCCAAGCAGTGAAAAGCTGGACTGCAAATGTGCAGCCCTGTTAGCAGCAGTGTTTCTGCTTGTAATTCTTGTCCAGGAAAGACTCTGTGGTTCTGCAGTGCTGCAGACACTGTTTTTGTATGTCAGAGTGGTTACTGAGTGGAGCAGACTATCAGAGGAGGCTGTTTCCTCCTATTGGGGTATCCATTGCTTGACTGCTTCAGATCAAGACTGAGTTCTTGTTGGTTATGAAGAAACTCTGTGAGCCTTTAGATATAAAATGACAGGATTTAATGAATTTTTGTGCCACTAAGGTTCCTTTGTGGATGGTGTTAATCATATTAAAAGTTTGTCATGGATGAAGAAAGGTGCATAAAGGTGGAATTTTGTCTCTATCTGGCAGCTTCTAGGCCTTTTTTTAATCAGTTGGGAATTTTCCTTCAGGAAAGCTTTCAAATGATGTTTTTTTAAAAAAGTTTTTTTTTTTTTTTTTTTTTTTTTTTTTTTTTTTTAAATCCTGAATTAAGACAAAATTCCAGCAGTTCCTGTTCCCTCTCAAGGTGAAAATTATGGTTAGGAGAACCAGCTTGGAATTTGCAGTCCACGGTCACAATCTCCCATCCTACAATAAATCCAGAGGAGCTCTTCAAGTCTTCTGGGCTCCAGGACTGTCTTCTATGTTTAGAAAATGTCAGGGGAAAACAAATGTTAAATAATTAGGCATCAAAAGCAGATAGAGTGAAAGGCATTTTCTCTTCAGAAAAACATAATGTAAATGGGATGAGGGTTCTCTAAAACAAACCAGCAGGTTCTTTTGCCCTTCTCCTATGAAATGATACAAGTGTCTTTCTAGCAAACAATCATAATAAACCATAATAAAAAAAAAAGAAAAAAAATCCCTCAAGTAGCAAGAAGCATATGTCTTTCTGAGGGAAATAATAATGCATATTTTTGCTTTAATATTTTAATGTGTGTGTTTATATTTTAGGTCTTCAGAAACAAGAAAGCTGACAAATGCAGTTGCTTGGGAGATGGAAAATACACAATTATGAATATTTCATTCTCTAACTGGGTCATTCAATTTTTGGTCATAATTCTTAAAGCACTTGACTGGAGTCAAAAGGCATGGAAAACCTGACCATGCCCTCTAAGAATTGCCACATGATCTCTTCAGTGGGTCTTTCCCGGTGCTGAATTGCTGTAGAGAGCAGGATCCCTGCCACAGACCTCAGTCCACAGTGCAAAAGCAAATCAGGGCCTTGTGCAAGAAGCCAAGTTCCTTAGTTACAGTTTGTGGTTCCTGAGCCAAGTGCGGAGAGCCCTCTCAGCCTGCTCTCTCTGTTTTCTTTATCAAAGGCAGTGTGATACTTGGGTATGCTTTATTTCTTTATATGTTGAATACAAATATTTCTGTTATGCTTTGTAAAGTGTGACATATTTTGTCCAATGCAGACTTACAGCTCAAATAGATTTTTGAAATTTGCACAATCAGAAGTTGCTTTATTTTTCCCTTTATCTGCATGACTTGTACTCACACACGGGCGCACGCACACACACATACGCACCGATGGTTCATGCTGTACTTAATGCTGCAGGAAAATGCATAACCATTTTCTGGTTTTGAAACCTCAGTTTTGCTTCTTTCCCTTAAGCAGCTTAAATGACTTGTGTGGGAGTTAGCTAACTCCTGCATTCTGGGCAAATAGAGCAAGTGCTTTAATGGTATCACAGTGGGGTGACTGGAATGTCAAGCAGCTCATCTTTTTGTAGAGTAAGTTTAGCCATTTAAAGGTTATATAGAAGTAATCTTTTCTATGGAATTCTTCACACATTCTTTGAGATGACTGAGCATCTTCCTCCTTTGGGATGCAATGTTAGTGAAAAGGGACAGAGGCCAGTGTCACAATAAGTTGCCGCCCACTACTCGGATGAGGGAGACTGACCAGCATTCAGCAGCAGCACCAGAGACGCAGGTAATGACCAGCCCTATCCATTAAAGAATCAATCTCTTTTCTAATGCCGGAGCTTTTCTGTTATTCAGATGATTTTAAGTGCTTGGTAGAGGTGCAAGATTGAGATGCAACCTTGTATCAGGTCAGTTGATTGGAAAAAAATAAAAAGTTTTGGGTACCGAAAGTCTGTTAAGGACCATATGTTTTGAAACCTTGTTTCTTTCTCCAGCTGCATCTGTTGGTCTGATAAAAGGAGTCAGATCAGCTGGTCAGCAATACCACAGCTGTGAAGCAGCTTAACTGGGAGCTGGGCCCAATGGCTTTGCTGCCTTTCTGCAGTGGCTCCAGCTGATGGCATTTGTAGGCATGAAAACACCTGGGTATATGCCAGGTAAGGAGAGGTGGGATGTAGGGGCTCTGGATGTTCCAGAGATCATTAGGTAGAGTTTCTTCCGTTCTATATCTAGCAGAAAGTAACCCTGTGTGTGCTCTGTGGGATCCTTTCTGTGGTTTGGAGGTGGGGCAGGGATGTGTTACCCCTAGGTTGCTTCAGGAAGATTGCCCTGGCTTTGCTGTGCTTCTGTCTCCTGCCTTCATGGGCAGTCTGTGAGTAGGGAGGCCTTTTCTATCTGCCCCCTCCCCACATGTGCCAAGAAAGAGGCTTATTAGCCAAATGGCCCAAACAAACAACTTTAAATAGGGCAGTGTTTTATAATCTATAATATCATGGAAAATAAGAGGTGTTCTCCACTGGTGATGCTCTCTTTCCTTTTATTTACTTATTTGTTTTTGGTGGTTAGTTAGAATATTAACATAGATGCTGTTAGTCACTTGAGTATCCCCTGTTTGACACAAACAGAGGTTGCAGAATCAGGTCTTTATTTGAATTATTTAAAGCTTTAAAGCATAATTTTATATAAATCAGAGACTAAATCAATTACAGTCAGTGGAGACACAGCAGAATCCTTCTGTAACAAAGAAAACAGAGTGAGAGCTTTTTTTTTTTTTTTTTTTTAATTAGACTCTATAGCACCTACTTGTACCCTTGGCAATTTAACTGAACTTAACTAAACTGATATCTCATCAGGTTTTATTATGTGGTTAGAACATTATTAAAATAAGCTGTCAAATGGCACTGAAAACACAATCCTCTGTATCCCAGTGCATGCAGTTCATAAAAGCATGTAATCCCTAAACATCTGAGCACAAATTAGTCTGCCTTGGGTTGATATGTTGAGAAAAGATTGCAATGTGCTAATTCAGAGCCATAAGAAATTGTTCTCTAAACATTTTTGTTTTATTCTGCAGATGGCAGATCATCTTCATCTGCAACCTACCTCTTCTTAAGACATTTTTGATCAGTTAGAGACATTATGTAACTTTGTGTCACGTAGCCTAGGGGATTTTCACATGCATACAGGTTTGCTTCTGCAGGATAGGCTGTTCTAATTGTAACTTGTAAATTGACAACATAGCAAATTGTTATGTAACTGCAGTAAGATGTCTAATCTCCTTTTGCCCAAAGCTGTCACACATGGCTAGGTTCTCACTGAGTGTAAAGCAGTTAAGTTAAAGGCCCTGGAAATTACACTGATCTATACCAGCTGAGAATCTAGGCTACTGTGCATATAGAAATCATAAATCCCTTCCTTTCTGCTCTTTTCTAGTATTTCTGTATTTTGTACTTACATATATCCATAGTAAATGTATATCTAGAAGAGATCAGAACAGAGCTCTTCTGTCAAATTGCATGTATATTTGTTAGAAAGTGACCCCTGCTATTTACAGCAGGAAACCAAGGTAGGCTGTAAGCATTCATTTGTTTTTTTAGACAGGTGACAACAGCAGATGCAGTTGGAGGAGAGATGGGTGAAGAGAGCTCTGGTTGCTGCTGAGACTGTTCCAGCTCATTGAGTGTCCTGGTCACTTCGGGAGCGTGCGGAGGTGAGTGTGCTCCATTTAACATGCTCACCATGCCACTGTCACTGCCACTGAAGGTGCCTGGTGCATGAGGTTGTGTCTTGAGACCATCTGGAGGCTGAATTTCCTGCAGAGTATGTTAGCACTTGCTAAATAAGGGTTCATACTGAGAAAGTGTTACAGCAGTGCACAGGGAAACTGTGAGGAGTGCTGGTTAGGGACTCAACCTCTGCGGTCCTCTTGCAGCAGTCAGCCAGGAAGGGGCTCAGCAGCCTGCACAGCAGGCTCCCCAGTAGCTACACATCTCACTCTTTCATCTGGCTCCATCCCTGCCCAGTTTAATGTCCCTTTTAGGTTGTTTGGCCATCCCTGTCACACCTGAGAATACCAGCGGAGTTGGTTGATTAGACTTCAGTGCTGGTGTTTTCACTGACCCAAGGGGAGCTGGGTGATTTTCCCCACCCCTAGAGCAGAACTAGTGTAGGGAGGAACAGTGCAGGGTCTACAGCAGCTGAAATTCAGGGCAAGAGAAATGCCTGTGTGTGAGGTGGCTGAGCTGGGGAGCCCCTGAGTATGTGGAAGTGTCTTCAGCTGAAATGGGATGAAGGAGTTGAGTTTGCACTACAGATATGTCAAAGAAAATGTAAACAAAACTGAATGTGTTGAAGAGATGAAAAATAGAATTTGAGTGTGCTGGTGGTGTCTTATTTTGTAACTCTTAGAGGAGTCATTCGGTAAGAACGAAGTAGTAGCAATTAAATGAATGGAAAATGCTAGAGGCCTTTAAAATGCTGAGTCTGCTTTTGTCCTTGCTTCCTTTTCAACTAAAATACCATTTCCACTACTATTAAGTATCTATCTGGAATAAAAAGGATTTTTGCAAGCAACATTGTTGCTTCTTAGGTAGCAGATTCAAACTGAGAGCAGATGAAAGTAATGCAGGTGTTCTGTTAATTTTTGGCAGACACAGAGTCTTTCATTGCATAATACTAACGTACTCTTGCTGTTATTACTTCATTATATCCTCCCTGGAGCAAGTATATGCCCGTTATTTCTTACAAATAGCTGCATATGACATGTAGTTTTGGGTAGCATTTTATAGTTTGCTTTTCTGAAGCCAACAAAGCTGTGGTTTGCATTCCCACAAGGGGGCAGGCCGGGATAAAAATTAGAGTAATTAAGTGATGGTGAGGGAGAAAACAACAGCCCTGCTTTTGTTTTTCTCCTTCAGCTTCTGCAAAACTGCAGCCGTTGCAGCAGCTTGTCTGATTGAAAGTAAGGTCTTGATGGTTTGTTTTTTTTTTTTTTTTTTTTTTTTTGTCTGTAAGCAAAGACTGGCTTTGGCTTCCCTGAATATATGCCCTCCATATGGAGCTATATCCGAGATAGTGCATGCCCTTACTCACAAGCCCTATGATTTATTTGACCAAGCATTTTGTTATTATGCAAATCCACATAATAAATTTGTGTTTTTCCCATCTTGTGAAAAACACTGTTGTTTTAGGTCCCCTCTAGAGCGTGTTAGCTATTACATTTCCTGAGCACCATCTGCAAATAAAAGGGGAGTTCAGTCCTAGATACTACAGTTCAAGACTGCAGCATTATATTGTCCTTTGTGAAAACACAGGAGCAGGAGCCTAAGGCTTATGCCGTACCCAATTACAGGACTGTGACATCTGAAGTGTTTCCTGTGTCTTGGCATAATGCAGGGGGAAGCCTGCTTTCCAAGGCATGGCAGTGACCTGCTTGTGCAATGACAAAAGGAAACCTCTGACTGCCGACTGTTTAGCCCTATTATCAGGCAAATAGCTGTGAGGTTGGAAAAGAACTATTGCAGAAACTAGGCTTGTTTGTGTAAAAAGAGTACCGTTCATAATTAATTACTTAGAGCCTAGTCCCAGATGATCTGAGTACTGATCTCTAGGCATGCAGATCGTGAAGGACTTTTTGGTAATTACACTACAGAATTTAATATCTGTCAAAGAGATGAATCATCTGAGACAGAAATGTATCAGCTAGTCCCTGTGCCACTCCAGATCGACCACTGAGCTGTGAAACCAGTGGCTGTAACCTGCAGAAATCACTGTATTACCTTAAGAGCTAAGATGTAGGATCGTCTTCCACACTGGCCGTGGTTGGGGCAGTGCTTTGGCATGGTGGCGAGTGGCGCTGGAGGACGTGTGTGCAGGGGGTGGCCTTAGCACAGGAGCCGAGTAGCAGCACCGAGTCGTGGGGATCTGACTGCTTATGATCACCTGCCCATCCCTTCCAAAGCTGATGGAGATTTCTGACATCTTTATCCTGGGAGTTCTCATAAAAAGAGAGAAATATAGGAAAAAAATCCAGATTCTGGGAAGCTCTGGAATCTGTACATGTGAGAAGTTATACTTAGAGCTTATATTAGTGCCACAGAGGAGAATATTTAGGTACCCATTTTTTTCACCTGGACTGTGATGCTTTTATAACTGTGATAACATAACATCTCTTGTTATTTTCTATCTATTTTGGTAGAATCTAAGTGAGCCTTCAAGGCTATGATTCAGGTTATGATCACTTTCCCTCAAAGAGTTGGCTAGCTCTTTTTTGGTCACAATTTGCTTCTATAAAACAGAATTAAAATTGAGTTTTCTAAACATTATTTCATATCTCTTGTCATTAAAAATTGAGATATAAATAGATCTTTATTTCTTACAAGTCAAGAGAGCTTTGAGCAATTTTTATATTACCGTATTAAAACTTCCTCAGAAATCACTTGCATTTAAGTGCAGACAAGTAGTCATTTGTATCAAAAATCTCTAGTCTCATGGAAGAGGGAGGAAAGCTAGCTCTTAGATTTAATGAAGTAAAAATATTCTAGTCTTATAAATAGATGGAGAATGAAAAGTTAGATTATTATTACTGGCTGCATTCAGTCAACATCATGAGTCAGCTGCCCAAAATGAGATTAAAAACATTAAGATTCTTTTCATTTTCCCTTGTTTTTGCTTATAGTTGCATTTGTTCATGTTTTAAGTTTTCCTCAGTGGCTACTAAGGCCAAAAACATATTAAAAGAAGTGGCATATAAGATTTGTCCCAGAAGTACTTGTCCACATCCTCACCTGAGTTCAGGGAACTGGGGCTTTTCCACATTTTTGTGCTGCTTCAGCAGCATCAAGGGGCCATAGTGAAGGGCCCTGGGGGAATTGCAGTCCTTCCCTTCAGAGGGAAGCAAGGGTTAGCAAGGAGCAGGTGAAGGTCTGGGGTGAGCTAAACAGTGGAAAAAAAAGCCATATAGGGGGAGTTTCCTCCCATATATTAGAATGGGAGTAACTTGTTGCTAAGTGGGAATTTATACTGGCCAATCGGAAATTTCATAGCCAGGCCAAGGTATGAAATGCAGGCAGGTGCCCGTCAGGATACAGGAATGTAGAGGACGTGGTGGGCGCAGGGGAAGGGCCATTTGGGAGAGGTGCCTGCAGGAGCCTGGGGCAGCAGCCAGCCCCACAGGAGGGTCCACGAGGGACAGCCTTAGGGCCTGAGGCTGTTGCAGGGCTCCTCTCTCACTTTCATTACCAAGGACTAAAGAATTAATCTCATAGTGGTTAACTGTGTATTATAATAAGCCAAGTAGCTGTTTCAGTGATAAGTTACTGATGTTTAGATTAATTAAACCACTTCAAGTGTTGGTCTGTAAGGGTACTCTTTGCCTTGTAAGGTCGTTTACATTTGTGCAAATGTAAGAGTATAATTGGAAAATTTGTAAGAATAAAGTAGTTGCAATTCATCTTTAATAGCATTTATATCAAATTTGTTTTGCCAGAAGATGTCTGAGATGGTGGGCAACAGAGACGCAAAATGCTTTCAAATAGGTCAGGATTTTCTCAAGTGAATCTATGTTGAATACAATAAAACTCATAACAGATTTCCTTAGTAATCCAAAGTGCAGCTTTAGGTTTTTTACTGGCTTTCCCATGTTGACATGGTAATGGTCTGTGAGTGTTTACCCAGGTTTGTGTTTGCATTGTGCAGTTCTTTCTGTGAATAGGTTTTCTTCTGTGTTTCTAAGGGCTGTGTGCATTTTCTCAAAATACTTATAGATAAAATGCTAGCTTAAAACTGTTTACAGAAAGCAAAACAAACGCAGCCAATGGCTAATAGTTAAAAATAAATTGTAGGACTCTTGGAAAAATCTTTCACAGAATTTGAGTTCAAAGTGGTATGGTTACTGAACAAACAGCAAAGCTGTTTTAGTATAAGACGATTCCAAAAGCCCTCTGATTTCTCTAATTGGTCTGCATTCCCATGCCAAGTAATAAGCTAAATCACATAGTATGTGAACTGGAGTCCTGTAAATATTTATATGCTGGACAAATTTCTGTTGGGTGAAAATGAAATATTGTAATATGGCTAAAACATGTTTAGGTAGCGGTAAGTCCAACCTCCAAATTATGAAAGCTAAATTGGATTCTTGTTAGTGAAATACATCTAAGGGGTTGCCCTGGATACAGCAGAGATTAGAACCTGCCGCAGACTTGGCTGTAAATACAGTCAGGAGGATGCTGAATACATGCATGCTACTCACAGAGCAGCAGCGCATCCTTGGCAGTGAACACTTCAGTGGCCAAAACTGCATTTTAGCCTTCTGGGAACTTTATTATAGAATACTGTTTTTTTTGTTTTGCTTTGTTTTTAATGCAGCTTATTATGTTATACCAAGTATGCAAAATTTTAAAATTCTGCAAATTCAGGCAAAATATTTTTTCTAGTATTTTATGATCTCTGATGAATCAAATGTCATAACTTTAAATTCTCAGTGTGATTCTGAAATTTTCTTTTTAAGATTTCTTAATGGATGGATTGTTCCAGTTATTAAATGAATGTTTCTTATGAGCATTCAGTTGTAAATGTTAAGTAAATCAAAGGACTGCCTTTCCACTGAAAACATCCAGAAAGAAATTGGGATACATTTGATTTTCAAAATCTAGTGAAAAAATATGTATTTTTGCTGTTACTTAATCCACATATTCTTGGGTTTTTCTTTTTTCTTTTTTCTTTTTTTTTTTAGTACTTGAACGAACCGTATTTTATAAAAGGCCTATGTTACTCTTCTGTTGTTAATTCAAAATGATTGATAGGGAAAACTAGGGGTTAAATATTAGGGTGCATAACTACAGAGGCAGGAAGATCAGGGTAAATTAAGTGTATGTTATTGTTGCAAGTGGTTGTTCCCAATGAGCAGATACAAGAGGGGTGTCTAGTTGGTGTTAGAAATGGTTATGCCGGCCTTTTAGGAAAGACCTTTAAGAAACGGTTTGTTTCCCTTTTGCTTCCTGTGGCTGCTCCAGGAAAGAAGGAGGTGGAAGGTGCTGAGACCATCTCTTTACATGGAGATGATTGCCAAAACATGATCTAGCTTCAGTTATGTTACCTAGATAAAATTGTGATTAATATATTACAGATGCAATTTGTTCTTTTTTTCCTAAAGGAAGACATTATAAGGGATTTCCAGTTAGTGAAGACGCTTTGCAGCAAATTAATATTATAAATAGTAAGCTGAAGAAAATCCGAAACTAACAACAGTATAAAATATGTCTTTTGAGTGGTGGTTATAGCAGTTAATTCAAATTTTCTTCAAAGCCCTTCATATTTGTGCTGCATTTTCATCTGAGAATTTCGAGAGCACTTACAAACATTAATTAATTAACCTTCTTGATGATTCTGTGAAGGCAGATTGGTAACTATGACATGATACTTTTTTTAGTGTGATAAACCAAGGAAGAGAGAATCAAGTAATATGCAAAATGTTAGTACCCAAAGTAGTCAGTCCTGGTAGGAGAAAGCCTGCAGGATGGTGGGGGATCTCTGCTCTGCTTTAATACAGAACAGCTTCAGAGCCAGCACGTGCAACTCATGTGGGACTCAAGGTACCAATTAGGTCACTCTTCATTAAAGACCTCATACGTATGTGTAGTTCTGCTCAGGGCCCTGATGAGCAAGGCACGATCCTTCCGTGGGTGGAAGATGTGTAGTATAGATGCAATGTGCTCCTTTCTCAGGGGAAAGGGGGCTGCAGGGAGTAGAGATGATCTATAAATAGATACACGTGTGTTGGAATCTCCTGTGTGTGTTCCTGTATCTTTTATTTCTTCCATAGCTTCAGTTGTGTGTTTAATCTGTAAAATAAATATGTTTAATGTGGGTTTATCCGAGAAAACAGAGGGAAGAAAAGACAAGACATAAATCTAACAGAAGTGCGGTAGATGTCCTCTCCGCTTGCAGATATCCTCTTCAGCGCTGTTTCCATGGAAATTATTTCTAGTGCCTGGAGGGAGGGAAGTGCAGGTCACAGATCCGCAGAGCTGCAGCCGGCTCGCAGCCCGGCGAGGCAGCAACCCGCCGAGGAGCCGCTCTGCTTTCGGAGGAAAACGCCACGTCTTGTAAAAACGTGCTAATCTGCGTGGCGGCGGGGGACAAAACTGGAACCAAGAGCTGTCAGTTTTCATAATGAGAACAGCTTCTACCTCTCTTTCCCCCTGCCCCTTCTAACTGCTTGAAGTCATTAAGGATCTCATCACCTTTTATTAGAGTAGAATTCTAAGTATCATTTTCATAATCACTGTATATCCCAGCATGACTAATTATTTTAGCTCAGGAAATGCTGGAATGGAGCACATAAAACAAATCTGGCAAATGCCATAGACACTGCCAATCATCAAGAATATATGCACAATATATTTGTGCATATATTGTATTTATGCATTTATGCATAGATTATATGTATGCCTTTGGTTTTTTGCTCTCCAGAAGTTACAAAAATACAATATACAAAAATTTCTGTGAACGCCTTCTGTGGAAATGTATATATAAAGACATTACATATATGGAATTTCTTTTCAAGTCGAGAAATAAACATTAGGGGCACTTGATTCATACTGTGTGTCACTTCAGAATGACTTCAGCTGTATTCTAGGAAAAGAGTAAATGCAGGAGGAAGACAGTGAAATGAAATGGCCTATTTTTTTTTTTTTTGATAGAATGTTAAATATTTTCCTAAAGACTTTTTTTTTATTTTTGTTTGCTCTCATTCATCTTTGTCTTTTTGTAGTTGTTATTGTGCAGTGTGTTTCCATTTGCTACTTCAAAATCTAAATGAGGAGTGAATGAATATAAGTAACCACCGTGAAGTGTTTAACCTGCAACTCTACACGTATTAACCCGAATTAAATTGTTGTAGCTACAAGCCCTGACTTTAGGTCTTTCTCACAACTATTCTGAAAAAATCTGCCTACTGGAAGGTGATACATTTTTCTGTAACTTTTTAGCCAAAAGAACTGTGAACATTTGGAGATATTGAAGGAGTGTATGGATTCTGCTCTCATTCTCACAGGGATACGTCACTTGATTTATAGCTTTGGCATTAAAGCCAGAATCAGAAGGACAGATTTGGAAAATGTAATAGAGAATATGCTTTTTAAGGTTGCAGACAGCATCATGTTGGGAAAGACTTCAAGGATGTTGGAAGACGAAGTTAGAATCGATGATGATCTTGGCAAAGGTTATCTGAAAACAAAAAAAAGGAGGCAATTCAGTAAGAACAAATGCAAATGCTGTGCTTAGCCAGGACTGACCATCTTTACAGATACAGGGTATAGAACAAGTGGTAGGTAGAAACATGGAGGTGTAATGCTTTTTAAAGGTCTTGGGAAAAGACTTTTCCTTTTGCCCTTCCAAAGACATTGTCAGGATTGACAGGATTAATTACTGCAGCTGAAGCTTCTTTTGTTTTGGGTCTTGTGTTTTTCGTTTGTTTTTTTGGTAATTTTTTTCCATTTTAAAATAATGTAGAAATGAGGAAAATTCTATTTCTCTCACTGGTCCCCGTTTTGTTCTTCGCTTCACTGATGTAGTATCATATGAGCTCGCCTAGCCTGTGTCCTTCCTAGACACTGCCACCCAGGAGACAAAATACTACATTTATGTCTTTCGATCTTTAAAGAATCTGTTAATCCGCAAAACTAGTTCCATGCCATGTTGTGGCAAAACGTCTCTACTTTCTTTTCCAAGTCCCAACATCTATTTTTTTCCTTAGGAGGAGAGTCTTCCAATTAGCGCTGTGCATCCAGCAGTTCAATTACGAAGACCTCTTTACCACTCAGGTGGAAAAATCCTAGAGGTTTCTGCTGGCTGGAGGTTAAATATTAACCACAGCCTAGAAATTCAGCACTCACCTCATTAATCCATTTGAAACCATCTGTCAAAACAAGATGCAATGTGCCACATCACTTTTTTTATTTTAGCGTCTGCCAACTCATTTTTAGTCTGCAAGAAATGATGTACTGTTAAATTCAGTAATTTTGTGGCCTTTGTCAGTATGGATATCTTTATTGGCTATTTTTCATTATGATTGCTTACATTAAAAAAGCCTCCCTTTGAAATCTTTTCTATGTGGCAATGAACGAGTTTTCCCTTGCTTCATCTTTTCTTGTTGGGACATACTGTTCAGAACAGCAGTGTGTATAAAGCTGTTCTCCCTAGGAGATGCTCTTGGAAAAAAGAACAAAGCAAAACTGGCCCATATGCTCCCTTCTTTTACAAAATGTGTCCAAATTTCCACTTTTTTTTTTTTTTTTTTTTGGTCAGGCTGCAGTGGTACAGGAAGTATGTGAATTGCAATGAAATACCTTAAAACTGCTGGGATCTGGCCATACATGCCATGCTCCAGGCCCTGAGGCATGGAATGAAGGTGCAGGGCAACAAGGGTCATGAGCCTTTCCCAATAGACATGTGCTAAGTGGAGAACAGTCTGTTTAATCATTATCTATAGAATTAAAGAGAATAAGTCCCATATCTCTTTCCATGATGTCATATTATTCTAGACTGGATATCAGGCCTAATTCTGGTAAGAACTTCAAAGATAATTATTTCATCTGTTTGCATTTATGTTTTTGTTATGAAGACCCGTACTAGGTAGTTCTTAGACTTCCAATCTTACACAGATGGGAGTAGTAGCTGTTGAAAATACAAACAAAACACCAGAGGCACCGTTATGGCAACCTAAACAGGGCGCGTTTAAGTACTGTAATGTTCCTTCTCCAAATTCATTTGCATTCTTAGATGTGTGCTGATCACTTTACAGGGCTGCTAAAAACAAATCTTATTCTTTACAACCAGCAAGAAGAGCTACTTCACTTTTCCTGGAGTGTTCATTTGTTACTTTTCGCTTATTGTGATGGGAAGGTATTTCATGGTAAAAGAGGGCTCACTTCAAAGAGATTCTTAAAAATATATTCTAGGCAGAACATTAACCAGCAGTATTGTTCTTGCTGCAGGTCTTTATACAAGTGTTTCTAGCATAGTAGAAAACTTTTGTTTCCTTCAGCAGATAGAAAGAAAACAATAGTAGTTTTGGCAGTATTTTGCCTTCAAATTCACATTCACATGGTTGTAGTGGGAGATTGCTACATTTTTGTTTATTTCTTTGATCTCCAAGAATACTGAATATAAGTGGTCAGAACCCAAAATACTTATCCAAAGAGAAGCTCTGCAATCTGCTTTCTAAAGAATGAATCAATATTTTAACCTTATTGAGTAGTTCTGTTTTGATGGTGTCCATATTCTCTCATTTTAACTGTATAGCATCTCCACTTGTGTTCCTTTGCTACGATAGCGTAGTATAATACAGCTTATGGTTTCTCTAATGGTTTCAGTCTGATCTCTTCCATTCTTTTATTTCACACTAGCAAAAAAAAGTAAGTTGTTTTGTTTGATTGTTTGTTTAACTGGTGAGCATATATGTGCTTTTCAGCCCAGTAGAAGAGTACTATCTGCTAGTGAGAATAATACTTCCGGGCATCCAGATACGGTTTTACGCACTCTACTTTTTTTTTTTTTTTTTTTTTTTAAACTTTTTCCAGGCAAAGTAAATCTTCTGAAATGCTATTTGGTGAGTGTACTTTATAAATGAATTCAACGCAATTGTCCCATATTTACTAAGAGCTCTGAGATGGACATTTCTGATGAAAAATTCAGGAAAGAGTTGATAGTTGTGTGCTGTTTCCTTCCAGCCATTACCAGGAGGTAGCTCTGCAGAGACATAAAATATACAGTACTTGCGATTTTCTTGCAGCACTTCAGCTTCATTCTGGTTTCTCTAGAGCCTGTTTCACAGCAGCTCATGCAGAAGCATTATGAGCAAACATGTAGTCCTGTATTTGCGCAGCCAATCCTTACAGGCAAGAATGAGAAGAAATGATATTTCTCCTGAAGTTTACTGTTCTTATGAGGGGTGCTTGTTTTTATAGTTGTTATTTTATCATCTTTTGTCTCCCTAGGATTTTAAGGTGTCAGTGCAGTAGTTTGTACATAGGAGCGAGATGATATAAACTGCATGCTGAAGAATTCTAAACAAATAAATATTAGGGGGTTTTTGGCAGGAGGACCTGCCAAAGACAAGAGTGCTTAATATGAGCTGAAGGGACTGTAGGTAATGAAGGTACAAGGATGTACTAGTTGCCTTCTTGTCCTATGGGAATTAAAGCTCTACTTTTTATTACAAATCTGTGATAAATTTACAGTTCTTTCAGAGGAATGGATTCGGTTAGTCACTAAACAGGTATGTTTGCAGTGGAAGTCAGAGACTTAATGTTCTTAGATTATGGTTGTTAAGGCTGACACTGAGGGAATGGAAGAAAAATATATAGATAAATTGTGTAATTGCACAATCTTCAGCTCAGATCTGCAATACTAATTTTATATAGAAGTGCACAATAGCTATACAAGCTAGTGTGTCTTGTAGCAGTCTAAAGACCCAGCTAAACCCAGAAGGACTTGGAGCCTTTAGAATCAGTTATAGAAACGAAAACTGCAGGATGCTTTTACCACATCTGCAAATTGGTGACCATGTAGTGATAGCATCTGATGGCTAAGCATAGGATCATAGAATAATTGAGGTTGGAAGGGACCTTAGGATGTCTGTAGGCCAGCCTCCAGCTCAAAGTGGTGTCAGTGGTGAGTTCAGACCAGGTTGCTTAGGTCAAGATTTTGTTCATTTCTAAAAACCTCCAAGGGAAGAAATGGCATAACCTGTCTGGGCAGTTTGTTCTGCTGTCTGACTGCTTTATGGTGGGGAAGTTTCTCCCTACCTCTAGTCTGAGCCTCTCTTGTTTCAACTTTTACACATTGTCCCTTGTCTCCATGCCATGTGCTGCTGTGAGAAGCCTGGCTCCCTCTCCGCAATCGCATCCTTGCAGGAGCTGCCAGGCTGCCGTGAGCTCCTGGCTGAGCAGGCATCCTGTCCCCAGCCTCTCCCCATGTGCCTCCACTTCCCAACCACCTGGGTGGCCCTCTGCCGAACTGGCCCCAATTTGCTGATATCTGCCCTGTGTTGGGGGCTCAGAATGGACACAATATTCCAGATGCGGTCTGGCAAGAGCTGCCTGGAGGGGATAATCTTCTCCCTCCTGTTAAGCTAGGAAACTATTGGCCTTTTTTTGTTACAGCTCACTGAAAGATAGAATAGGGCTGAAAGATATGTTCAAAGCAATAGACTTGGCACTCTTAATTTATTTTACCCATATTTCTACATTTCTCTTGAATGTAGCCTAACAGCATGTGAAACAGCTTTTAATCAAACGATGTACAAAACTTATATTCAATATCCCTGAGTACTTTTGCTTTTTATGTCTCAAGTTTAAATGGGTGCAGATTTTATGGAAAGAGTAAATATATAGTAGTTTTGCTTTCTTCCAAAACTGACTTTTAAAACTCATGCTGAAAAAAAAAAGTTTCGACTTTTCATACTGGATTTGCAATTCCATTCACACTAACATTGAGCCTGGCTGTGAAATGTGCATGTGAAATGTTGGTTAAACTCTCGTAACACAGATATCGATGTGCTGCGTGAGCAATAAAGTCTTAATGCTTCCCTTGCACATTAAGTTTACTTGAATGTCACTGATTTCCTTTTTTAATTAGAATCTCAAGTATTGCAAAGTAGTAATTGATATTTAATCTTTTACATTTGTATTTCAACTCTCTAGATCTTAAAGAACCTTAGTGAAAAATATACAATGAAACAGGAAATAGTTTACTCCAGGACTGACATCTTTTCATGATATCCTTAATGATAAAGAGTAGTACTGAAATAAGAATGGAACAAATTAATATCTTTGCACATCAGTAGTCGACTTCCTAAATCTATTATTAATGACTCGCTACTGTTCACATCAGCACCACTTGGATGTGGTGACATAGATTTTGAAATTTATTTAATGAGGGTAATCAATAGCTGTCGGAAGCCCGTTCTAATAAAACCTGTAAGACAAGATGAAAGACAAAGAGAGATAATTCCTGACATGCTTGTTCAGCTAACATCAACAGGGACCTTGTCTAAGTGAAGAATGGATTTGGCTCAAAGATCAAACACATATCTCATTTTTCTTGAGTGTGTTTTTATTTATAAGTATACAGTAAGATATAAACCCAAAGATATTACATGTAAGCCTTAGAAAACTGAGTGCTGTGTACATGGCACAGGATTATATTTTTCTGTGAGCTGTAGGAGTGGTTTTAAAGAAACAATTTTATGGTTATCAGCTACACTGGGTCTAGACACAGCTGTTTCTCTGTTATACGAGTGCTGTTTGCAACTTTGGCAAAGGATGGAAAAAAAGGCTCTGAGGATTGTAGCAAAAATATGTACTGGAGTGGTGATGGTTACACTAGGCAGCACTTGCTGGACCCTACCCTGTTTGAGATGAACTGGTGGCTAAGCGGCTGAGCATGTGTTTTCAGGTAAATGTTCCTACATTTATATTTCAGATAACTAATTCAAGAGGGGTTTTTTTTGTTTGTTTGTTTTTCTGACCCCCTATTCTTGGTACTTGCCCTTTGATTTTTAACTTTTGTGTTCTCATAAGTTCCTGGGATGTCTAATAAAAGCAACAGTGAGCTTGTATAGTACAGCTTATGGTATGTATAGTACAGCTTATGGTATGTATAATACAGCTGCGGGGAGCTCTCAGGGATCCAGACTGGATACGTGAAGTTTGTGTGTGCCTGTATTTACTCACGAACGCTTATGTGCATGCAGTAAACACCATAGGCTTTGCAAATTTCCTCACAGTAAGTGAATGTTATATTTTTGGGGCTAGCTAAGTAATATTTATATCCGTTAATTATAATCAAAATCTCTCTGAAGTGACAGGTGAAGATCCCTGTGACACCTGTACGGCAATGGCCACCACTACCTCCTAGGGCACGCGGTCACCCAGGAGCTTCTAATCTTTGGCTCCCTCTGACCTTTGCAGTGGCCCCTCCAATGATCTTCTACCTGCCCTATTTAATGACTCTTCTAGTTTTAGCAGTATTACTGTGTTCTTCCTCTTCCAGGTTCTACTTACAGTTCTGTGTTCTTGAGGTTTCCTTAAGCAATAGAATGTGAGGCTAACTGGAAATGGCCTCTAGTGCAAACTGGGTACTTTGTTCACTGGATTTATAAAGGGAGTTTCTCTTGCTGCCATGGTCACTAATGGTTTCACATTCATTTTTTAGTGAATTAACATATTTTGTCTTAATAGAGGCTTTAAAATTCATCACTGTTGGATGAGTTACTTTCACTTGCTCCAAAAAAAGGTAGCTAGAATTTAAAAAATGGAGAAATTAACACAATTGCATGAACTCTATTTAGAGCAGTATATCAACTACATATAACACATCAGCCATTTTCAAATGTTGACATGTATAAGCCACTCCAGTATATCTTAATGTTGATTCGAGTCTCAAACTTTAAGACTACTCTGCAGTGGGATCTGGCTGATTTGCTGGTAGCTTTGCCCCAGAAGAAGAAAGTGATGCACTTGAATGTATATGTCCTCAGGAGCCAAAGTCTGTGGGCCCAGCTTTGCTCACAAATGCTGAAGTGCATGCAGGAAGCACTATGCTCTGAATATCTGTAATTTTAGTGAGGGGAAAAATAAATCATCATGTGGAGAAAGGAAAAAGAAAAAAAAAAAAAAGTTGAACAAATTGTTATCAGGCAGAATCTGTGGATCACGTTTTCAAGAGCAGAGCAGTGGTGTGAACAAGCTCTTCTCAATATTGCCACCTACTAATTTTGATGTCATACACAAGTAGCATGTGTTAACCCATCTATGGTTATTTGCCTCGTAAACATAAGTTCACCTATTGTATCGTAAAACTAGAGCAATGCAAACTGTAAAAACTCATAACAGAATCCCCCGCCCTTGTAATTATGTCAGTTGAAGTAAAAACTGGGAGTAGAGCATGGTCTCATTGCTTAGCCTAGGCTTCTTTCTAGGTACTGCTCTTTTAGCTGATTTTGAATGGAGGTTTTCCTTCTAATGTTCAGCTGGCTATAATTCCATTGTTATTGTCTTTCGCTTTAATCTGTGCTTGATTTTGTTTTTTTTTTAATCTTACTAAATATGAGAGCAGAAGCAAGGAAAAACATCTGCTGTAGAAAATATTCTCAATTGCAATTTGGAACCTGCTGTAGGTTTTCCACTTGTACAAAACTGTGTGGGTGGCACACTGTCAAGTGCAGACAGCATGGTGGGAGATCCCGGTATGGAAATCTTTTTTTAATGGTAGTGAAAGAAAACAGTATCTGGAGGGAAAACGCTAGAGTTGGAGGGTGAGAATGGCACATTGGTACAAATGAAATTATAATATGGTCTCAGACAGATATGACATGATTAAAATTCCATGTGCTTAATCCACCAGTTCTTTATAGAGTTCATTACCTTTGTGCAGAAAAACTCCAGATGAAAACTTCAGACTGATTTGAGTAAGTACTAAGTCAAAAAATAACTTAAGGATCTCAGGGAATTGGCCTTGTATTTTTCAAAACTAAACCTCTCATGCTATTCTACAAACCAGAGGGATTTGAAAATTCATTTGTGCTTTTTCACTAGGAAAAACATTTTCTGATTCTGTCTTAAGTGCCTTTACTTGGCTTTAATATCACTATGTCTACCAGCTGGATCTCTAACTGACCCTCAGAGATATTAACAATAAGTGTTTGAGAAATGGATGGCGAGGCTGCACAAAATAAATATTGTGAGCTCTCTCAGGATGTAAAAAGATTGTGCTTGTTACCAGAACGCTCTCCTGATTTGCCATATAAATGACAGCTAATATGTGTGTTCCAAAGAGCTGCCTGCCAAATACATTGCATTTGGAAAAGAAATATTCCTGCCAATTGCTGTATGCTTAGCCTGCCTGTCATTAATCTCCATCAGCTTTTTTTTTTTTTTTTTCCCCTCCAACAGTTGTGCATTTTACACAAGTGTGAAAGAGAAGCAATTTAGGTAACTTTTTGTGTATAAGATATCCTATAGGTCTCACCTGCTGGCAATGAAACAGTCTGTATTTGTGATAATTTTTCCCCCTGCATGTAACATTTATTCCACAAAAGGCATGATTGTGGAGGAGTCCTTATTCATTGATGCATTTTTTTGAACAGAAGAAAAACATGATTTTATGTAGTGCTGTAATCAAGCAGAGCAGTTTTTAATAAAAGTAATTTATTTACAACATGTCAGGAAGTTGTTTTGCCATTTGACAAGTGTTTAGTATTTAAATGCTTTTTGAATTCATTCAGGAAAATGGAATTAGAACCCTTGAAAATATTAATGAACTTAAAATCACAGCAATTGAAACATTTTGTTTAAATGACCTTAATATATCTAATTTCATCTTTCCTAATTTATTATTATAACTGTTAGATAGAAAAAGAATTTTGAACCAAAAAATAAGTCTTCTCTGTATCTTTTGAAAAAGGCAGCACGAACTATTTGGATATCTATGGAGATATTTACATTTCTCTTCAACAAGGGATTTGTTAAAGTGTCTTTTTCACAAAACGTTTCATCTCTGACAACTCCATGTTTTTGAAATAAAGTACTTAGTCAAATAATTCTCATCTGCCTCCCCAAACTGTTAAATTTACCTTCCTTCACATTTCTGATTTTACAAATACTTTTTTTTTTTGGTACAGGACATTTGGTATGATGTAAATAACTTCAGTAAAGCCAGCAGCCCTTCTGTTTTGCTGCTCTTTGGAGCGTTCTAGTTGCCAGATTATTCTAATGAAAACTTGACATTGCTCAGGGAGGTGCCTCTGTGAGAGCTCTGATACTGGCGCTCTGCTGCATTATCTTGGCAAAGTGCACCTTTCTCCACAATGCTCGTGCTACGTATCTACAGAGTGAGGCACCTGGGGCAGCACACCTGGGGCAGACCTTCCTTGGCGGCGCAGACTCTCCCTCAGCATAAACCTGTGGTTTTGCACTGGCTGCAGAGGGGGTCTCGGTGACTTGGCAGAGGGAGAAGCCCAACAGCGAGGGAGGGGCCATCCCTGTGAGGGTCACCAGGCATCGATCTGGGCCCCCCCTTAGCTGCTGTTGTGCGTGAGCTGCTGCTGTGGGAGGTGGGCACGGGGAGCTGGAGCTGTCCCCCGCTCTCCGTGTGTGGGAACTGGAGGCCCCTGGCCTGTACCGTGAGGCAGGGTGGTACCTGCAGCTCAGCCGTGACACCACCACCACCACCACCTTCTAGGTAACTGCTGGAGTTGCTGCTAACTGATGTGGCTGAGTTTTCAGATCGTTGTGTGAGCACAAGGACCAGGATTATAGTTGCATTCCCTGTATGTATTGTTCCGCTGCATACCGTGGCTCACACTCCCCCTTCATGTGGAAGCCAGCTGTGAACTCACTCCAAGGTTTCTGTCATTCTGCTACAGCAGATATTTCTGCTAGTTTGGTTCATAATGTCAATCAGCTGTCACCGTTCCTTGCCGGTTCCAAAATCATAGTATTTCCAAGCAAAAGTGAAGGTCCATCCCCTTGCTTAAGCATTCACTTAGGAAACGTTTACTTAAATATTTTATAAGGGATTGGTTATGTGAAATAGGTTAAAACAGTTTCACACGTACCAGGTGTGATACGGTTCAGAAACTACTTAGGCTTCCGGGGCTCAAGCCTGACGGAACGGGTGCTTGGTTTGTGTGTCAGTCCTCTCTTCCAGCCCAGGAGGTTCTGGCTCTCTTCTAGTTCCATTTCTTACAGCTCCCTTAGACACTTCCTTGTGCTGGTGTGTTAGTGTCTCTGTGCAAGAGAAGAACTTCTTGTTGTAGGTCAGCGCTTTGCTCCATGACCTGTAGTTTTAATAGGTTCTCTCCAAAATATCCTGGTGTAGTGTGTCCCCAGACAGGCTCATATCGAATTTTCTGCTAAAAAAAAAAAAAAATGTATTTAATGAAAGTTCTGCTGTTTCATGCCAGCAGCTTGGCTAACCTTTTCTAGGTGTGACAAATCCTGATATTCATATGGATTAAATGTGTCTTGTGGACAGCATGGGTCAGAATTTGTTCCTCTTGGCTTAGAATTAAAATATTAGAGAGAGGATTTTATGTAAATCCTTACTTAAGGGTGTTAAAGATTAAAGTGAGTTCTGATTAGCCTAAATCCTTTAGTCTCTGCTCCCTGGCCCTTTCAGCTGCCCTTAGGTACCATCTTTTAAGAAACTGGACAGAGAGGTTGTATTAGGTTGTATTAGCAGAGATGTTGGGACAGCCCACTGTGAAAAGCAAGTCCCTCGTCTCCTGAGACTTGGTCCTCTGAGCCGCTCACACACACGTGGTGCATTTGTCCAGTGCCTGGGAAAGTCCTGCAGAGACTGAATCTTGTGCAGTGCTTGCTTCCAGTCTTGCCGCCTTTCTTTGTCTGATGCACCCCAGTTTGCATAATGCCCTCTAGTCTTTTATAAGCCAAAGCCCATTGTTTTTAAAGCTAATAATATTCATTTATCTAAGTAAGAAACCTAAATGTCATCCATGGCTTTCATTAAGTTCAGTAGAAGGTGCAAGCATGCAGTCTTTCTGAAAATGAAATTTTACTTCATTGGTATTAATAATGACAAATGTAATTGCCTTTATTTGGACTAAGAATCCAGTCTGGATGTTTAAATGGATTCTAGTATAGCCTGTCTGTATCAGCTGCTTTTCCTACTTTGAAGTTGTTGTTCTCATAGCTCAGTTTCAAGAGCTCATGTCTGAAAATGTGTATTTTTCTCAGATGGAAAATAAACCTGCCAATTAAATACTTAAAACTGGGATTCTGTGTTTTAGAAGCCATATTTTAAATGTTTGGTTAAAATGATGTTGAAATGATAAAAATATAATTTTCAAACCAGGTACCGCATAGGTGCACTGGAGTCATGCTAATCTTAAGGCAAGCTCCTGTACTAAAACTGAAAAGCTCTTGTTACAGTGCCATTTTTGGGTGGTGAAAAATGAGCATTTAATCCTAACCCTTGGGACACAAGGGCACATACACACAGAGCAATTGTTTATAAAAGTCTCAAAGTTTATTTTCATTAGTAACTAAAATGCGTTAATGTTTATTCTTTCTATTGTGATGAGAATCAATCTCCATATTATCCTAGTTGTTCCTTTCGGTGAGACAAGAATAAAAATGTTCCAGGACTTGCAACTAGCCTCTGTCAGGTTCCTGATGTAGGTTTTTTTGGTGTATCTGAAGTTCTCTCTCCACTGATATCACTCCTAATTTATTTTACTTGTAGTATCTCTTCCAGTGAAGCTGTGGTCAAAGGCAGCAGTGGTAGTTGATGTCTTTGGCAGATTGTTGGCTCTGTTGAGTAGAGAAGAGAATGTAGGGAATGAGGATACAAATTATCAGTTTTAAAGGTGTCCAAGGACTTTTTTACCTCTACTTGGAAAAATGGGCTTACATTTTTCTATTAATACTACTTCTTGAAAAAAATTCTCCATGGAATCATAATCATCACTAGTGCTGCAGCAGTGTGCAAAGCCGCAGGACTCCCATTCACGGAGAGCGCTTGGAGTAGCCGCAGTCACTGTGTTAAGGGAGCATTAGATGTTCCAACTGCAATTAAGCATTAGGGTCAGGAACTGAAGTATGTGACAGCGTAGACTGAAGGCAACGTGTCTCCTTAGGGACCGTGTTTTTCTTAGATGAACAGGGTGACCCCGTGCCCTTCTGCCAGTGCTAGGGGGCTGATTGTTACCTCTTAGAGAGGAGCAATATTGAACTACTCATATTGAACAAGTTGGTTATTAAAATACATTTCATTTTCCACTGTGGCTTTGAAGGAAATAATAAAAGCTATTAAAAGATCTCAACCTATGCTGCATTACTTCAGCTCTGTTCATTGCTGCGGTTACAAAGGTGAGAAAACACATTTCAGGCTTGCAGAAGGGAAAATGTCTTTTCATTGGTGTTCTGGCTTTTCTTATGAATGCCGGGTGCATGCCCTAGGAATTCTGTTTTAACTAGCTGTTAACTTAAGAATTAAATATGATTTTTTTTTTTTTTTTTCTGCATAAGAAATTTTAACAACACCAAAGATTCCCTTAAGAATAGTAATTTTAGTCTGTGTCCTGGTAGGTGAATGTCTGATTGTCACATTGCATTTGACAGGCACCTACTCTTATAGAGCTGTCGGGCTTGTGCTTTTAGTGTTATTGTTTCCAAGAAAGGCTGCTGCTGTTGTGAATGTTTTTGCAGCAGAAGGCAGGAGAGAAGGCTTTTAAGATTGGTGCTTGAGCAAAGCTGAAGGGTCAGATGACGTTTGTTTCCTCCGGACTACTGGTGTTTTTTTTTTTTTTTTTTTAATTTTTGGAGAGAAATACTGCAGTATGGAAATCCTTGATGCACCCAGATCTATTCAGTCTGTTTCTCTATTGCCTTGTACATTTTTTAGTCATTTCTGAAAATATTATACACAATTTGTGGCACTTGCTCTTGATGCCTGCTATGTGACAGTGAGAGTGGCTGTACCTAATGCAGTAAAAAGAGAAATCAGTAGTCTTGTTCAGAGAATGCTTAGTACCTATGCCTTGTTTCCTCCTTCTGATGATACTGGGAATGTTGTCAGGGCAGCAGTATTCAAACCTAAAGTAATCTTTCAGTAGAAGTTTGTATTTGGACTGTTATTCACGCAGCTGAGTCTCAGATACCATGGATGCATTTCAGGCCATACAGTTTTCTGTCTTCTTTGCTCGCTTTTAGGTGACATCCCAGAATCACAGGGTGGTTGAGGCTGGAAGGGACCTCTAGATATCATCTAGTGCAATCCCCCTGCTCCAACAGGGACAACTAGAGCCTGTGGCACAGGGTACCCTCTCACCAGGGCTAGGGCTGGCATGCAGCAGCCCACTGCGGTTTGCCATAGACTCACACCTGCGCTCTGTACTTGTGTTACATACTGCACTTCTGCACTTCCTTTTTTCAAGGCATAACCAATGTGGAGATGTATCCATAAGAGGACTTGCAGCAAACTTGCAAAATACTTTCTGGTTCCTGGCCAGAGTTCCTATGTACTTGACCATCATGAGTTAGGATTTATTCTTTTTGCAAGAGGGATTTGTTTAGAATAGATTTGTGTGAAGTTTTAAGTTATTTTCGTGTGAAATTCACTGCTAGCAAGCAAGAGGAAATGTGGTGTGCTAAAGAGAAAGCATTCTGCTCGCTCAGATTACAGTGTGGAAATATTCTGCTGAAAGGTGGCAACTTGAAATCCTGACTGCCTCCCTGTTTGAGTGGCAGCCTGTCCAGGAGTTCTGCTCCTGGAAGTGATGGTTCTCAGTCTTGTGATCAACATTGCCAGGAGAAGCAGGGGTTGGGATGAAGCTGACGGCTATAGGGATGCAGTAGGCAGAGAGAGAAGGAGGAAAAAAAAATAGCAACAACAAAAAACAACCTACTGGGAGAGAAATCTTACCAGCAGGTCTAAGAAAGTGCTGCCTTTGGTTGGCTTGTTTTTCTGCTATGTAGAAATAGGAGTGAGAAAGACATAGTGAAAGCAAGTGTGATTTCATCCCGTCCATTATGAAAACATGTTAAAGGGTTTTCATAACTTGCTTATTACAGATAGAAACTATTTTAATCATAACTAAGACCAATTAAGAGATGGTAAACATTGTTACTATAAAAACATGACAGCTGTAATTTTATGATACAAATCTACAAAATAGATTTCAAATTTTTTTTTTGTGAAATTCTTGCACTGTTTCACTAATGCATTGTGAAACACTACTGAAACGAAAAGAAAGAGTGCATAAACAGGCTTTGTACTAGGCACTTTTACCCACCTTAAGTTAATACTCTGCACTGACTAGTGATGATTATATCTGCTAGACCAAAGTAGAAGCTTATTCAATAAGTAAGTAGAAGCTTCTGCAATAACATAAATCTGCT